>VXBW01003671.1:175546-521290 GCA_013400375.1 Thinocorus orbignyianus
GCGGGTGCGGGCCTGCCTCCCCTCTCCCCCCTGCCTCCGGCGGGGCCGGGGCAGCCCGCTCCGAGCGTGGGTGAGCCCGGCACAGGCAGCCCTCTGCTCTCCTCCCTTCCCCGCCTGGAGAGGAGAAATAGCTACATCCCTTCTTCGGTGTATGTGTGAGGAAATGCCTATTCTTTTCTTCTTTTTTGCATGTATGTGTGTGTGTAAATACCCAGGGATTGTTTCTGTCTCTGCAAGTTCGTGCATCGCATATCCCAAGAAAATCCCTCCTTTTGATTCTAGAGAAAAGTGGAATATCCGGGAATTGCCTTTTCATCCCTTTAGCGCGGAGAAGAAGGGTGAGGGGTGAGGATGTAAGAGAAAAGAACTCTGTCCTGGGATTTCCCTTCACCCTCTCTACTTCCCCCACTGAGCAGGGAAACATCCAGGGCAATCAAACCCACTTCTGGAACGGCTCTGTGGCTCTGGAGACCTAGCCCATTCCCACTTCATTAAGAAACTATCACCCTTACCCTACTGTATCTGTTTCCATGAATCTGTATTATTGTTTGCTAAGTGTAATAGAACACATTGTTTATGTTGTTTTTTCAGTTTCGGAGTATGTGGGGTTTCTCTGCATTCTAGGAATTTTACAAGAGATAGTTACGCACAGTTCAGCATGTATGATTGTACACGTTTGTATGTGCGTCTTCTGCAAAGTTGGGTCTGGTTCAGCTTCAGTTGGGTGCATAGATGACAGACAGGCTGCTGGTTATATTGCTTTTTTTATCTACTCTATCTTTTATCCATCTCTGATACAGACTTAATTGCTTAAGTAACGTCTGTGCTAATGGTGCATTTGTTTTTGGTAGCAGGTATGGGTATCTTATTACTATTACTTCTTTAGTTGTAAAGCCTTTTTCTTCTAAAAATGTTTTCACCTTGTGGTATGAATTCCTACATAGGAAGTTTAGCCTCTCTCTGCTACGTAAATAATTATAAGGTATTAGACAGACACTACCTATAGATGTCTCTGTAAGCTGTGCCGAAGTATTCTCGTATGCTTGGCCAGGGCTAAATTCTCCTATGGCTTGTCGTACATCCTACAGCGTTTTGCAATAGTGCGGCTTTAGTGAAGACGTTCTGATACAGTGTTGTTACTGCCCTCTCTTATTTCTAACGATTGTAACAAAAGTTTAACTGCAACGAAATGCTCACCTTTGCCAAAATATTTTTGGCAGTGTGTATTGCTACAGTACTTGTTTCTCCCTGCTTTAAACTGGCAACATGTATTCAAAGTCTATAAAATACATTAAGCACGATTCTAACTTTCCTCTTTCAAGTTGCTGCTGCGGTTGCCACTATAAGCTGCATTCTGCTTGACAGATATGCATAAAGGAATTTTATTGTGTATCGAGTAAAATTGCTATTCCCATGTGGTCCGGTATATGGAAAAGTTTAAAGCCTCTGGAGAACAAAGGCTGAGCCAGAGCTGAGCAGAAGGGCTAAGACTTTCTCTCATTTTTGAGATATCATGTCACCTCACCCCCCACCCCTCAGAAGGGTCACGATTTGCTAAAATCGAGTGAAAATGATACAGCGGTGGAGATATGCCGGGTCCGCAGTGTGGTTTTGTGTGGCCTTTTGGGGTTACCCAGTTACGGAGAACTTGTCCCAAGTCTACGATGTGAATGATAACATAGTGCTGTTCAGACCAGCCAGTCTTGCGCAAGGCTTTACTTGTGTAGGGACATATGTTTGCAGATCACTACGAAAAACAGAGGCCAAAATTGCCAATCCTTACAGTGCTTTATGTTAGGACCCTGATGGTTCATTATGACTTCATTTTCTTGGGACACATCAATAATGTATTACTGCAAGGTTTGATTAAATCAATTTCTTTCCAATGACAAGTAAACAATGAAGTGATTGATATCTACTCACAAAAAACGACTCATGAGTTACCTAGATCAATATGTTGTAAAATTATATGCTGCTGAATTATTTTTAGGAACAAGAGGTTGAATTAAGACATACAGCAAATGTATGGATATTTATGTGTTAAATTTTCTACAAAAGCCCTTACCTTACAACAATATTGGACTTTCAAAGTGAAATGCTAAAAAGTGTGAAATGACAGAGGTAATGTTTCTGGCATTGCTTTTCCCCCTCTGTTGTGTACATCCGTATATTACAACCTAGACATTAAATGACATGCTTACATGCTAGTTTCCCAAAAACTTCAAGTTCACTCACTAGAGCTGCTGTTTTTTCATTTTATTGTCTTTGTTCGATGTGAGGTGCCACAGTGAATTTTCTATACACCTTTCAAACTCAGTGCTAAAATATCTTTTTCTTTTATGTTTCAATTATACATGCATAGCTATTATTAGCAATACCCAGTAGCTTCCCAAATGCAAATGTTTCTATACTTATAACATGCCTATGAAGTTAAGTATTTTGACCTCTGCTTTACCCATACTGAGTTGAGGCACAGAAAGATTAAGTACCTTACTCAAAACTGTGTAGGAAATCTGTGGGAGAAGCAGTTAAGGTACCAACAGCGTCTCCGTAGTAGCTCTGTTTCATAGTCATAAAATCATCTTCCTTCTGTGGCTGCACTTTTGCCTCATTCACTCTCTATTTCTCTCACAGTAATTACAAGAGAAATGGATATGGTCACGTCTCTCTGTTCAGTCTATATTGAAACTCATAATGCAACATGTAATAGTTATGGATAAAAAGGAGTACAAAAACTGGACTCGAGCCTGAAATCATTACACAGCTCTCCATTTCCCACATTCATAATAAAAGAAGCAGAAATACTTTAGAAAAATACATTACACGACAGTCTTAAAATCCACTGTAATGTGTAAGCCGAAGTAGTGAGGCTCCGTACTGACAGTCAGTGTTGCATTTGTTGTTTCTTAGTATTTGTTTAAAGGGTCTTTGAAAACTTAAGTTCCTGCAATGCAGAACTTTTTCAAGCTGTTCCCCTAATTTTTAAAACATAAGCAGGAAAGGACCTCCATTATATTCAGCTCTGCTGTGATACAGGCAGTAAAACAAGAGCCACTGGCATGTCCTGTGTTGGAACTTGCGTTTTGTGGAAGAAGCCTCCTGCAGAAAGCTGAATCTCTCTGTCTGCGACATGCTGCTTTTTTCCTCATGCAAGTCTGCTTATCTTAGGGCAAGGCATATCCCAGCTTACAAGCATTCCTGAGAAATGAACGCATGTGCAGGATCAGTGGAATGGTGGCATACCACTGACAGTTCATGTTACAGTACCCATTTTGTAGAACATGCATTTTTATGGACAAAATTGCAACCTGTCTTTACAACCTGCCAAAGGGCATATCTTTGATGTAGACCCGATACGTCAACTCAGTTTGTACTTTGCAGCAGACTGGAGCAATGCTTATGTACAACCTGGGCATTATCTCCTTACCAGCTTTCAGCTTTTTGTGTCTGATAAACTAAGATAGAACACTTAAACAAATGAGAACAAAAGATAATCTTTGAAGGAGGAAAAACATCCCGTCTTTTCTCTGTCTGTCAGCTGACCCTCATTTGGTGAAACCATATTGTTGTTTTCTGGTCATACATGGAACTCATAACAATTGAATAAAAAGGTTAAACACTTGAGTAGTTTTAGCAATTTGTAATCTTTACTTTTAGTTGAAAAAACTTGCATTGGGTAAGTTTCAGCTGTTTTTAAACTCACAAGGACTCTTAAGCCGTTGCTGAAAGTCCCAAAGTAGTGAATTCTGTCTCTTAATTTCATGCCATAAGATACTGCAGAAAAAATAGCAAAATGAAAAGAACTGTGGAATACCAGGTTAGAAGGAACCTCAAGGATCATCTGATCCAACCTTTCTTGGCAACAGCATGATCTGGACACGATGGCCCAGCTCTCTGGCCAGCTGAATCTTAAAAGTTTCCAGTGTTGGGGAATCTGCCACTGTCCAGGGGAGATTATTACAATTATACTCATTGGGAAAAATTTTCCTTTGGTGTCCAATTGAAATCTCTCCGTAAGTAACATGAAAGCTTCCTACAGAATCCCTCCCAAGTGAGGTCTGAACAAGCTGAAGTTTGCTCTTCTAAAATCTGAAACTTTTCTCTTAGTGCTAACCTTCAGCGTGCTCAGCAGGATCCCAAACTTCCTAATATTGTGGTCACTGCAGCCAAGGAAGGTTTTCTTGGTTTGAGTAGCAAGTCTAGCAGTGCCTCATTCCTGGTTGGCACATATAATGTTTGTAGGAGGCATTCCAGGAACTTGATGGATGACATGTGAGCTGCTACATTGTTCTTCCAACAGATGCCTGGGTGGTGGAAGTTACCTGTAGGAACCAGGTTCTGTTGACCTGAAACTTTCTTAAGTGACCCAAGTACTGCTTTGCTGGCATTATTGTCTTCGGAGGTCAGTAGCAGATGCCTGCTATAAGATCCCCCTTGGAGATGACCCCTCTGATCTTGACCCAGAGGCGTTCAATAGGGCTCCCACAATCACCATAGTTGACTTCTATTCAAGATTCTCCTTACCATGGAGCGTGACTCCTCCTCCTCTTCTTCCCTGCCTGTCGTTATGAAACAGTATATAACCATCCCTCATGGCTTGCTGTGTTTCAGTTATTCCTATGATATTATAACTTTCTGACTAGGCGTGGAGCTCTAGTTTTTCCTGTTTGTTCCCAAGGCTCCGTGTATTGGTATACATAGACTTGGGGTGTTTGGTCTTCTGGTTCTTATCTTGGGAGGCAGCTAAGGAACATCTGTCGCTGCTCAGGTTGACCTGGCTTATTCCCCAGTTAGTTGCAATGGTGTGAGTGCTGCCACTTTGGACCCTGTGCCTGGGTCCTTCAGTTTAAAGCCAAATCCTCATGATGGCAGCAGCTATGAAGCCAGAAGTTGATTTACATTATACGTGTATTTCTGGTAAACTGGAAGAGAAGATCACTAGGGCACCAATACTTTTTGCTTGCACCCTCAGGGCTTTATAGTCTTCCTTGATTCTGCCCAAGTTCTGGCTTGTGGTGTCATTCATGCCCACATGAAAGAGTAGCAGTGATTAGTAGTCTGTACTTTTCACGAGTTGGCAACATCTCGGACCTTAGGTCCTGGAAGGCAGCAGCCCTCTTGGGACCTCCTGCCAGGGTGGCAGATGGGCACCTTGGTGCCCCTTCACAAGTCACCCACTAGGAGCACTCGTTGTTTCTTTTTGTAGCATCCACTGTGTGCAGAGAGCAAAACGTGTCCAAAGATACCCCTTCACACAAGAACTGGTAACAGTTTTAAGTAAGTAGCAGTGATCCAGCTTTTATCATTTGGCTACCAGACCCGATCCTTTGTTATTTGTAATGTGGAAAGGTGAAAGAGGCCTGAACAAAATGAGTGGAGGCTGCTTAGTTCAGGAACACAAAGCTCAGCATATATACGAAGCACAGAACATCTGCCTATGAAGGGTGATAGTTTACGGTAATATTTTAAAAGGATTTTTTATTAATAGCTTGCTCTTTTTATTGGCCTCTTTCCTATAAGCAGTATTTTGAAACACAGTTAAGTCTCTACCCTTAGTTGACAACAAAGCAGAAGAAGATCTCAGGAAAGATAACAGTAGTGCTTGTTGGGTTATTCATGTGTTGGATCTCTCCAGATTTTCTGCTTTTTCTTCTCTGAATTCCATTCTAAAAGAAAGATTTTCTTGTGTTACTGAGGACTATGTGCTTTACGGTGTTACAGACAGTCCTCATGGTTCAGGTGACATGTGTGTACTGGGTGAGTAATATTTGTACCTTAATTCTTGTGTTTCTTATGCTAGTCTACTGACAGTTTCGAGTTGTGAAACTAAGTTGTTCTCTTGCTCCTGTAAACTTGAAGAAATTATACTAATTAATTAAGGAAACCAGTGCTGAAAAAAAAAACCCTGAAAAGCAACAAAAGCCTGTTGGAATTGTTAGTTTGCCTGTTACTGTTTAGTGTGACTGGCTGTCCAAAAGCTGATTGTTGCTTTGTCTGGTCTGCTAAGATAGTGTAGATGAAACAGATCATATAGCGGTATGGCAGTATTTTTGCATTACATCTTCATATTTGAAAACCACAAATGAAACAAAAGATTAGAATAGTAGCTTCTGTGTAGCTAGACCATTGATGATAATCCCTTTGACTTTTATCTTAAGTCTTCGCTTTTGTTACTATAAATAACATCTTAAAGCATTGTGTGAAAGGAGCTTCGTGTATCTTGAAAAATGGGAGATTTGACATAACTTTGTTTTATGGTATTAGGGATTTCTTTGTTGTTGGCTCAACAGAGACCTACTATTATTTCCATATTTGTTCTGAGTTAATTCTTTTTCAAACATGCAGAAACATTGTGGCTTGGGAAATTTTGATGGCCTTTTCCTTTGATCCACAATGAATGTTACTTTGAAGAGCTATATTTTATTTTGGTTTGATCTAGGGTTTCCTCCAATTTGTTTTATTCAAAGCAATTTTTGCACTTGTTAGACAAGGTTGAGCCTGCACCTTTTTTTTTTTTTTTTTTAACCTTCTGTAGTTGTGTTTAAAGTGCCAGTGTTTTATTTTGCTCGTATGAAACAATACAAAAATTAGTGTGGTTTAATATTTTTTTATTTTAAAAGGTGGTCTACAAATGATATATAACTTTAATCTATCTCAGCTATCTTTTGCATTTTCCTGGGGCAGATTGAGAGGAATGAGATACTAACTCTTGAGACAGCCCTTTTAGCCCTTGCACCACAGACCTTTAGGAAGGCAGGAACCCAACCCAGGAATGGGACTTGCTTTCTGTAATGTCACATTACTTCTGTCAAAGCAGAGTAACATAGGAGAAACCTCTTTTAGGAACATAAATATGATCATTCCTCAACAGTGTGACAGTGCCATAAGGTATGGTTTAATGCTCACTGTTACAGTGAATGCTTCCAATTGCTCCTGACTTACCTTTCTATGTAGAAGAACCAATATTTTCCTGTCATACCCATTTTTTTTTCTCTTGAAATAACTGTTTTTTCTTCTTCCACTGTGTCTGCTATCTGGATCTGGGAGAAGGTATGATTAGTCACAATTATTTCATTCCAGTTCCATGGATTCCAGTTGAAAGTGATCAGATCTTCTTTTTGGGAAACTACAGACTGAAGGAATCAAATATTATAGAACAGTTTGGGTTGGAAGGGACCTTTAAAGGTCATCTGGTCCAAATGTCCCCACTGCAGCGAGCCTTCATGAGCATTAGCCTTCAGTATTGAACAGTCAGCTTCAAAAGCAAAGGCAGAACAACAAACTAGAATAGAGGCAGCTCTAAGCAACACATCCAAGTTCAGCCTGTTTTCTCCTCCTTTTAGTTCAGGAATCAAATCCCCTTGCTGCTCAAGGACAACAGATTGCCTCTAAGTGACCCATTTATCTCTTACCAACTTTGAATGAGAGTTGTCCTCCCCAAATAAACCCAAATCACTGCCCCTCTGAGGCTGTTCTGTCTTTGTGAAATCCTGATAAATAGTTTCCTGTTGGGAGAGTTAGTTTACTGGGAGGAGATGTGCCTGCTGAGAATGCAAAAAGTGAAGAGAGGTACCTTCTTACCTGCAGCTAATCTTAGTTTTGAAGGGATGACCTACGTCTCTGTGAATATCGTACCTTAAGCAGACTGGTATCTACACATATCCACCTATGACTGTGGTACTTTACCACAGACATCATCAGTGTTAGGAGACAGTTAATAAGCCATCTGGCAGCGCATGCCTTCTTCCTAGATCCTCTTCAGATTCACTGCACTTGAGGTTGGTGACTGCACTTAGTGTTGGAGGTATCTAGAGCAGCACCATTCACTTTGATTTAAGCAAGCTCTGGTATTTCTGGCATTGGAACTGGAAACTGGAGAGGATCTAGTGTTTCCATCCTTTGAATGGTAAGAGTGCAGCTTGCTTGAAGGGCTTGAGATCAGCAGAACAAAGTCTATGTAGAACCTGGCGTGTAGTGTTCCTCAGTATCAGAGGACCTTTTAGATGAGGTTTTTAACAGATAGGATCCAGCTGTATTGTAGGACCTGAGTCTGATGTGGCACCCTGTACCTCAGGTGTCTGAGGAGACTTGTTTTGTAGGGTAGCATTGAGTTCAGTTTCTGTCTGTCAGCCTTTACCAGAACTGGCAACCACAGTTCAGGGTGTGCTTTGGAATCATCACAGGCATTCACACACTCATTAAGAGATTGAGCTGTAGTTCTCTAGAAGACATTCCAGGTCATATCCTAGTTTATTGTCTATGATTTTGGAGCGTAAGAAAGTAATGTATTTAGAAGACACTCATTACGTACTCTGTTTTAAAATTTGTCTTCCTATATGCATGGGTTGGTCTAGCTGAGCCTGTGGTGGTGAGGATATCCTTGCTGCTTGTAGAGGCTCAACACTAGAACATAGTCTGACTTACAGATGACATTTTCAAGTCATCTACAACTTCAGAAGTGTTCCTTGACAGTGAAATGTCTTGAGCCAGTAAATGATTTGGTTTGGAGAGCCTAATGCCAAAGCTATTTTTTCTCTTGTTATGATCTTGGTTAAGTACAGATAGGATCAGAAATTTAGTAAAGCAGTCATTCTAGTCAGGAGTTATATTGCTTTATCCTCTGTAGCTTCTTGTATAATGTGATGTCTAGAGTGGGAAAGGAGCCTTAACCAAGATATACATCAACTATTTGAAGATAAAAATTTTACTCCATTTCAGCTGACTCTTAGCAGCCTGGAGAACCTGCCTAACTGTGTGCAGTGGTTAACTGTAGTTGGTGAGATACGTTGTGAAATGTCTACAGAATCTAGGAAATCACAGACAATCTTCATGCCCCGTATGATTTTTTGTTGTCTTTACGACTTGAATCTTCTTTTATAAGATGAAGCTCTTACCACTATAATTGTACTGCCAAAGTACTTAACGTTGTCCTTTATTAAATGGTAACTTTTGTTTTTCTTTAAGGTCTATCAGTTTAAACTGAACAAATTCCACATCTGGATGTTTTAATGCCTCTATGGATGTCTGGTTTTGGATAAATGTTAGTTCTTTACATGTCTCAAAATTCCCAGTTATCCACCAGCTGCTGAGAGATCTATTTACATTGCTTTGTCAGAGAAGTGTATAACATCCCATGTCACTGTGCTTATCTGTCGGTATTTCCTACCAAGAGTAGTGGGAGAAAATAGACCCTTGTTGGCCAAAGTCTGCTGTCATTCTTCTGCACCACAGTTCTGGCAGTGATGTCAAAATTATGACATGCTGATCACGCCACCTTCTTTCATCTTACTTGGTATTTATCATTTAGAAGTTCTAGACAGGTAAGACCAATGAGAACCTCTCTGGAATTCAGTGTTCAGAGTAGGAAAAGCATCTTAGTTAGAGTATTAGGGATTATCAGTTCTATGATTATGAGAGTAATGATAGACAAAGTTGGAAAGGGCCTAGACAAGGTCACCTTGTCTGTTTAGACGTGAAAATAAGACACATGCCCCAAATTAGTTTCAGTTTTGTGAAATCAATAGAATCACTTTGTAAATGTCATTACCCACAGAAACTAGGACTTCTCTGGCCTTTGCCAGAACCTAGGCTTTTCATGGAATTTCACATCCTACTTAAAAAATAGGATAACTGGGAAAATAAAATTATTATGAAACTTTGTCTTACGGGCATGATTTAAAGTTCAAATTTACTGTTACCCCCTTTTGTTTGTTTTCACAGTGACTAGACAGAGAACATCAATTTTCTTGTACAGATTGAGATTTTTGTATCCTTTTAATGGTGTCCGTTCGCATTCTCTGCTTTTCTGAGGCTTTTTTGGAATTAGTCTGTGGATTTTTTTTTTCGACAGTTTGATTTAGTGATGCTACAGCAGTTTCATACTTACAGCAGTAATGCTTAATGCATTCTAATCTATTTCTTAATTTGTTTCATTCATCATGCAGGTTTTTGAGACATCTTGAAAGCACTCATCTTCTGAGAAAGAAAAAAGTAGAATGACATAGTGGGGCTCACTGTCTTGCTGTGGAATAAGCTCAGTAAATATCTGTTGAATACAGATACTGAATATCTGTTAATACCTTTCTGTTACTGGTTTCAAGATGACCCATGGCTCTACAAGTGTGTACCTTCCTGAAGATGTTAAAGACCACCAAGCATTTGCCTGGATTGTTCTTGTACTGAGGTCTCTATGTTTGAAACTACTTTTTTTTTTTTGGCCAAGAATAGCAAAAATCTGTGTAACCAATTTTGCTACATTGGCAATCCTTGTCAAACAGGTTGTTTGTCTTCCTTTTGTCTTGTTCCTGGGGTGCTGTCCTGTCAAGTTGTGTTGCATTATTAAACATCTCCTGTCTGTTAAGCACATGTCAGCAGAATGGCTGGACAATTCAGCAAGTGCTCGTGTCCATCGGGCCAGATCATAGGAAACGGTGGTACAGAGAATGTACTTTTTTAAAGCCAGTGATCCTTTGAAATAGTGGTGGGAATTCTGGTGGTGATTTACTTCACTCTGCCCGGAACATCTGTGCAGCTGGAGACTTTGAATATAGATCACGGTACAACAGTGGCCTCCTGGACCAAGAGCTGAAGCGCCTTTTGCCAGGTATCCCAACAGAAGATATTTGATAGGAGGACAGAATAAGGATTCCATGTGTTGATGTGGTCTCTTGAATTCCTAACATAGCAGCCCAAATCTTATATGTGCATGCTTGAGATAACATTATTTATATATATATATTGGAAAGTACTGTGTTATAGCCCTGTGAGACTGATTGGGAGAATCATAGAAACAAAACTATGTGCATGGGACTTTCAGTTTGCCCAGGACACACACCCTCTCCCAGCATCCTTTGGGTAGACAGTTAGCAGTAGCGAGAACTGGACACTGCTCCCATCTCTTGGGTTGGTCCAGTTGTGTGTTTGTTTCATCTTCTAAATGACATTCTTCATGCTAAAATGCTGTTCCCCCAGTCGGTGTTGACTCACTGCTAGTTTCCCCTATCACTTTTGGAATGAGAGCTACCCATCTGAATGGAACTCATCAATGATAACTCAACCTATACCTTTGTCTTGGACTGATGCTCCTTGTCCTTAGTAAAAGTCTGCTCATAAATACTGTGGTTTCTAGAGCATAGAATTGGCCCCCAAAATGCAGATACTGAAAGAAAATGGAACTAATGCTTTAAGCTAGCTTGAACGTTGCAGATATGAAGTTGAATCTTCCCTGCTCTTTGTGATACAGTGTTCCAGTGATGGTGAGCCTCACTAAGTGGTTGTGATGTTAAAACATGTTCTTTTTTTTAGAGTTGTAGAAGCACTTAAGAACTAGAGGGCTGTGGCTTCACAAGGTAAATTTGGAGATTTTTATCAGTCTGGCTGTGCAAGTTACTGCATGCTGTATACATACATTGCTGATGATTGTTGCATTTACCAAGTACCTCCAGGAACTTCTCAGTACCTGTGCTACAATGAGCCCTTCACAGTAAATGTTTGATGATCACTCTAACCATTGTGGGTTATTAATTTAGAATCCACACCCAAGCAGCAGCAGCACTTGAGAAGGAGACAGCAGAACTCATATGGCTGTCTGGGGAGTTTCCTAGTAAAAGATCATAAATGTGGGAGAAGTGAACAGATGCTTGACTAGTTGAAGGATTCAGAATACAGTGCAAGAGAGAGGCAAAACGAGGAGTGGGCAGAGTTAAAGGTCTTGAGGATAAAGTCAATATCTGAGCAATTATTTGAGCTTTTGTTTCATGGACTCCAAAAAGGTAGTCTACAACTGGTCTATGAACTACAGATTGAAAAGTTTAATAGAAGATGGGACACTAGAAAAATTTTTGCAGTATTAGAGTCAAAGCAGTTGATCAAGAATGTTTTGTATGGATTTTAGATGTTAGATCAGAAAGCATTGCTTTATTGTCTTTTAATCTCTTTAGAAAAACCAACCAACAAAAAATAAGTCTTAATCTTTCAAATTAGTTTGGTCTAAGTGGTTTTGTTGTTGTTGTTTTGGTTTGTTTGTTTGTTTTCAGGGACATGTTAGGATTGTTTGTATATAACATCTAATGAAGTAATTCATATTTTGTAAAAGAGAACACTTCCTTCTCCTTAAATTTGTGGAGTTACCTACTTTGCTTGGAGATAGTTTCACACGTTATCAAAACATTCCCATCTTCTGATAATTCTCAAAATCTTTTAACACATTAAATTAAAAAACGGCAAAAAAAATAAATCTCTGTGTAGTCAATTTTAACTACTCTTAATGAAGACAGACTCAGTTTCATACTGTAATTTTCGTGTGCTAAGTCATTATGTTAGTGTCTGAGCTGTAGGAGAGTGTTTCCAGCTATTAAAAGTAATTTTAAATAAGATAAAATAATGCTCCTTTCTTCATTCTGAGCTAGATCTGCAAAAGTGGCTGCCTAGATAACTGAGGTCGGTGTATATGTATACGTGGTGTTTGGGAAATGCTTGTGAAAGAGCTGCAAAGAGAATGAGAGGTTTAAAAAAGATAATAAATCACTGCACCTGTGTGCTGTTATCAGCGTTTGTAGAGCTGTTATGGCAAGAATCTTCATGTGTTAAAGTGTTGGTAAGTGTTGGAGTAAATTTTACAGAAAAATATGGGTGTGTAGGGGGAGGGAAGGGATCTGAGGAAAGCGTTCTGAGGATTAGTGTTCTGAAAAACTCAGGGGTTTAAGTGCTACATATATACATAATAATAGTTATGCAGCTTATTACTTTTAGTACTTGCATACATTTTCTGGGATTAGTAGAAGAGAATGAAACTGGGTTTATGTCTGCTGGCATGTCATGTGGTGAGAAGGCTGTGTGGCGGACTGATACTGATGTAATCCTGGGGAGGAAAGTGGCAGTGTTGCACTGGGAAGGGATGAAGAAGAGATGGAGGTATTCTTGTACTGAGGAGAAGTAGAATAGCAAATAAACTGAAGGGAGGAATAAAATCTATGATTTACAATGAAATAATTGAGGGGGAAAGACGACCATTCTGAATTCTAGGATAAAATTGCTTTTAATTTGTTTATTTATTTTCCTACTGTGTCATTTAATTAGATAACCGGCTAAAGTCCCCAAACCTCCATCTTTAAAGTTTGGATTCTTCTTGGACTTTGATAGCATAACGATTGCAACGAAACGCTGAGATTAAAACAAAATATTCTGTCATTTTTCCTCTGTAGAAGACAGGGCATTTGTCTTAGAGCTTAAGTGCTACCTTATTATGTTGTATTCTGTTTATTTATAGAACATGTTCCATTATGAGCTATGTCATCCAAAGGAGTATTGTTGAAATGATAAGTAATTTCATTGAAAAAACTGAAAAGACCAGTTTGTCTTCTGAAACATTCTCTTATACATTTGGTAGTAAGATCTCCTATTAAAATTCTCAGAATTAGTTTCAAATTATCTTGCCCAGGTTATTTCTAGAGCAGCAAAATGTATAAATCTCCTCAAATCTCCTGTGTCCAAAAGTCTGTCTGACTTGATGCTTGAATATGAGACTGTGGTAGTTTTCTTGTTGCGATTCTGGACGCCTTAGTTTATTTTTGTTTTAACCTTAGAGGACATAGCATCTAAATCTCCCAAGTACAATTTTATGTATTTGGATGAGATTTCTGGCACAATTAAAGGAATATTGCATTCCTGGATTTGAACTGTAAGGCTAATTTCATTACTAATTCTCATTGTTTCACAGATACAGTATGAGTTCAGTAGTAACACTGGAAGCCCAAGTTGAGGCAGTGTAACTTAAAACAGTTTTCATTTTTCTTGTTCACTTACTGCTAGCTGGTTTTGGAGGGAAATGGAAGATGCAGCTAAAATGTATTATTATCCACTTCTAAACATTAAATCTAAAATGATGTGCCAACATCCCATAGACACTGAATTTATTTGCCAGTAGCGTTTCCTAGGAGGTGACAATTTTTATTTCTACATTTGCTGAGGAGATATGACTTGAGGAAAACTCACATCCTCATGTGTATGTATGTTGGTGCTCAGAGAAGAGGAATAAAACCCATGACTGAATAAACTATGTAACAGCTGTGTTTTGCTCTCTCATTATTTTCTTTGCTTGGTTTACAGTTACCGTCCTGCTCACTAACAGCTGGATCTATTCAATGTGGAGTGAAGGGTCTTAGGATAAGAAATATTATGTGGTATTAAGGAGATCTTCAGACCCTTAAAAATAGAAGCTTGTCTTGAACGGGAAGTCTAGCTTTATGAGAAGTCTCTGTATTTATATTCTCTGTTGACCACTTGCTTCGTTGTGTAGTTCAGTGATGGCAGTTGTGTGTGTGTGCCTGATGGTCAGCTTGACTTGGAGGGGTCAGCCAGTCCTGTAGCTCAGAATAATGCCTTCAAGCAAGGTCAGGAGTTTGGAGCCTCCACAACAACTGCAATTTATCCTGAACAGTTTTTCTCTATATTTTGTTTTGAGATCTGATAACAAACCATTGGCTTAATAATCAGCATTTTGTCTCCTTACAAACTCCAATTTTGAAGCCACAGTTCACCTTCTTTGTAGGCTGGAGGTCCTATTTGATTTGTTTACCTCTGCCAAGTGATTGGTCCTGTTGGTTTAAATCTCTAAGGCAAATCAGCATCCAGCTGGTAGGCAGTTGTACTGATGAGAAACCATTGATTTTTCTCTCCTATCAATAAGAAATGTCCTTAGCTTTCATGATACTTCTTCTCTGCCATAATACTGCCCTGTGACCTGGCTGGTCTCACCGTCAGGGCTGTTCTCAGTTGCTGATCACATTACATGTGGATGTGATTAACAGCCTGATAAAAATGTTAAAGCCAATACTTTAGAAGCCTAGATAAAGATAATGCCTTGTGGTGAGAGATATTTAATAGTTGTTCTGTTTGATGTAAACCAATGGTAAGGAGTTGCTGTTTTTAACAGGAAAAGCTTTTATATCAATAATTAAAGTTTACCTAGCTCAGCATGATTTAGCAGTATCCAGAAAATGAGAATTTAAGAAAGTACAGACAATTCTTTTTTTACTTTCTGGGAAAATAATTCTTCTCTTTTTAACAGAACTTTTGGTTCTCATGTTTTGTTTTGTTTTTTCTTTTTTTTCATTTCAGTATTATCTGAAGTATTTTCTTTCATAAGAAGGAGTAGGGAGCATGTAAACAAAATATTCTGCATATTTTTCTCCAAAGTGATGTTTTTTTGAAAGATTATTAGCTTGAATTTGGGATGGTCACATTATTTTACAAGGTCCCCTGGGAACAGTTTTCTCAAAACTTGAAGAATGCTGTTCCTTCTGTCCCAAGGTTTGTTTATGTATTTATATATGAGTACAGATACAAAGCCATTATATTTTCTTTCCAATCTGCCTGTATTGTGACAAATGTTTCTCAGTAGTAGTTGTTAAATAGTGTATTTTTCAAACCTTTAAACAGATACTACCAAATATCACTATAAACCAGCAGCATGCACTTCAGTTCTGCAATAAATGATGTATTTAGCAGGATAAGCGTGGGTGGACTTAGGTGATGAGATGAGGGAAAGGACTATGTGGAAACTGATAAGAAAGACTGAACAAATAAATGACAAAGAAATGGAGATGAGTTAGTGAACTATAAAATATTCTCCTATTTTTGAAAATCTTAGATGAGTAATTGTCAACTGTGCCATCTGCATGTAACGTGGGCTTCCAAACTTGTGGCAATTGAAACTGCCTAGCCTCCCACTCTAGCCCTTTATTTTTTCCTGTATACAAGTCAGTACTGAAGACTAATCTCTTATGACATTAATCGTCTCGTGAGGAGAGACAGAATAAATCACAGTAGCCCTTCCTCTCTTTGCTCGTGAAGATAAATGCCATAACACGATGGCTGATCTTTGTTATGACACTAACCATTATATATTTAACAGAGATAGCAAAATCTCACTGACAGCTAACAAAAGAATTCTCTCTTTACACATTCTATGAGAAGGCTGTATTCCTTTAGTTCAAAAATGTGACTTATCATATCTGCTTTCAGAGCAATTTAAGCAGTAGATCTAGACTGTGCCAGTGAACTCTGTTCTGTACACAATGATGCCACGATTCAGACTAATGAGAACTGATGTGAAATAATTGGGCAAGTTTTGGAAGAAAAAACCTGTGTAACACCCAAGGACGCTTAAGACTCTTGTATTGTCTGTTCTGACAAGAAAGAATAACTCTCCTATTTAAAACAAACAAGGAAGCAACAGCTCTCCACCCCCCAAAGAAAACCCCGCAACCAAACCTAAAACTAAAAACAAGCCCAAGGCTTTCATCATTTTTGATTTTGTGGTGATTTCAATTTCATGGAACTGAAAGTGGCTTTTTGTTGTGTATATGATTACAAGGGACTTTTAATTTTTCCAGCTTCATCACTTGCCATACACAGCTTCAGAATTTCCTTCCAGGTCTTCCAAGCATTAGACACATTCTGGTCTTTCTGTGATGAAATCACCAAGAATGATTCTTAGTAATTTTCTGCATCTCTGCTTGCTTATTAATTTGAAGGGGGTGGTGCTGTGTATCATCCTGTGAGTGAGGAACAGAGCAAACAATGGAGCTCTGAATTTTATGGACTTCCCTTGTGAGGTGAAGAGGATCGATGTGCCTTATGCTGGCTTTTCACCTAAGCTTCAAAATGTGCTGTAAATTTCATGAGGTTAGTTTCATGCCATCTACCTGACAGAATTAAAATGGAAGTGTAATTTTTACAGCTTTATTTTTGTTTGCTGTCCTTAACCGTATTTTAGTAACATGGATAGAAGTATGTTTTGGTTGCTTAAATGTTCTCCTGGGGCATCAGTGGAGTCAATGTCAGTTGCAGCATGAAACTTGTTTTACCTGGATGAAATATGTAAAATGACTGGAACTAACGTGAGGATATTTAGATAAAGTGAACAGATTGCATAGTTTAAAATATTGTATTTGTATTTTGCTCTTATTCTATACTCCGTGCCCTCTCTCCCCCATTCCCTACCCCCCTTTTTTTTTTGTTTTCTTTTTTGCCTTCTAGAAATCTTAGGTCTGTATCTTTAGGACGCTGTCTAATAAGATAAGCTCTAATAGTAAAGCAATGGCAAGAAAACTGGCATAACTGTCACCTCTTGTTAAATTTGGTACATTCAGAGAGTAGCCAGTAGGAATTTTATTTCTCACATTAAAAGTAAACCTTACACATTACATTTGCCTGAGGAAATTAAGTGATGAAGGCTTTTAAAACAAACACATACTCATTCTCTCTGTTGGCTTTTGTGGGAAGTTTTACTCCTCATATTTTATTTTTTTTTAATTTTACTATGATGAAACATAAATTACACAGCAAACCTTTCTGTGTCTCAGGAAAAAAACTATCCATATCAGCTTTCAATAGAGAAAATGACATGCATGAAAGCAAATATGTTTGGGGTTTGGTGCTTCTCAGTATTTTTTTTTCTCCTTCCTTGTTCCCTTAGTAGCGATGAATGTGTTCACACTGGTGGAAGTTCTTTTCTGTGTTGTCTGTAACATAAAGGCAACTGACAGGGCACTCATATCCATTCCTCTCCATTAGTTCCAGTCACTCCAGAGCATGGCCTCTCTTCATTTTGTACAGGGGTAGGTGCCAAAGGGGAATTTTTATCCCTGCTGGAATTGGAGGCATTTTAGATTCGTGGCCTGTGTGCTCACTGAATGAGTACAGATTTCAGTAATGTTTCTGGGTGGCAAAGCTGTTTTTTGCTCTTGGCCCGTTCTCTGAAATAATAATTTGTAGTTGTAAACAGCTTTGACCCATGTTTTTCAGCTGGGTGCACTGATGCAAAACTTGAAACTTCTACTCTAAACTAAATAGACAGAGAAAATGGTCTGCAAGCCATGGGAGGTTCACAATACAATTTGTCTTGTCAGCACCTGAGAGCTACAGCGTGCTTCTAGCTACCTGTTCAGTACTGACTGTCTGAGCAGCACTTACTTATCTGTGGGGGTAGTTTGGCGGAACCCATGGTAATGAGATGCATTTGTGTGGATGTGCTGTTTCAGGAGGTAGAAGACGTAGGAATGTGCTGTGAGAAGGGAAGGAAGGTAGAACAGAATCATAGAATCACTTAAGTTGGAAAAGACTTCTAAGGTCATAGAGTGCAACCATTACCCTAGCATTGCCAATTCCACTGCTAATCCATGTCCCTAAGCACCACATCTACACGTTTTTTAAATATCTCCAGGGATGCCAACTCTACTGCTTCCCTGGGCAGCCTCTTCCAATGCTTGACAACCCTTTCAGTGAATCTCCTAGTATCTAATCTGAAACTTGAGGCCTTTTCCTTTTGTCCTCTTGCTTATTACTTGGGCAAAGAGACCGACTGCCACCTCCCTACCTCCTTTCAGGTAACTGTGAAGAGCAATAAGGTCTCTTCTCAGCCTCCTTTTCTCCAGGCTAAATAATCCCAGCTCCCCCAGCTGCCCCTCGTCAGACTTGTTCTCCAGATGCCTCACTAGCGTTGTTGCCCTTCTCTGGACACGCTCCAGCACCTCCCAGTAGTGAGGGACCCAAAACTGAGCACAGTACTTGAGGTGTGGCTTCACCAATGCTGTGTACAGGGGGATGATCACTTGCCTCATCCTACAGAAAGGTGGGAGATATGGAAGGTAGGGGTATTACCACGCCTCAGAAGATGAGAGTGTCACTTTGAAATCAGAAGAAGGCTGGGCAGGGTGAGAGGCAGTGGGATATTGTGGTAGAAAGCAAGAAGAAGTATGGCTTGCGTGGCCAAGCAGAGGCTGGACTTCACTGTCAAAGTGGAGCAGCCATTCTGAGAATCTGGATGTTCCATCACTTGAACTGCAGTCATTGCCAGTAATCCTGTTGCTAATAATGGAACCCGTGCAAGGGTAACAAGTGTCACATCCTCCTTGCTGGAGTATGTATCTTTCATCCTGATCTTACAGAAATCTGATAGGATTCTGTGTGCTCGCTGGAGTTTATGGATCTGATCTTACAGAGCCTTCAAGTGAAAGTTCCTGGTTGCTCGAACAGGCTGATTGGATTGGTAAAGAGATAAATACAAAGCTTTCCTTTTGCTTCAGTATGTTAGACCAGATCAATAAGTTGTTAGAAAGACAGTTGTTTAGGGCTGAAAACTTTACCCTGTATTTTCTGATATGATGGATGAGGCCAGTAGCAATGGCAAGATGTCATTGCTGCTAGAGCTTGTGCCTTTTAAATGAATAATATAATTGTATGTTTAATTTTAAGTGAATTGTAATCCAATTTCTTTTGAATTCAAAATGTCAAGTGTATAGTTTATCTGGAGTTTCCAAAGCACTGTTGCTGCCTTTCTATCAGTTTAAAATATGACATAATAAATACATTTAAAAATAACAATAAAAGGGTCCAGACATCTCAGAACAATCCTCAAACCAGCCAGTCAAAGCAACAGAATGAGCAAACAAATAATTCAGCTTCTTTCTTTGTCTTTCATTAAGTATTTTAGGAAGATGATAATGCCTTATGTACATACCTGGCAGGTTAACAAAGCTGGGCACTTTCAGACAGACTGGCAAACCAATTCCACAGTGGAAATTTTGTTGCGGGAAACACTTCCCCGGTTGTTCCCTCTAGTTCATGCTAAAGGCACTGAAAAGTACTTTTCACTAAAAGGAGGCTAGGGAAAAAAATGGGGTTTGGGTGTACTGTAAACCGTTTGAGTTCCACGGGTCAGTAGCATTGCCTCCAAACCTAAAAGGAGTGTGCTCTGCCAAGAATGCACGTAACTGATGTTAAAATACATTTCAGCATAGTTAGGTATTTTTATGTGTTGCTTTCTTGTTCATGTTATATGTTTGTTTCTTTCATTGCTTGTTTGTACTTTTCTTTCTTGTCTGTGGTGATACGTGGATTACAGAGACAAATTCACGATATGGAGCATACCATGAAAGATACTTAATGAACACCTTTGTGATCAGTGACACAGAGTCTGGTTGGATGTCCATTCTAAGTGGTGTTCCCCAGGGGTCAGTACTGGGTCCAGTCCTCTTCAATGTTTTCATTAATGAACTGGATGAAGGGATGGAGAGTATCCTCGGCAAGTTTGCTGATGGCACAAAACTGGGAGGGGTGACTGACACACCAGAAGGCTGTGCCCCCATCCAGCGAGACCTGGACAGGCTGGAGAGCTGGGCAGAGAGGAACCTGATGGAATTCAACAAGGCAAGTGTAGGGTCCTGCACCTGGGGAAGAATAACCCCCTGCACCAGTACATGTTGGGGGCTGATCTGCTGGAGAGCAGCTCTGAGGAAAAAGACCCAGGAGTCCTGGTGGACAACAGGATGACCATGAGCCAGAAAATTGCCCTTATTGCCATGAAGGCCAACGGCCTCCTGAGGTGCATCAAGAAGAGGGTGGCCAGTAGATCGAGGGAGGTTATCCTGTCCCTCTACTCTGCCCTGGTGAGGCCCCATCTGTAGTCCTGTGTCCAGTTCTGGGCCTCCCCAGTTCAAGAAGGACAGGGAGCTGCTGTAGAGGAGACAGCAAAGGGCTACAGAGATGATTAGGAAACTAGAACATCTCTCTCATGAGGAAAGGCTGAATGACTTGGGTGTTTTTAGTCTGGAGAAGGCTGAGGGGGGATCTGATCAATGCCTATAAATACTTAGGTGTCAGGAGGATGGGACCAGTCTTTTTTTAGCAGTGCCCAGTGAGAGAACAAGAGGAAATGGGCACAAACTTGAACATAGGAAGTTCCACCTAAACATGAGGAGGAACTTATTTACTCTGAGGGTGGCAGAGCGCTGGAACAGGCTGCCCAGAAAGGTGGGGGAGTCTCTGGAGACATTCAAAACCCACCTGGACACGTTCCTGTGCAGCCTGCTGTAGGTGGACCTGCTTTGGCAGGGAGGTTGGACTAGGTGATCTCCAGAAGTCCCTTCCAACTCCATAACATTCCATGATTCTTCTACTCAGATTTTATAATTTCCTTATTGTAACTGCAACTGCTCAAGAACAGAAGTCCTTCCAGGAGAAAAACTATGCCTGTTTCAGCTTCTTTTAATATTTTAATACTTGGAAACTACTTATTACCTTTCTCTTAATCACGGTCAGCAAGACCTCCATGAATATCTGTTTGAGAACTTGTCTTAAAATAGCTTGTAGTGCATCTTCCCTTCTTATTTTCATCCCTTTTTACTCTTTTTCGTGTATCATGTACCTGTGTTCCTCTTGATCTTCTTGCTGTTTTCTCCTTTTCATCCATCTCTATGCACTTTCTTTCTTTCCCCACCCTGTATCCTACCCTGCCCTCTTCTCCTCACCCTTTGCCGATCTTTCTTCACACAAAGGGCTTTGAACTTTTACCAGGCTGCTGATAATTCCCCAATGACTAAAGCCGTTAATCAAAAATGAATACAAAAGATTTGAGTGGGACATTTCCCACAATAGAAGTCACTCCTCCTGTTAACTTCACACAAGCAGCTGGAAAAGACAATGCTGGATTTTCTTCCAGGACACTGTTCTTGTGGCCTGTTTGGAACTCCATCTCTCAATTCATTAATTTAATAATGGGTGGCTAGAAAATATTATATATTTTCTGCTTCAGAGAAGGAAAGTTATTTTTTTTGTTCTTTTATTCACCCTACTGTCTTTGGCCAGTAAAGATTGTCTATTGTGCAGTTCAGCGTGACTTGTATTTTAGCTGTTGAGTGGGAGCACTGGCAATAACTGTACTATTCCTCCTTGCTCTCCCAAATTATTTAAATAATGTTCTAAAGAGAATTACTTGAGTTTGCAAGTAGTGGCTCAGCCTATAGTATGACCAAGCAGACGTGATAAAATGATCCTGATTTTGGTCAGCTACGTGATGTTCAGATCCCTGGAATGAAAAATGCTCTGGCCAATTCCACCTAACTGTACTCTGGCCACGCAATCAGCATCGACACAACCACTAGACTCATCTGCCCCGCTGCTTTTGGATAGCACAGGATCAGACACACTTGGTTCTTGTTTAGAAGAATCATATTGTGTCAGCGTAATACCTGATAGCTGCAGGAGCAGTGGCTGCTTCTGAGGCAAAGCTTCCCACTTTCTGCAGGAACTGCCGTGGGTAACAAGAAGGCCAACTTTCTGGTTAACTTTTCTTCGTGCCGTCCCTCTGCTTGTGTTCCCTCCAGTGGCTGAAGTGCAAACGATTGAGCAGATCTGATTGAGGTGGTCACAAGCAGCTGTGTGTGTAAATTAAACTAAAAATCCCATCTATTATATAGATGTCCGAGTCTGATTTTGTAGGCAAGCTGAGCATTCAAGATTTCTCTCTTAGGCAAAGCAGAGAGTCTTGACTCTGCTCTAGAATTTTCTTGTTAGCCGTTCAATGGAAAGTGTTTTTTCCCCACTGTGGCAACTGATTTTTTTTACCAGTTGTCAGTGCACAGATGATAGATACCACGGTGGGAAAAGGCATTTGGATTTCTTCTTTTCCTGTACAGCTGGCATGATTTTTCCAGTGAAACTGGGAATATGTGTCTTTGTGGCATCTGTATAATTACTTAGTATCTCTGAAGTTGTGGGTTGATACTTGTGGGTGATACAAACATAAAAATTTGATAGGCTCCTACTGTTGGCTGGGAGGTTTGATTCTGCAGTGCTTGGTAGAGGTTGAGTTGTCTTCTGTTGGAGCTATTAACCAGGGTTTGAATGAACACCAAGAATGTGTTCAGTGCAGTGACTACTTCTGTTCTCTTCCAGTTTGTCCTCATGGGTACCAAATTATTTGTCCCAGTTATTTAGCGGCTGTCCCTTTTTAAGACTGTGGGTGAATGGCAGGAATAAATCAAATAAATAGATATTTGATCCCCTGTGGTAGAGGTTGCAGTCAGTGTAAACTATTCTTCTGCCATTGTTCTTAACAAAATACACCGAAACAATCATAGTCTTCATGACAGTGCTTTAGCATGCTTTGATTTCAGCATTATTAGTCACTGCCCATATAGGATATGAGTGTTGGTGGATGGAGTGGGAGTAAGGAGAAAGATGGTTAAAACAGATAGAGGCTTCTTCCCCTGATGTGTGTTAGTTTTTGTGGCTGAGAAGTCTGTGACAACTGTGCTACTGCATTTTAGTGTTTTATTTGCTCTAAGGCACAGTTAGTAATTCAGCTTGAGTTTCTAATATTCTTAAAAGTCGTAGAAATGCAAAAGGGATTGCAGGCATTTAGCAGTGTTAATGGTGAGTTGTAGAAGCAAGAGACACTAGTGTAATTATCAGTTCAGTATATTCATTAGCTCACAGACTCTTAAATAATACTCTGGTGCTGTTTTCCATAACTGGGGGAAGAAAATGAAATTATCATTAAAGTGTTTTTACAAGTAACTATTTTTATTTTCTTACTGTGATAAATGGTTAGATTAAAATTGGAGGGAGGAGGCACAGCACGATAAGAGGGGCAGAAAAAAAACGTCCTTGCTAAGGTTCTCTGCTGAATTAGTCTTTGTTCTGATAAAGAAAACTTAATCAGGTACACAATAACAGGTTTTTCAATTTAAGCAGTGTTTGAATTGAAGAAATCATGCTTTTGAATCAGGGTATGAACACTTCTTTAAATTACAGGCTTTAAAGTGTTTAAAGGTTTAGATGAAAAGAATTAAATTCATGGGATACACAAACTGCAGCTCATGCTGTGTGGCCAGTGTAAAACAAGTCCACACAATGGACAGTTGCTTGCTGCGGCACTTTCAGCCTGTCTGATACTCTGCATTTCAGTTTGTCATTATATCCTGAATGTCTTCACTTCATACTGTGGTACTTGGAGTCTGCATTGTGGGTTTGGTTTAACTTCTGTGGTGGTGTTATGCGTCCTGCTTGCTGGTATAATTGTTGTTTGGTGAAGATGATCTTCTGCATCCATATGTCTGGCCATTGTTTCCACAACTACTTCGGTGCAGCTTCCTCAGCACAAACTTCTCTCTTCTCCCATTGTCCGGAGCAGAGTAACTTCTGATGTCTGCATAGCTTTATTGTTTCCTTCCCATTATTGTCATATTCACGTGGTAATACTTGGCACATTTACTGACTTTATAGGGTAGGATGTGATGTCATAGAGAAGGGGACAGGGCTACCCAAATTTTCTCAATTGCAGGGAGGAGCTGCCCAGGTGTGCTGAGGGGCCTGTACTCAGGAAGAGAAACAGGGAATCCTCCACAGTGAGTAACCCCACTTTCAAGTGCACACAGTTTACTTCATAGCCGTGTCCAGTACAGTGTAGTTTCCTCTTCTGTCCTTCCCAGTTTGCCCTCTGGAATGTTCCCAGTTCAATTCCCATCTTTTCTGCTTATTTTGCTGTATTCTCATTTTACCTTGTCCTTTGTCTTCTTTCTGAAGGTTAAGGTTTCCATTTTTGTCTCTTCACATCATTAATTTTTTCTCATCCTAGTCTTAATCTTCACATATATTGTCATTTTTCCAATGTGTCATTGTGGTTCTGTCACTGACACATTGAATCATATCTCTTCCCTTCCCGTGCAACGGCCCTTTTCCCAGCCCTGTGCAGTTCCTTCTGTCCTTACTCATTGCTGTACTCTTTCCTACCCACTCTTCTTCTTTCAAATCACCTTTTGGTTTTCCTTTCCTTTCGAGTCCCTTTTGAATCTTGCCTATCAATGTACATGAGATAAGCTCAGTTCAGCTCCCAGACCTTTCTAGTACAGCCCTCAGTTCTGTATTTTACCTTGTGGAACTGAAAGATAAAGGATACAAAGCTCATCTATAACAAAGAACTGAAGGCTCTGGTAAACTGTGTTTTGGCTGCGAAAGGGGAGAACAGGCAGTAAATCAGAACTGTAAAACGGCAGGAGAGGGCTGAGCTGGTCAAGCTGTAGTGAACAGGGAGGCTTTGGTTTTAGGTGGGCTGCTTGAATTCCAGCACTTGGATGACTTGCATGATACGGTGTGGTGGTGTCTCTAGTTCCTAGTGGTCAGGTATCCACAGATAGCTACTTTCACAATTGCCATCATTTGGTAACTACTAGAGAAAAGCTTGGGATCAGATGAATTTGAAGACCGAGCTGATTTGTTATTTACCCAGGGAAGAAACGCAAGTTCTGGCTGAGTTATGTTGGCAAGATGTTCTGAGAAACTTGATTGCAGTGGCCTGTGGTGCACCTTCTACTGCTGATTGAAAGGTTTCGTTTTCCAGGGCTGTCAGTCTGACACTTTATATGAGCAAAAGAATGTTTGTTTAGCAGCTTAAAACTGATGGGGACGAAAAGGAAGTGGAAAACCAGAAAAATCTGTACAAGACAGTTGTATCTGTAAAGAGGAGTGGGTTATTTTGGGCTCAATTGGAAAAGGCAAAGGAGTGGAAAACTGAGCTGAACTGGAAAAATATACTGCACTGTCATGTGGCATCTTGTGTGCTGCGACTGTTCTGACTACTTCATTTCTCATTGTTTTTAGTAACAAAAAACTTTTTAAAATTAAGACCTATCTGTGTCAATTCTCCCAGTAGATCCTGCTTTACAAATTAAAGGTTTTAGTCAATTTTGTTCCTGAGGTCATGAAAAAAACTAAGTGTACAATATTCAAATGACCTCAAATAGTTCTAAAGTAATAAAAATCAAAAAAGGCTAGCTGTCTCTTTCTTGTTTTGTTTCTATCCCTCCTGCCTGAAAGGAACTCCATTGCTGCGTCATAAAATTAGTTGTATATTTCAATTCTACTATTTGGAACCGGGTAAGACGACTTCCCAGGCAGATGTAGCAGATGATGCACAAAAGCAGCAAGTAAATCTTATTCTTGCTGCAGTTTCCTGGATTGTATTTGGCCTTCCAGCAAACAGAGGACTCCAGTCTCAACGCTACCGTTCCCTGCCTTTCACAAATGACTACATAAAAACTGCATGATCACACAGCCTTTCAGATTCACAGGACAGCTGTGTCGTATCACTTACATATTTATTATTTTTTTCAGGCATTGGAAAAGTACCCCAACTCACCAATGACTGCAAAACAAATACTGGAAGTCATTCAGAAAGAAGGGTTAAAAGAAACAAGGTCAGTGTTTCTGTGTTCTGTATTTTCGCTATCTCTTTTAAAATATAATCTTGTCGTGGGTGGAGTGATTAAATTCACTCGTAAGAGAGGACTAGTGAAATATTTATTAAGGTGAAACAGTGATTTAACAACATTAGTAGTGAATGCCACGGTGTTTTATGATACTTGATAGCAAGGCACACTTGATTATTTACTGCGTAGAGGACAAGGTCAGACAAGCTGTCAGGAAGACCCTCCCGTTGAGTCACAAGGCTCAGAAAGGACCCCCTTGCTTTCTAAACACCTTCTCAGAGAGGAGTCTAGGTGTGGCTGGATCAAATCCTAGTCCCAGACTTGGTCAACGGTTTATGTCAAAAGGATTATATATGCACAATCAATCCCTTATGTTACTTAGCGTGCTCTTAGTCATTTACCGAGAATCTTTTGCGACAAGAAATCTCTCAGCCTTGAGGAGTAGAACCTTAAACAAGCATCCTCACAAAAAGGGAGATCCTGGCATGCAGCCCACTGCCATACAGGAGAGCTCAAAGGGCTCTTGGGCTGTCCACTATTTATAGAGTAAGATAATTGACCTGTTGTCATATTCTCATGGGAACAAAATAGCCAGGTCCCCACCCCAGACAGTGTTTTGGCTGTGTTGCCAGCCATGCCCCGAAGTCCAGTTGCAATTTATTGCAGCTGGTGTTGTGATGGCCGTGGTGGTCCAAGCAGGAGCCAGGAAGGGGTGGGGAAAGAGGGCGAATAACAGGGAGGGCACACTGGCACGCTCCACCCTGTGACTACAGTCAATTCATCTTACCTTCACAGAGTGGTGGTACGGTCACCTCTTGCCTCTGTGCCATAAAAAGTATATTGGTAGTTTGTGCACTTAGAGATCCATGGTAAGTAGACAGTAAAGCATTGTTATTTGTTATTTGCTGATTTCTATGTTTTGGGGTGGTTGAAGTTGAGTTATTTGTTTGGTGAAGTACCAGATCTTTATATACAGTTGGGAGAGAAGCACCCTGCCACAAATCTTTACAAAACATAAGTTGCTGGTTAATGGCTGAATTGATTTCCAGTACCAAAGTGGGTTATAGAGCTAATGGGTTTTGATTGTTTGTTTGTTTTAAGATGGTTAGTGACTGGCTTCTCTTTCTGCCTTCCAAAAAGAGTCTGTGGGCCAGCTCCAGTCCAGTGGCCTTTCTTTAGAAAGACAGTGTGATCTGCTCATACAGCCCAGTGCTACTTCTCATTTTTGCTGAAGGACTGAAGCTTGACAATTTGGTTGCCTCTGCCACTGTATACATGGAGAAAGTGTGAGATGGAGCTAGACACACTCCTCCTCTCATTTGGGTTTGTGGTCTGGTGCTTAAATCACTGTTATGGCAGTCTGGTGCTGCCTGTGGTAATGGGGGCTGTGCCAATAAAGAATTGGGAATTGAAGGCGAGAGGTGTTCTAACACTGGGAGTTAGTCTGTGTGGCTCCAGAGGTTGGATACTGAGTTAGAATCATAGAAGGGTTTGGGTTGGGAGAGACCTTAACAACCATCTAGTTCCAAGCCCCCTTGCCATGGGCAGGAACGCCTTCCATTAGGCCAGGTTACTCCATAACAGTTGCTTAGTAATGGCATACTTTAGATGTAGATTTCAACTATAATCATTAAGCTATTAGGGAATAGATGGGTTTTCCAGAGCCTACAGAAATTGACAATTCTCTTCCTTTGACTCCTGGTTCGTATGGGCGTGCAGCATCTTGTTCCTCAAAGGTGACGGTACTTGCTAGGTCTTATAGTGACCTGCAGGTAAGAATTTGGGCAGGAAGCAAAACAAGTCAAGATAAAATTGGTTGATTGGTGGGGGTTCCCTACAAAATGCAATTCCCACTTCTCCAAATGTTATGGTAAAAAATTGCCATTCTAATAATATTTTTTTAGTACTTGTTGCTGTCTCAAGGCAAAGGGAGACACCTGCTTTTACTTTAATTATATTCTTTAGTGTGGAACTTAAAATCTAGGACAAGAGAACTTCAAAGCCTGTATAGAGGAGTAGTAACACATTATGTCTGTTAGTTCTGAGTTTATTCTAGTGAACCTAGAAGTAACAATGGGATATATTTTTACTGCATTCACCGTTGTTCCTAAGAAACAGAACACTCTGCATCATCATTTGCACTGAATAATCATGTACTGCTTTGTTGGTCGCCTCATAACATGATTATACTAGCTGTATTTTGGTAAAATTACAAATGAGATGGTGTGCAAGACTGAGTTCAATTTGCCACCTTTTACAGACAGAAAATGTTTTCGTTCCTGTCAAGAAATGGTTTCAAGTGTATTTGTTGATGATGCCAAGGAAACAGGGGGATAAAAACTCTTGAAAACGACTGTTCAAATGTGTGTTATACTGCAAGGATTTGCATACAACAACAACAACAAAGCAAGAAAAACCTAACTTTGAAAACCTGTTTTTATTAAGGTACTGTTTCTCACAGCCGTGAATAAATTACTTTCTTCTTCCTAACGTCTTGCGATATGAGACAACTGCATGGGAGAGGCTCACATGCCTGATAATAGCATTCCTTTGTAGTTTTAAAAATTCTTGTTTCCCTGAACAGTGCATGAACAAAATTTTGTGTGCAAAACCTATGGGAGGGAGTGAAGGCAGAGTTTTTATATTATTTAAATATAGAAAATGTGGAAGCCCTTCTTATTAGCTGCAAAGTGAATAATAAGAGAAGGATTCCTCTTAAATGTTTTTAAAGCTCTAGATCTTCTTTCATTTCTTCAGTTACTGATAAACTAAGAATTGCAGGGAAAGAGGAATGAAATTCAGTTTCATTCTGATTTTTATTCATGGTGTGGTATGTGGAGGAAAGTGTGGATGTGTAGTAGGTTGCAGGATGCCATACGTGGTCACGAATACCTAGATAACTGAGAAGGATAAAACTGAACGTTCTTTACTCCTTGCTTGAAACATTGTACTATGTTGTAGGTTAGGTTGTCCTAAGCTGATTAGCCTTAAAATTCCAAGTTCTGCAATTGTAAAAGCAAGCAAAAATCATTTTAAAGTGTTTGGATTCTCACTTAACTTCTGGTTTCATGGAAGTGCTGTGTTTCTGCTGCATTTTAATATTGATCAGACACAAACCTGCGAAGTTATCTAAGTTCCTGACACTTAGTAGGAGCTAAGATATGATATTTGACTTCATACGCTTATTTTTTGGTTGGCCTCAGTGCTTAAGTAGTGTTTTGACAGCCCTTGAATTTAGAGCCTCCCATTTACTTCATCCAACTCTGCAATTTCTTTCAGTACTTTTCTACCAGTATGGTAACTTTGCTGTTATCAAATAGGAACTTTACTGGTCTCTATTATGCTGCCATCTATGATGAGCCATTACCTGGTCCGTAAGCAGCAGCATGGCACTAGCATATTGTGTTCTCTGTTGATTTGTGTATTCTTCAAATCTGAACTTACAGCAGCAATATGTTACTACTTTAATATACTTTACTCATCCCTTTATATTGATTATCTTTGTCAGTAGAACCTAGGCAATCCTAAATGAAGTTCTTCAAAAATTTTCCTCTCTACTGTTCCATTTATAGATGAACGAGATTAATTGGCTTAGTCATTTTTCAAAGATATTGCAGCATTAATTAATCTAAAGCTTTTTGCTGTGGTAGTAAATCTGAATGAATAACACATGATTTTCAGCAATCTCATTGTGGTCATTATGTGTAATCTTTAAAAAGACACAGTCAGACTATTCAGCCTCTTGTCTTTGTTTGCAGTAAAGACATCAATTTTCACATTTATTTTTTTATTACTCACATAATTAAATACAATAGGAGGAAAATTTCAAAGTTATAAAGCGCATATATGTTAGAGATTAATATAAAAACTTACTGATGTATCCTGTGAGAGGTTAAACACCTACCCATTTTCATATATCTTGGGGTATGTACAGCTCAATTTCAGTTTTTAAATGTTTTTCCTGTAATGATGGTTGTTTGTAAAATGGTCAGCAGGCAGACAGTTCCTCCTACCTAAAAGGAGTAAAAACTTTTAGGAGAAAATAAAAACCTTTTGAGGATATAGAAAATACATGGTTTTCTTCTGCAGATGATGGTGGGAGGAGGGAGAAGTACTTATTTTACATTCATGCCTGTGCTGGATTCTGTGATTCTATGAACTGCCAGGCCAACAGCCCTGAACACTGAAATCTCTTTACAAAGATGACAGACAGCCGCTCACTTCAGTAGTGCACAGTGCTCTGCATTTTCTTTCCTGATATCCACTGTCCTGTTCTTTTGAAAACAGTTCCCTGTCACATTGTACATATCTAGACTCACAACCTGCTGGTTGTGCATCCTGTCATGAAACTTTGCTGATGTTGGTAACATGACATAGACAACTAGTCAGAATGTGATCCTCTCCAACCTCAGTGCTCCTTTTCCACTGTTCTGCTGCCTCACAAGTTGTTCTCCATCTTGTATTTCTGCTGTTACTTACTCCTGTTAAGGTCTAGGAGTCCACTTACTGAATTGTGTTCAAGCCTTCTGCAGACTGTTTTTCAAATTGATTCAGATTGCTTTAACACGTAGTCTTGTCTTTCAGCATGGGTGCAGCCCCCGTCCAAGTTTAGTATCATCTGCTTATTAGAACTTGTTTCCTTTTGCAGCATTATATTTCTCCTCTGTGCTTGTGAAAGTCTCATGAGAAACGATGTCCAAAGACTCATCATTAAGTCAGGCTACATGATATGTACTGCTGCTTCTCTAACTACAGGGTCTGATACTATGTCATAAAGAGTATTTTGATAGGTTTGAAGTCACTTGATCTTGACAAGTCAACTTCTTATCTACTAAATACTTCCAATTAATTTTTATTTCATATTTTGGGAGAATTGAAATTAAGGTGCTGCATCTCTACTTCCTTGATGTTTCCCAGTCCTTTGGAATCCCCACTGCCTTCTACAGATTCTCAAAAGTGACTATTGATAATTCTGAGACTGGTCCAGTCAGCTCTAAATACCTTATGATGAATTTCAAGAGATTTACAGAATCACAGAATTGTCATGGTTGGAAAGGACCTCTGAGATCACAGAGTCCAACCATACACTCCAAACCCCCTACAATCTCAGCCACTAGGGTATGTCCTGAAGTGCACCTCTTTCTTAAACACATCCAGGGGTGGTGACTCAACCCCCTCCGTGGGCAGGCAGCTCCAGGGCCTGACCACTCTTTCAGTAAAGTAATTCTTCCTAATATCTAATCTAAACCTCCCCTGCTGCAACTTCAGACCGTTTCTTCTGGTCCTGTCATTATTCACTTGGGAGAAAAGGCCAACACCCACTTCTCTACAACCTCCTTTTGGGTAGCTGTAGAGGGCAATGAGGTCTCCCCTCAGTCTCCTTTTCTCCAAACTAAACATAACCAGTTCCCTCAGCCTCTCCTTGTACGATTTGTTCTCTAGCTGATTTGAGAACATCTGATTTATTTAATTATCATGTAATCCATTTTTTCCATGTTTGTTCCTGATGCTGGTTTTAGTAGCTCTCCAATCATAGGCAGCTAATTAGGTGCCAACAGAGAAAAGGCACTAGCACTCCTCTGCTTTTAGTCTAAAAAGTACTTAGTCTCACCCCTTCACGGAACAGCAAACCAGTTGGTATATTTATGGAAATGTCTCTGGGCATGGTGGGTGGGGAAGTTTGCTGAAGTTTCTTTTTCTGAAGTCTGTTTTCTTCATTTTGTGATCTCCCTTATTTTCCTCAAGTGTAAGAGTCGTCCCTTCATGAACGGTCCATGTATTCAGCTACTTCCTCCCCACTGGTTCAAGTCAAACCTAGTACTACCTTCCTTCCTAACTGTTTTTTACATCTTCTCTTTAAGGATTTCTGTTCCTAACACAGCCCCAGGAACTGGCCAGACGCTTTTCTGCACGTGTCTTTCTTTTCCCAAGAGGTGCCTGCACGGTCACAACGGGGATATTTAAATAGATCATGTGTTTTAAAATTTCTTGCTGATTCTTGCAGAAAAATGCTTCTCTCTCCAGTTCCCCTGGTTTCTTGCTATATTAAACTCTGACCCTAATACTGCCCTTGGTTTTGCCCTCTTTTGTCATTGCCTGGAAATTGCCTGTAGGACCACCAGGAATAACCTACCTGTTCCCTTCTGTTTTGAACACGTATTTTTCTTTGAACTTTTATAGATCAGTTTGTGGTACTTGGGCCATACATATAGTTTGAGTCCTAGGGAAGAGTATCCAGCCAAATTCTGATAAATGTTTGATGCTGATAACCCTAGATTATGTCTTGGCTTTCTGTAGTTCCCTTTCTTTGCTTTGTGAGGCTGGGAAATTGACTTGTTTGGAAAAGATGAAAGCCAAAGATTCTAGGTGTAAGTTAAAAAGCAATAAACTTTCAAAATAGAGCAAGCAATTTTAAATTTTTTTTGGAGTGCAATTTTGGCCCACAGCTATGCTACCTATTTACTTTCCTACTCTGTTAGACTCAGGACCATGAGCCCTGGAATGGGATAATTTCATAGTATTTTTGCTGTTCAACTAGAGTAACTGATCTCTCTATTGTTAGGTAACTTTAATTATTCTGTTCAGATAATTCACAGAAGAGGTTAAAAAAAATCCCATCATTCTGTTTTTCAATTTCCAGTAGGAATCTTCAACTTCTTGATGGTTTTTTGTTGATCCTCAATTATGAGAATCATGGCATTAGTTCTTCTTTTTTTCTCTGCTTATTTTGACTTTTGCTACTCAAGATTAAGCTATCTATTGAATTACTGTTGTGACAGTGGTCTTTCAGAAGACTAAGCAGAGATGCTTGCCACTGGCGCTGGCAATAGCGCTGTGTCTGCTGCACTCCACGGCATTGATCATATCCATCATGAATGATATCATAACATATTAAGTCTTCTGAGCCTAGGGAAGTAGCAAAGTATGATCCTAATAAATCTCAAGACACTCTTACTAGATTTAGATTCTTTGTGCAGAAATATTAAACCAGTGGGTTAACTAGAATAAAACCAGCTTTGAACTGTTGAACAGAGTCACCGATGGAATAAAACGCGTGATCCGTGCAGGGTCTTTAGCTCTGAAGTGAGATGTTACTCCTGAAAATTATTACCGTCACTTTTGAATCCTTTGATCTTTTTGACAGTGTCTCTTTAAGCCTTTGCAGACTTGATCCTTGGAGCTATTGACTTAAAAATAAAATCCTTTCTGAATGCTGCTGTTTCTGTAAATAGGCTAAATGAGCTGGCAACTGTCTTCTGTTGTTTATCTTTTTTGATTTCCCTGTTTTATTGTGTATGCATGTAGACAGAGAATTTTTTTCTTCCTTTATCTGTAAAGAAATTCAAAGATGTCATTGTGATCCATAATTATTAACAAGTCATAGTTATTTATCTTCCACTTAAAAAAAAACAAAACAACAAAAATAGGGAAAAAAAGGCAAGTGCCATCTAATAACCAAAAGCTCTTAAAAAATTTTACCGAAATAGCTTGTCTTAAGGCTATGATTGTTAACAGAAGAGCACAGACAGTTAAAAAGCTTCAGTGGTTGCATATGTCTGATAGAATTTATCTGGGAGCCTCTTCAGCTGAAGGAGTGCACTGTTTTGTCTTGAAGGTCGTTATTCCCTGCAACAAACTGAAAGGAAGCCTTGATGGGAAAAGAGAGAGAAGGCTGTTCGCCTTCTTTTGCCTGGCATTATTAGGTTGATTTTGATGCCTCTACAGATGAGGCTTTTGGCTGCAGAGCAGTGAAAGAAACAAACTTTCAGTACAACCTGTCTTTCTGCATATATTCACTTCAGACACCTCTTTGAAACACTGGTCTTCCCAGTGTGACAACAAACCACCTAATTTGGCAGTTGCGATAGCAGCAATTCTCCAGTTGAAAATCTCAGGCTTGCTCCTTCTCGCATGGTTTATGCCACCGTGCAGTCTAACCTCATAAAGACTGATGGGTTTCCTACATTATTCCATTCCAACCCTGGAATTGTAACTTGCATAATCACACCCGTGTCACCTCTGTGATAATTATTTCAGGTTTTGATAGTGATGTAGCCCTGAAACAACTATAGTACTAACTCGAGCCTAGAAACAGGGTTGTAGGTAGGTTTGTTAATCCTTGATTCTGTGTTGCTGCATTGTCATTACCCCACTGTTAGTTTCAAGCTCGCATGCTTATGTCTGTACAGTGATAATCCTGTCTTTGTGTTGATTTGGAAAACTGGTTTTGGGTGCTGATGGAAACAGATGTAAGATAGTGAAATCTCAAATATTTTCCCTCAGCTAGTTGCAATGACAGCAGAATTTTTATTTGTGGTGGTGCTTCTTCCATTGTGTATCCACATAAAGGATATATTTCAATATCAGACGTTTAACTACCTTGAATGTATCTCTTTGTTGCCTGAACTGTCATTATCTTCATTTGTGCTCCCATATTTATATTTTCAGAAATTATCAGGGATAGTTTTTGTTTTAATGTTGCTCCTCTTCCTTTCACAGGACAATAGAGCGTCTGTCTAGGGACTTTAATAAACAGCCTATTAAAAACAGCCTGCACATCAGCATTTTTGATAAAATTGCCTGTTTCTGTTTGATTTTTTGGTTTTCCCACATGATGCATGTAGGAACGGGTGCCCCAACTGTTTCAAACAGGTAAAAATCATGCTCGTGTTACAGATGCAGATTTCTTTGTTAGTTTTACTAAGGTGTGGATTTAATTTTGGAAATATTTTCAGTGATGGCACAATGTAAGCAGTAAGACTCTTTTGAGTATGACTCAGAATACTTTGGAGGATGGTGTTCTTACTGTTAAGAATATTAATTGAACATTTATAAAAAGACAGTGGAGACAGAAGCAAAGTAATATTTTTTTCCAAGTTAAATGCAGAGCCAAGAATATGTCCTGGTCCTCTGCTCCTCCACTCCCAGTGTCCTGTCTGTTAAACTGATGTCCCCGGTGCAGTATCTCTACTAATTCTTGTCTATATGCAACCTCTGGTCCCAAGAGTTTCTGCTACACAAATCTTCTCTCTTTCTCAAACTGGGTCACCAATCCCATGCTCTCCAATTACCCCAATCTATTATCATCCTTTCCCAGGTATGAGGACTCACACTCCACTCAGTTTACTGTTCTATGTGACTGAAATTTTCTTAAGTAATCCAATGAACACATCCCAGATTTCAGTATTTGCTCTGGCTGAGTACCAACATAGCTTTCTTCTTAGTTTGGTTCTAGGACCAGTTATGTGAAACAGAAATAAAATTTGATCATTGTATCATGTCTGGGACCTTTAACAGATGATTTACAGCAGTTTTGAAAAATTTGTATGGCTTCCCCTTTTGTACTTTGCCCCTGATTTGTCATCATGTTGAAATTTGTTCCTGTCTTCTATGTTCAACTGAGATTTTGGAACAGTTGATACTGGTTTTTTTCAAGATTGTTATGTTACTGGTACTTTTCCATATACGTTTTTTTTCTCATATAGTGTTCAGTACTTAAGTTTTCCATTTGGTACAATAGTTCTCTGTTTCTGGATGCTAAAGTATATGTTGTAACTACCTTTCCACCTTTCCTGGAAATAATAGGAAATAGTGTTGCCTGATTTTTTTCTTTGTGTTGTAATTTTTTTACAGATCTGGCCTAAAGTTGTTTGCTTTAAATCTGTTAATGGCAGTGCAAAATGTGTCTGCAAAGGTTGGAGAAACAGGGATCCAGTCTGTGTGACACTTACTTCCTCAGTACTATTTAAATATTTTTATTTTGCTTGTGCAGTTATTTACATTTCTGCTCCTCCCACCCAAGCCCAACCTGTATTTTCTCAGATAATGTTATGCTAGTGCAGCATATAAAGCTTTTTTATTTGTTTGGTGCTTTACTGGTAAGAGAGTGTGGCCTGCATGATCGTTAGATATTCAAGTTATAGTAATTCAGTGGAAGTGTAAACATTTTAAAAGTTAATTTATGTTACTATAATAGGAAAAATGATTGCTGTTAAATTTTGTGATTTAATAAATGTGTTTCTCAAGGCCTGTGTTGCAAAAATATTTTATCTTTGAATGCATGCCCAAGTCCTCTTTATTACAGTCTAATTTGCTGCAATTAAGACGCCCATTATATGTTAATGCAATATTACAGATATTCATTTTTTGATGCAAGAGGAAATCCAGCCCTAAATGTAAGAAATAAAGGATAGCAGTGCAGATGCTGATGATCTTATATGATTTACTAGTTCTTTTGTGCAGTAATAACAACCATTCCCATTGAAGGATGGATTATTTGGAAGTAGGAGATGGGCATCATCTGTGACCAAATGGGATAAATTTGTAAAAAAATTCAGTAGTGGCGTTTTTTGTATATTGTAATTCCTTTATCAGTGTATTTTCCTATTTAATTTATGTAAAGAATGTCAGCTGTGTTTTCTTCGTCCTGTGTTGTGTCTCTAGTGTAAACTACTACAGAAGGAGACTGAGAAGTAGTAATGTAGTTCAGGGTGATGAAAAGAGAGAACTCTTGCATTATAATTTGCTGTTACCGTATGCATAACATCATCCTCAGCTGCAGATTGTGTGATAACTGTCTTCCCACATTTCTCCTAGGAAGTGTAACTTGTCTTTTAGCAATATTTAAGTAAGCATGCTAGAGATCTTTTTTTCTTTAATGTTTCAATATTTCTAAGAGTAATTCTGCATTAAATTTTGTGTCTCTTTCAGAAAGAGAGATTAAATAATGACAAGCTAGAAATCTAAACATGTTTGAAACAATCAGATACTCACAGAAGTTGTGTTAGGAGAGTTTCACCAGATCTTTAATCCATCCTCCCAGTAGTGCAAGTTTTTTAATTGGTTTGTTTGGGGTGATTTTTTAATTTGTTTTGGTGATTGGTTTGTGTGTGTGTGTGTGTGTCTTCCACAGTGTAGTGCTTTAAGCCTGATTTCTTTTTTTGAATAACTGAAGAGATTGAGACCTTCCACAGCCTACAGAATGTTTTCCTCTTATTTTATCCAAAATCTTACTGCAGTTCTATAAACTGATCCGTGGCTATGTGGAAGGTGGGTAGATACATATGTTACTCTATTTTACTGCCTTTATGAGCCTTCTTTGCCAGCTTCTTTTGAAGACGAGCAAAGACCTAGAACAGCTTTCCAGTAATAGTTGTCCGTTGTTCTCCAGAGACAAAACTTTCAAAAAGATCTTTGGGAAATGGAGATTTGGCAGTGTATCTTTTCTTTCCATCGTTGCTCTGAAATGAAGATCTCTCATATATTAACATTAAAGTATATAGGTAATAAATTATTATTTTAAAATAAAAGTCAGAAACAAGATCTATAAGAGAGCTTAGTATCGGTCTGTGCTAGTTAGGGGCAGAGTGTGAGAACTGTGGCTGAGTAGCCAGCAGCCTTGTTCAGCTCTCTTATGCTTAGAAAAGGCAAGAATAATCTACTGTATTTCCTTAAGGAAGTATTTGGGCAAATGTGATTCAACACATGACCTGTCAGGAGCAGCCTGATGTATCAAACACAGAATGGTATGGAGACTTTAATTAGAAGGAGTCACCTTTTGGATGAACACTCTGGTAAAATTTTCCTAGGAAAAGAACTTAATCTGTTAAAGACTTAAAACCTGCAGTGAAAATTTAAGTCTGGCTGGGAGCTTGAAGGCATGACTGGTTTAATGGATTTATGAGCTTTTGTTGCAACATCCGAGTAGCCTAAGAAGCTGCTTTTACTTGCAGGTGTAACATGAATTAATCTAGGTTTCAACTTGCTAGTTGCTGATTGAGATTTATTTGTCGGGGCTGGATTTTTTTGACATTTCTGTTTTGTTCCCTTTGTTTCTCCTTTGCATTGAAAAGTTAGTGTTTAAACCTATTATTTATTACTGCTTTGAATTTCATTTATCCCACAACTGACTTTTGTCTTTATTTCTAAGCATGCAGTCTTAAGGCACATGCACAGCATCCCACAAAATCACATAATCTTTTTAATGCTATTTCTGGTATTCCATAGCAACTGGGGGGGGGGAAGCCTGAACTGAACACTGCAACTCAGGCAATTCATTACAGATTTTCCGCTCAGTATTCAGTAAATTGTCAAGTCCTTATTTTCATCATTAGCATATTTTTCACAGAGCAGAAGCATAGCCATTTTTGGCAGACTGAATTAAATATGTTTTACTTGAATGTGAAAGAAGAAAACATTGTCAGGCTTTCTATGAAAGCATCGTTTTCTAGCAACAATTTATTTTCTGGAACAGTTTGCAGTGAATGTCTTTATGTTTCTATAAAGATATGAGTATGTGTTTCAGTTTACCTGTAATTAAACCATTTCTTAACTGAAGGGGAAAAAATATGAAAATAATTCTTTTCTCTTATTTTTTTCCTTTACATTGCACAAGCTGAAAAATGTACCAGTTCTCTTATAGTCATGCACCAGCATTTTTATTTTAAAGTTTTGAATATGTTTTTATAGAATCAAGACCAAATGAAGCCTTAGAATTTCACCGTTCAAAGACTATGAAAAGGAACAGATATAACTGTTCAGAAAATTTGTTAGACATGAATTTCTTTTCTAAGGCTAGCTGATAGCAATTCCATTTTATTTATTTTGAGTCTCATAACTAGTCATCCTAATTACTGTGAGATTAAAAGATGTGCATACTCTTAGTTTCAGAACAGAAGTTTAAAAGTGCCTTAATGTCTTTTGCTTACTTACATAGTATCATGTGAAGGAGAAATATGTTTCATGCAAGATCTGATTTTCTTTCAGCAGTATAGAAAGCTCCCCTCTTGTGCTTGTAATCCCAATAAATTCTGCACTTGTCAGTAAGGCTGGTTTGTGATAGCTGTGTGCTAGGATGAGCAATTCTATGGCTGGCAGAACTGAGAACCAAAACATATCAAATTAATGTATAAATAAAAGAATTTAAATAGCATATGTATGAAATTGTGTGTATATGCTTGTGTAAATACACCTACAGACACAAATTCACCTTTGTGCACGTACACATGCACTTACATGCATATGAAGTTGGAAATCACAAAATTATAACCAAATAAAGCCTTTGCTCAGTTATTCCAGTAGCAAAGACTATGGGAAGGAGCTCAAAAGATTCCTAAGAACTGTTTTACTGTTTCCTCTCAGTAGCTAAAAGAGAGGACACATTGACTCCCCCCCCAGACCCCCTCCTCCATTTCTTTTGGTTTTCATTTTATTTGTAATAAGAGAACTGGAATCTAGTACTTACTAAAGAAAAAAACACGCAAAAGTAGCTAACTAGTCACCCTATTTAGCATCTTGTAGCATCCAGAGCTGCTGCTGTATCTTTTATACGTTTCATAAGGCCACTTAAAATAAGTTTGTCTGCTATCCAGAATCCATCAAGAAATACCATTCTGTACATTTTTTTTCTAGAAGTCCTTCACTTGTGGCTTTTATATGTAATGTACAAATGAATTAAAACAAATGCAGGATCTGGACAATTACTATTTTCTCTTTCAAATGGCCATTACTTGTTATTGCTTCCTTTTCTTCTGTTAATGATACACCTGGAGTTTTTGTTCTATGGACTGCTAAATACTTAAGGTAGCCGTTACCAGATATGGAATCCTTGTGTCAAGAATAACATGTCCCCCTGACAGTTGTCATCAGGGAAAAAACTACTACCTATAAAGGACAGCAAGGAACTTTTGGAGAAGAAATCTGTAAGAACATATAATAAGCAGGAATCTGTTGCTTTGTTTTGTTTTTAAAGACTACTTGCTTTCAGTCAGAGAGTCTTTTCTTGGCCAGTGAAAATTAGTCAGTTTCAAACTATGCATGCTCTATCCCCTTCATGGAAAACCAACACCACTAAACCCAGTCTACCCATTAATGTTTCTCTGTTTGTAGTAGTAATTTAAGGATATTAATGTAAACAATTGCATCAAAAGATCACTTGGTCAGATGATGTACTGAAGTGTTTAAGTAGTAGTGATACAAGATTATTTGTGCCCAGGTTTATAATCCAGGAATTCATTACATGGTTGGCACTGTCAATTGATTTAATATTATAGTTGCTATTCAAACCTTATAAAAATATTTGGACACAGTGATAAGTATGACTAACAGAAAACAATTGCTGGTTAAGACTGAATTTTGTTCGCAATGACACATTATGTTACGTTTCTTTGGCTCTTTCTTTCCGTGTGTGTGTGTCTCATCCCCTACATTCAAAGAGACTTTATTAATGACTTCAGCAGAATCGTTCCTTTCAGTTGGAATGATGTGCCTATTAAGTATGGCCAATCTACAATTTTTACTTTGGGTATCAGTGCTTTGTATTCACAAATTATTTGATGGTTCCTATTGTTATAATTTTAAAACATTGTGACATTTTGAAATTAGATTTACTTTTAGTTGTAAGTTAAATAGAAACCTAAGTCTCTCGGTTCCAGACTTAATGAGCTGTTATAAGTCAAAAAAGAATACAGAGATCTGCAAATAGTATGAATTGCACCAGCTGCATTAAGTTAAAACACAAAAATAAAAGTATCTGCTCAGTCCTTTGAGGGAAGGAAAGAACCTTTTGCTATGCTGTTTTGCCAAGTTAAACTCCCTTATGTACAAGTATAACTTAAACATTTCATATCCACCCAAATACTTTAATTTGAACCAATACAATAAATCATGTGTTACTGTATTTTTAAAGGTACAGGATGTGCTGTGATTGCTGTTCTGTATTCATTTTCAGGAGTTCTTTACAGGTAAGAGCTCTTAAAAAGATATTTTAAGGACATACTTGACACTTGTCAGTCAGCAAAATTATAGTAGCTATATTTATGTTAGTGGAATATGTGAAAGCATCATCTTGCTTTCAGAAGTCTTTTTGTAGGCATAAATATTACCAGAAAACAGTCATTTGTTTTTGTATCTAATCTTTACGTAGCTTCCTTATTCTTTATATTAGTTTGATTTTTCAGCCTGTATTTGTGGGGTGAGTAAAACACTCTCAAGTGCTGACTTACTTTTCAAATACCAGAATATTGAGAAAAATCTTTTATAAGGGAAGGAGTGTTTCTTTTAGTTAATTCTTTCTTTCACATATTACAATAGATTTTCAAATTTCTTTGTCAGTTTAGTGAAGATCTGGAAATAAGTTGTTGTCAATGTGTTCTGACTTCCTTTTGCATTTTTGAGTTGTATAAAATATTTTGCATGCTGAAAATAAGCATGGAACTTCTGCATGAAACTTTTGCATAAAGTAATGCCCTAATTGAAGAATTGGGGAAGAAACAAAGAAAAAGAGCTGTAGAGGTTTTCCTGATTGTTTGTGAGCAAGAAGGAATAAGATGAGATATGCTTTCTGTGTTTTGAACAGAAATAAACATGAAATTAAATTTAGTGACTTAAGTTGTTCTTGTTTCATAGAAAGGTTTATAATTATTTTATATTTCTGCTTTTAAAGAAGTATATTTCTTTAATAGGAAAAGGATATTGTAGGATGGAGAGAGACAAGGGTGAGAGAGAATGAGAGAGAGGAGAATGAAAGGAGAGTGAGGAGGGGAAGAATCATAGAATGGTTTGGCTTGGAAGGGACCTTAAAGACTAAAGGGTGTCTACTAAAGGATTCTAGTGTTTACCCACTAGAGCAGGTTGCTCAAAGCTCCATCCAGCCTGGCCTTGAGCACTTCCAGGGAATGAGAAAGAGAGAAGTAGTGAGAAGAAGAGATATAGAGAGGGGTAGAAAAAGGAAGGAGAAAGGAAAGGAAAAGATGTACGTGACAAGGGGCTGGCAGTGGCAAGCTGCAGGGGTGGCCTCTCTGAAGACAGGGCTTGAGCTGCCCTGTGCTGGAAGAAAGGAAGGGAGAAAAGGAGAGAGTAAGAAAAGAGGTAAGAGACAGAAAAGAAAGGTAAAAGAGAAGAAAAAAAGAAGGACAAGGGGAAAGAAAGGAGGAGAGGAAAGAGAGAAGAGAAAAGATGGAAGAATGAGAACAGAAAAGAGGAAAGAAAAAAGGAGAAAGAAGAAAGAAAACGAATACATTGAAAGAAAAGTGAAGACAATGAAAAGTAAGACAAAAAAGCAGAAGGAAAAGAACAGAAAACATGGGAGAAGGGAAAGAAGGAGAAGAGAACTGAGGGAGGCACTGAAGAAGAGAAAGAAAGAAAGAAGAGAGAAAAAGGGGAAAGAAAACCAAAGAGAAATGAAAGGCAGAGAGAGAAAAGGAGATACAGAAAAGAAAAAGCGAAAGAGAAAAAGGTGAAAAGAACAGAGAATAGAGAGAAGGAAAAGAAAGGTAAAGGAAAGGACAGAAGAGGAGAGAGAGGAAAATGAGATAAAAGAATGAATAAAAAGGAAAAAAATCCAAGCAAATCAACCATGGTTGAGGAATCTTTATCTGGGTGCTGTTAACAGCAAAGTTAAAATTTCTAACTGCCTGGAGGAGTTTGTGTGTGGTACTGCTATGTGGTAAGCAAGACCATGGAAATTGCTTTCCATCAAGTAAAAACTGTAAAATCCTTATATTAAAATAACTCAGCTTTGGTGGTTTCAGCATTGCCATTCAATTAATAGATGCATTCTTTCCAGGTAAAAATTTCCATAGAAATTGAAATAAGCATTAAAAACTTTCTTACTGTTTTGGAAAACTGATTCCTTAGGCAGATGGATGGTGTGGCTGAAATGGTGCAACGTAACAAACACCAACAGGCCAGCATGTTGGCATGTGTCAATTTTTAAGAATGAGTAAAGTTAATAAAGCAGTTTAATTAGGATAACTCACAAAGACTTTTGCTAGTGAGAGTAAAGAAAGATAAAGAAACCACTTTTAAGAAATCACTTTAAGTTCGGCATAGCAATTTGCTGTAGTGCTCTCCCTTCTATCAGACAGAAATATTATTTAATAAAGTAATCAAATATAGTAGCTCAACATTGAGTAACATATTCAAGATTTAAAGATTCCTGAAGTGGAAAAAGAAACATATAATTCTCATGAAATATAAACATTTTTTAACTGTACAGTAGTTAGTGAACTTTGCTTAGTGCTACTTGTTGCCTATTTTCTTTAAATGGTTAAATATTACCACAATTTGAGCCTTTTCTCTGAAATACGCTTATCTGAAAATTTAATTCTAACAGACCTTAACAGCATGTTGTGTTTTGCTTCTTGTGTTTTCATTACTGGCTGCAGGTGGAAGGAGATGTCTGTACATAAGCACAGCTTCTAATTTTATAAATTTAGTTGCAATCGCTTTTAATGGAAAAGTGCATTGATACCAAGTGAGAGAGCAGGGACGTGACATGAGGCTTGAGTAGAAGAATGTGCCGGGGTGTGGGGTTCCCTCAAGCTCAGTAATTCTGCCTTCCCTCAGCAGGGTGGTACCTCCCCTTCTGCTCCCCTTCTCTATATCTTCTCAGGCCAGATGTAGCAGCCCAAGGGGCCAGAGCTCAGGCAAGCCAGCTGCATCTAGCATGGATGTTCGGGAGCGGTCGGAGGGAGCACTTTGCGTTACTGACAAAGGGTGAAATACAGACCTTGCTCTGAGGAGTCTGAAATGGGAACCAGTTGTGTCAGTCTGAGGCCATCCTTCTCCAGTTACTGTAAACTAGTATTGCAGCAGAAAGAAGAGTCCCACTGTCTCCAAGCTGCTTTTCTTGTTCTGGGCTGCCCACCTCCCTGGGTGCTGGCACAAGCATTCACATGGCTGTTTGGGGAAGTAATCAAGATTTAAAAGAGGAGAAAAAACAAAGGGTGTGGAGCAGGAGGGAAGGTAGCATGGATGAAGGAACATGTGGTCTGCCTTAGAGGGAAGTTGGGCTGCTGTGCTGAGTGGCGGAGCTGGCCAAGTCTGATATGAGCCCAGTATTATTTTCGGTGCAAAGCCTGTTGGTGGAAGTGGAAACTACTCTACCACCTAACATAAAGGTTCACAGATGAACTATCGCTGCCATAACTGGAAGTGGAGGAGTTCTCAATCCTGCCAGTGAGATGGGAATGCTCAGGTGGCAGAGGTCTCATTCCTCAAGCCAACGTATAGCTGCATGGCTGGTGTTACAGACAGAGCCGTGGTACTCTCTTTGAGGAATCCAGACTGCTGAACAAGGACAGGATCCATGAGATGGAGTGTGGCCAGAGCATCTTTGCTGACAGTATCAGTCATCTTTTCTGGAGGGTTTTGATGTAGCTGTAAGGATGGTGCAATTTGAAGAGAAGTGGTGGATGGGGAACATTGAGGAAGTGTCTGGGAACAACACGATTGGGTAAACCTTGCAGAATCCTTGTTCAAGCAGTGTGACTGGGGCATCCCTTTCAAGTGTCTGTACAGAAATGCACAGAGCATGGGAAACAACAGGAGGAATTGCAAGTCTGTGAGCACTTGCGGAGCTCCTTGGAGTTACAAAGGCTCTGGGGGATAGTTCACACAAGGGAGCTCTGCCATTGATAGGTGGATGGATACAGGCTGGCAAAGAGGGGCAATGTATGCGAAGAAGGAATGGGAGTGCACAGTGGTTTGCCTTGGAATGGGTCCTGAGCCTGTCAGGCGCTTGAGAGAGAGATCAGAGGGCAGAACTACACAAGCAATGTTGTGGTAGACAACTGCTGCAGACCATCTGTCCGAGAAGTAGATGAGACTTTTAAGTAACTGCTGAGGGTCTTGCCATTGTTGTAGGCCATGTAGTTGTGAGGGACACAAGCAAGCCAGGACATTCCTAAAAGTCAATTTCTTGATGCAGGTGATTGATGATCCAACTAAGGGATGTGCTGTCCTAGACTTGTTACACGTGAACAAGGGAAAACTGTAGGTGTGAAGGTTGGTGACCACCTTGGCCATGACTGATTATCAGACTATGGACAAAAGGGACCAGGAAAGCTGTTTTATCTTCCTTGGTGAATGAGATTCCAGCACGTGGAAAAGTCAAGCAAGTGTGGCAGAAAGCCAATATGAACAAGAAAGGGCAAATCATACATGACCGGCCTCTTCGCCTTCTGTGATCAGATGTCTGGTTCAGTTCATGAAAGGAGAGCAGTGGATGTTGTTTACATTGACTTTAGCAAGACCTTTGGCATCATCTCCCATAGTATCTTCACATTCAGACTGGTGAGATAGGAACTCAGCAAATGGACGATAAGGTGAATGGAAATTTGCCTGGACTGCAGGGTGCGAAGCATTTTGGTCAAAGGTGCTAACTCCATTTGGTGATCAGCTACTAGGTGGTGTTGCTCAGACATTGATACTGCTACTGTTATTGTTGAATGTTGTTACTAAACACCTGGACAATGGGACAGAGTGCACATTCAGCAAGTTGGAGGATGATCCTCAGGTGGAGGAAGTGGTTGGTACACCTGAAGACTGGGCTGCTGCTCAGAGGGATCAAGATAGCAGAAAATTGTACTAACAGGAGCCTCGTGAAATTCAATAAAGGCAAGAGCAAAATCCTTCATCTGATAGATAGTTACCCATGCAGCAGCATTCGTTGGGGGCTAACTGGCTGGAAATCAGCTTTGCAGAAAATGACCCAGGAGTCCTGATGGTTAACAAGCCGGATGTTAGTCCAGCAACGTGCCCTTGCAGCAAAGAAGGCTAAGCTCATGTTGGGCTGTGTTAGTAGGAGTGTGGTCAGCACATAAAGTGAACTGATCTTTCCCCTCTGTTTAGCACTTGTGAGACTCTATGTAGAGTACCATGTCCAGTTTTGGGCCCCGTAGTATGGGAAAGAGATCAGTGTACCAGAGTGAATCCAACAGAGGTTCACCAAGATGGCTGGAGGCAAGAGCATCTGATGTATGAGGAAACACTGAGGAAGCAGGGCTTGTTCACACAGGAGAAGAGAAGGCTCAGGGACATCCCATGGCAGCCCATAGCTCACTAATGGGAGGGTATGGAGAAAGCAGAGCTAGGCTTTTCTTGGATATTCCACAGTGACAGCATGAGAGGCAAAGAATGACAGACAACAGATGCAGATTGGAACATGTAAAATTCTGATTTGATACTAAGAAAAATATTTTCCCAGTGAGAGCGGTTAAGCCCAGGAGAACGTTATCCAGAGAGGCCTTGAAGTCTCCATTCTTGGAGACTGCACAAATCTTGACTGGACAAGACCCAAATCCAAGTGGTGCTGTTTTGAGCAGTCGGTTGATCTAGATGACTTCTGGAAATTCCTTCCAATATAAATTACGCTACAATTATATGAGTATGTGAACCTTGCTGGAGCTGAAAGATTTTAAATATAGCTGTAGTGCTGTTTTGGGGTTTTTTTTAGTTCTTTTTTGGGGTTTGGGTATTTTTTATTTTGCATTTGACTAACCATTTGTATCTCAATAACTTACACATTCTTAAAGCACTACAGAGAAAGTGGTGGAGACTAGCCAGTTAAAACAAATTAAACAAGAGAACTTAGGATAACTTCATAGAGGTCCCTTGTGTAGGATGATTAAATTTTAGAGGCCAAAAGGCATTTGGTGATTACTGACTGTGTCTTGTTCAGTGTAGTCACTTTCCTTTCCACCTTAATTTTTTTTTTCTTCTTTTGGAGAGTAAGCTTCACTCAACTTGAAGCCAAGAATATTTGAAAGGGTGGGGTGGTTTTTTCATTTTATACATTGCACATTTTGTGGCAATGTTTTTCTTCGGTTTCATACATTTTTGATTGTAGCACAGTCATTACTTCATTTTTCTAAACATATGTATTTAAAACCCACAAGGGCCTGTGAAATCTGATACTAAAATAAGACATCGTATATATCAAAACCATGGTTTCTTCAAGAAGGCCATTTTTTAAGCTTTACTACAGAGTCTCTTTTATGTGGCAGGATTTTTTTTTTTTTTACTTTCTTTAAAGCTTTGTCCTTCATGATGATCATTGGTATTAGAGGAGAAAGTGAAAAAATGTACTACTGCTTTTTAATGAAATCAGTTAAAACTATTGAAAGGTAATATTTTAGTAGAAGAGCAAAGAAAAAAAAACATGTTTTTGAATAGGAAGTTTCTATCAGAGGAGAACTGTATTATTTGATCAGTATAAGAACTTGTTACACAAAGAAATCAAATAGTTTCTTTCAAGTCATGTTGAATGAGGAGGGTGTTCTCAGTCCAGAGGACACCTCAGCTGTTGTGACCAACTCTGACACATGCTGATTTCTTGTTCTTTTAGGATAATTTTCATTCAGAAAGATTTTTCTCTTAGGATTATTTCAAAAGGTACTCTCTTAATCTTTGCCCGTATCTTTCAAAAACACATTCAAAATATCTTCAAAATATCTTTTTGTTTGTTTTGTTTGGTTGGATTTTGTTAGCACTGAGGTTTTTTTGGTATTTATTTGTACTACATCTAATGAAATGGGAAGGATTCAAAGTTCAGAGATGTGTGTACTATATATCCTTTTTTGAGACTTTTCTTCACAAAGAAGAAAAACCAGAGGTTTTCCCAGGCGTTACAGAAAAGTGTAAACATTCTCTATAAAACTTATATTCTCATTTCCTTTCTGGTCAAGGAATGCTTGTTGCCATATGTGAATATCGTTTAAAGAGGTGTCGTGGTGTTTCAAGCATACTTTTCAGAACATTAAACATGTTGAGGGAGACCTGCTCTCAGAGTCATGGCTGGCAGAGGGCAAGGGTAGTCAGGAAAAATAATGGGTAGGGATATTTAAATTTTGGGAAAATATGTTTGTATGTTTCTGTTCGCAGAGTATAATGTGTGCTTTTTAGATTTTCTACTCAGATTTAGTGAATGTCCTGCTAACATCTTGTTTTCAAATACATTATAGATCTAGTGTAAATTTGTAAAATATCAACTTTAGAATAGTTAGAGTTGGAAGGGACCTTAAAGATCATCAAGTTCCAACCCCGCTGCCATGGGCAGGGACACCTCCCACTAGAGCAGGTTGCTCAAAGCCCCATCCAGCCTGGCCTTAAACACTTCCAGGGATGGGGCATCAACAACTTCCCTGGGCAACCTGTTCCAGTGCCTCACCACCCTCACAGCAAAGAACTTCTTCCTAATATCTCATCTAAATCTCCCCTCTTCCAATTTAAAACCATTACCCCTTGTCCTATCACTCCACTTCCTGACAAAGAGTCCCTCTCCAGCTCTCCTGGAGCTCCCTTCAGATACTGAAAGGCTGCTACCAGGTCTCCCCGGAGCCTTCTCTTCTCCAGGCTGAACAGCCCCAGTTTTGTCACCCTGTCTTCTTAGGAGAGGTGCTTCATCCCTCTATTCATCTTTGTGGCCCTCTGCTGGACCCATTCCAACAGTTCCATGTCCTTTCTACGTTGAGGACTCCAGAGTTGGACATTGGCTTGAATTTAGCATCCACGTTGAATTTCTCTCCAGTATTACTCCAGACTATTTCACGTTTGGAGTATGATGAAAAGATTCAGGGTCTTGGTTATATATCAGACACTTTGGTTGAATGTGACTCCAGCTGTTTGTAACTGACAGGCTACAAAAGGCAAGGTTCAAGTTCATCACTTCACGTATTTGGGATTCCCTACTTTGGTTAACTTCAGTGAAAGCCTGTATGTAAGTTCTGCTAACTTGTGAGACAGACACAAGGTATCTATGACAGATGTGTTAACTTTTAGCATGTCTCTACTGGTCCTTGTTTTTTCCATCTTACTAATACTATTTTTGCCACCATCTTCATCTGGTTTAGAAAAACAAGAAATCTATGAGAGTTGGCTCTGAAGTCAAGTCAGTAGTATATATAATGGGTCTTTTTCCCTATCATCTTCTGGGATTTGATTGCATTCTGTGAGACTACGATCATATCAGCTGTCCTGGTCTGTTGTGTTGCCTGATAGCTGTGAGCTTTCTGGCTTACTTTCTCTGCTCAAGAATAGTAGCCTTGTTTGTGATATTTGAAGGCTAAAAGTCCAATGTCACATGTGAAGCATAAGTGGGACCAGAGATGAAAAAATTTTCTTTAGCGTGCTGCCCAAATTAGAACATAACAGATGTTAATTTTTGCTAATGTAGATAAAACTGAATAAAAATAAAATAAAATTTTAAAAAATGTCTTTCAAGAAATGTGTATTAATCCTTTGAAGTAAATGTAAAGATCCAACTGGGAGACTTTATATAAGGAATAAAGCTTAAGTGTAGTTTATTCAAACTCTAAATAAAATTCTACCAATATGAACTTAAATTTCTATAAAACTTTAGCAAACAACTGTTTAAGGCTTAAGACTTCATATATTATAACTTTATTTAAGTGGTTAAGACTTCAGAACATAAATAGTTTTGACAGTCACACCAACTGTAGGTGTCAAGAGTGTTTTCTCTAGATCTCATTAGTAGTCCCTTTAAAATTAAGGTGCCAATTGGAAGTTCAAAAAAATAAAATACCTTTTTTTTTTTTATTATTCCAATTTATGAATAAAAACTCTGTGAGTTTTTATTCATAAATTGGAATTGAAACTCTGTGAGAGGCTGAGATCTACCAGCTCTACAGTTTCACTAGTCTTTACATAAAAATAGTAGATGGTTCCCAAGCTACCTACTACCAACATACTAAAAGATAATCTTTTTATTGCTTAATAAATTTTGTTGCATATATAATATTTGAAGTCTCCCTTTTTTCCTTTTCTATCCAACACATCTATTATGTTTTCATCCAGCATTTAAAAGCCCATCTTTTAATCAAATTCCATTTTCTGTCTGAAATGACTTAACAGAAGTAAGTACACTTGTAATGATTCAGTGAATACATCACTATTGCTATTTTTACATCAGAAAATATAACTTAGATTAATTTTCTGAAGTTAAGTTAGGTAATTGCTGGGTGTATTTATAGTCTTGTGATTAGCAAAAAGTAGTATTATCTTCAAGTTCTATTTATTTGCTGGTTGGAGTATTTTAATCATTTCAAGCAATGAACAAATTAAATGGAAATTAAATGGAAAAAAATTCAAAAGCAAGATTTAAATTGATTGTTCAGGTCATGTTTTCTGTTTGATAATTTAAATTGGTTTAGTTTGAATTAACATGTTTAGTTCACGGTTTTGCTGTCTGTTGAAAGAAGGTCTGACTCTGGATGCAGTTTTACCTGAAACACAGAGTCTGTATTTAGTGCTGGATGAGAAGCAGATATATTGCTTGCAGTCTTCCTGTGTAGGCATCTGCAAAGTAACCAGGGAAGACTGTGGAGACTTCATCACCGTGTGATTTGATTTGTTTAGACTAACTTGAAGCTTTTATTGCTGAGAAGTTTGTAGATGGTTGGCAGGGAATATTGTACTCATCAGCATTGTTTTGAGACGTTTACTCTGTGCTCCTACTTCCCTCTGTGCCAAGGGAAAGGTATTGTGCCTGTGTTGTTTGAATACAGTAAAATTCCTGGATTATTTTTTCAGTCTTTGGTTCACTGGACGTTTCCTGGTTCTTCCTCCTGAGCCTGAGGCTCAGGCTGAAGGAGCTTGCTTCGGCCCCAGCACCAATGGTGATGGCAGCACTGCCAGCTCAGTCAAGCATGACTGAGGGGAGAGTGGCTCTGGAGGGATTAGCCACAGCTTCCCTGTCTTCTTGATATATAGGACAGCTCTTGTCTTGTCTTGGTATTGCTGCCTAGGTTCCTAGTGCTTTTGTGTCACTTCCAAACTAGGCCATGACTACAGTCTTGTAAGGGAAGTTTGGACATTTTGCTGGCACATGGTAACAAGACCATGGGCCCACAGCTCCTTGAAGATTGTGGGAAAACTTCTTCTTTGGCTTTGCACTGAGCATCCAGTACTGCATACGCTGCTCTATGGAACACTTCAGCAAGCCATCTAGTGAATTCTCCAGCATTTCTGGCTGCTGTATGTTTTTGAAAAAGTATACTTGAGGTATATGGTTAACCTCAGGCTTAAACAAAATTTTGATTTATTGAAGAGATGAAGAATCCTAGGATACAGTGCTGGACACATGCTCGAGAGATCATTCAATACAAATGCTAGCAGTGGACAGGTTCCAGCATATAGAAACATAGAATTATGTTGGAAAAGACCTCATTGAGTCCAACTGTTTAACACTGCCAATTCCACCAATAAACCATGTCAGTCACTAAGTACCATGTCTATCTTTTAAATAGCTCCAGGGATTCTGACTCTACCACTTCCCTGGGCAGCCTCTTCCAGTGCTTGACAACACTTCCAGTGAAGAAATTTATCCTAATATCTAATCTAAACCTCCTCTGGCAAATTGAGGCCATTTCCTCTTGTCCTATTTCTTGTTTTACTTGGGAGAAGAGACCGATCCCCACGTCTCTACAACTTCCTTTCAGGTAGTTGTAGAGAGCGATAAGGTCTCCTCTCAGCCTCCTTTTCTGTAGGCTGAACAATCCCAGGTCCCTCAGCTGCTCTTCGTAAGACTTGCGCTCAAGAGTCTTCATCAGCTTTGTTGCTCTTTGGACATGCTTCAGCACCTCAGTGTCTTTCCATTGCCAGGAACAGGGGGAATTCACTTCCCTAGTCCTGTTGGTCACCTGTTTCCAATACAAGCTGGAATGCTGTTGGTCTTCTTGGCCACCTGGGTACACTGCTTGCTCATATTCAGCCTACAGTGGACTGACACCCCAGGTCCTTTTCCACCAGGCAGCTTTGAGGCCACTCCTCCCCTAGCATGCAGTGGTGCATGGGGTGGTTATAATCCAAGTGCGGGACCCCGCTACTTGCCCTTGCCAAACGTCATACGATTGACCTTGACCCATCGATTCAGCCCCTTCTGAAGATCCCTTCTACCTTCAAGCAGATCACACTCCCCTCCAACTTGGTGTTGTCTGCAAACATACTTGGGTACGCTCAATCCACTCGTCCAGATTGGTGGAGATGTTAAACGGACCTGGCTCCGGTACTGTACCTACCAGCACTGGTGTGTATTTGATCTTCCGATGAAGGTCACTGTACAAACTTCCCTGCTCTGTTCTGGTGTAGATTAAGACAACAACAGCTACATTCACTCTTTCAGATGATCTGTGAACTTCCTTTTTCTTCCCCCAGTGGCCATTAAGACCATTTATCTCCATTGACTTCCAACAGCCTTTTATATTTTTCTGAAAAGTTACGATTATACCTTCTTTTACTCTTCTGTTTTCTGGACAACATAAATGTGTTTTCTATAACCTTCCCTCATAAGTCTTATTTTCTTTATCTGTTATCACTCTTGTTTGTCTTTAGATTTTTTGCCTGTATTTCTCTTTAAATAGGCTCTGGATTTGACGGGTGTCCACTAGCACTTGAAGTAAGAGAATATTCTCCTTGTATGCCTGTCGGCCAGCCGTTTAGTTGACACATACAGTTGCCGGTGCCATTACCTTCTGATCCATTTCACTTTGTTGGTCTCAGTTCTTTGGACGTGACATGGAAATATGTGTTCTCTTGATTTGATTTCACATTCCACTATATAGCACTTAGCATTTCCTTTGATTGAATTTCATGTTGTTGATTTTAAAGGCTGTCTCCAGTAAATCATGGTATTTTTAACTTTAGGCCTTTTCTTCCAGGGGGCTTGTGAACCTTCCCAAACTGGTGTAACTTTTGTGCCTTATAAGCGTGTTTTATTCTGTGTGACTTTATATCAGGTCAAGAAATCAGTTCTGAAGCTTTTTGGTTTTACTTTGTTTCCAGCAGTGAATAAAAATTGTTGGTCCCTTGTGACTATTTATGGATCTGTATAAAATGAGCAGATGATTTCAAGCAAATAAATACTGATCACATTTATGATAGCCGAGTGCTCCTCTTACAGCAGTTGTTGTTCGATTTAGGAACACATCAGGAACCCTTGTAAGCTCTGGGAGAGGGCTGCAGTATGCACGGGGGGCTGTGGCTGAAATGCTGCCTGGTGTAGGACCCAAGGTGCCTTGTCTGCATAGCATCAGGAAACTTTCACCGTCTGCTGCATTAGGTTGTCTGGACAGGTTGGCTTTAGTCAATTTATTTTCCGTATTCGAAACATTTTTTTTTGCCAAGATCATCTTTTATTTTTTTCCTTTTGGCAAGCAGACTTGCAACGACCATTAGAGCAGAAAGTATAACCATGGAAGTTTTCAGGGTTTTCCTGACAAAACTGTGTGTTTGAGAAGTTTAAAATAGAAAAATAAATGGTGATTTTACTGTTGTTTTTACAAATTTTTGTGGGGTTTGGGGGAGAAATAACTGAAATCTGTACTTCCCCTACATATTTTTGCAGAGCTTTGTGTGTAGAGCCTGTGTAGTCGATTTAGTTAACGTGGGCTGCATGACCAGGAGAGGGAGCCCAGAATCACAAAAAATTGGAGCTAAGGAGGTACTTTTGACTGGGGGAGTTGGAGTGAGAAACTTGCTTTGATAATGTGCAGGAATTTTGTGATTATATTTAGAAGGACGCATTGATTCTTACAAACTTATAGTGATTCTGGGGAAAAGAATTTATGAAATGTTGAAATGCTTAACATCTTCTAAATGATCAAATTGTATTAAAAACTTTTATATTGGAGGGCTAATTAGTCATTCTTTCTCTTCCACATGTTGCTGGTTGCTGTGACTTCATATCACCTTGACAGAAAGTAAGTAACCTATCTTTTTTAAATCTTTTTGAAAGCGTAGGTATACGGTTTGTATGTATATATAATGTATATATACGTGAAGCAAACATAGGAGCAGAAAATGATTAAACTTAAAGACATACTGCTGCAGGGGGTGACTCCCGTGTATGAATGACTGTTAGAGTACCACGGGGGTTTAAAGGAGTCTCACACGAAAAATGATAAATAGTTTGGAAGTTCTGCATCTGAAGGCTGTAAATGGTAAACATATTCTGGGCATGTAGGCAATGGCAACAAAATCTGTAGCGCACTGGTTTAAAATACCTTATGGCTCTAAAAATTCACATATACCAAGTTACAAAGTAGAAAGTTATTATATCCACTTTTGATTTATCTGAATCAAAGTTGCACTGATTTGGAACGTTTCAAGAACTTAGGTCAAACTGTGTCATTTTTGACATTCAAAGGCACTCAGCCTTTTATTTGGCAGTCCTTGGCTGCAGTATTAATATATGCCAGCAGCTCTGAGCAGAACAAATATGTCCTCAGGCTACAGGAGAATTCAGAAAGCATGCGATAAGTAGTGTGGATCCCTCAGAAACTGCTCTGTGATTCAGACATCAGTCTGCATCGTGGGATCTTTGATTGCTGACTTTTCTAACTGCAGTCCCATGTGTTGTGATAGCATGTACTGCGAGCGTTTCCAGCATCCCTTGCAGGTAACGTTTGGCAATTTTAATATAGTGTTTTAAGGATGCCTGTGCTGACGGAAGAGTAGGCAAGTCATTGGTTAACATGGGTTAAAGTGGCAATGATAAAGGACACCATGGAATTTCAGTTTGAGCTGCTAGCTCAAAATAAACCCCACCCCACAGTGTCCAGATTATTATTTCATTTGCAACTTAACTGAAGTCTGTGTGGTTTGTTTTGTGCTCATTATAGACGTACCCAAATCCAGCTTTCAAGACGCGTGGATATGGCCCTTTGGTTGCATGCCAAATTATTTAGGAATTGCAGATATCTGTATGAAACAAGCATAACAGTAGCTAAAGTACTTCTTGGCTCAGTAGCTGATATGGATTTCTTTGTAAGTCAGAGAGTAGTTTCTATTGTCTACTTGCCAGTTGGCTAGACTTTGAAGATTAAGATATCTGCTGTGAGCACAGTAGTGGTCATGAGATATTGCCAAATCCTCTATTTTGGGTTCATTCATCTTGTATCCTTTTAACTGGTTAATGATATCTAAAAATAAGTGTAGAGTCCAGAATATCTGCATTGGAATGGGAGGATACAAGTTGTACATACATGCACACACAGTTTTGTTTCTTGATGATATATTGAGTTTGCCTTCCACTGCGGAGTCAGCAAGTTCTTTCTGTCTTGCAGAGAAAGTCTTAATCTGTGATAATGTTTCAGTAAAAAGATCCAAGACTGTGAGTTGAAAATGCTTCACGTTATGTATGTTAACATATGGAAGAAATTATGCAACTAGAGCTGCTCTGTTAAATGCTTTGTGTCTTTGCTTGTCAAACATTAATACAATAAGGAAAATGTGTAAAAAAAAAGTATCCTACTTATTCCAAAACTGTTTTAAGTAATCATTAAACTCAGTGAAATCTCTTAATTTATTCTGTGCTACTGCTAGAGGTATCATTGGATTTCTACCATCTTTAGTTTTGTATTCTCTTATAGTATTTTATCAAAACCAGATGTGGAATTAGTTTTATTTGCAGGAGGGAAAAGGAAACAACAAAAACGTGTCAGAATTTTCATATTGCAGGATGATATTTAGGATGCTTATAAAATAGATATCTGTTAAATACCTGATGTGTTTTATCATCAAGCAGCATTTTTACTTTTTTTTTTATTTTAGATTTAGTAATGTGATACGTTAAGTGACCAGTAGTAAATAAATCGTATTGGACAAGACTTCCTGTCTTGAGGACACATTAACAGTTTATTTCTTACCAGAAGAGAAACTACCACACTGTCTCATTAAGTTAATACATATACAGTAAGGATGAATTCTGTTGTAACTGAGCCACAGAAATCAACAGAAAGCATCATCATGTGAAAGATTATAACCTTGGTCCAGTTTTATTTATAAAAAAAGACCAGTCAGCAATTTTCAACAAAGATTGGTTTTTGTCATATAATATTGCATAATAAAGAGCAGTAGTTTCTGATGGACTTTGGAAGCTCTGTTCCTGGTTTATAGTTGAGTATATAATTAATCCTGAAATACTTAGCAAGACACTTAATTTAATGCACAGGCATTGTTCCACTTAACCAAGTGGAATATATTTACGTGGCTAAAGATAAGCGTGCGTGCAGGCTGGGGACCCCAGGGAGGAAGCACAGTTTCAGATTCAATCCCTGAGTACACCGTGTACGTTAGCCAGTAAATGGGGACAAAGATGTGATAGTACATCTATAAATCTTGTACTTTAATTTTTAAATTACAGTGAAATAAAACAATTTATGACTGCCTTCTTCACTACCATTTCCTAGATCAACTTTTCAGCATAGTATCAGTGTAGCTGGGGTAGAAACATTTGCTTTCTTTTACTGATGTAAACATGCATATATTATAAAGACATTTCTGTACAAGAACTTTTTTTTTATTTTAATGTGTTGTGTTTCTTTTCAAATAGTCCCTTACCGAGTGTTCCACAGTGATATTACAATTACTACCTTGAGTAGGTCAATCTCTTAATCTCTAAAACAGCTCTAATTAGAAAAGATAGTTCTTCATAGAAGATACAAATGTGCTTGCATTTATGTATAGTAATGCATGCTGGCCATGTTAAGCCAGAAGAAGGCTTAACTATATATCACTTTTAATTTTAAATGTGTTCTTCCTGGGCTCTTTATTATTCTTTTGTTGCCTTTCATCCTATGGGATGCAGCTGCCCTTGAACTTGGTCCTGTTTTGATCATTCATGTGCAGCAGCCACATTGTCTGTAACATTTTAAAAATGAGGCTTCATGGTGTTATTTACGAAATAATTTCACATAAATATTTGGAGTTTGGTTCTCAGAATGTGGAGCTGGTTGCTGTATGGAGAAAAGCATAATTATAATTCACAGACTTTTTGCCTCGAGCCTAGGGGACAGATGCATATGATTAAGTTTGAAACTGGCCTGTTATTGTAATGTAGATGTTTTCAGGGTTGAGAGAATTAAAAAAATAAAAGGGGAGGGGGGCGGGGGGGAGCAAAAAAAAAAGCCAGGGAAGCATGAGTTTAAAAAAGAAAAATAGACCGAGGGAATAGTTTTACAAGAGGCACTCAATCTTGGACTGCACAATTGTGTTTTTCAGTGGAACCTCTCCATTAGCCTGCCTGAATGCAATGCTTCATACTAACACTCGCGTAGGTGATGGAACATTCTTCAAAATCCCTGGGAAGTCGGGACTCTACGCTCTCAAAGTAAGTTTCAATTTTGTATATGGAAAGTGCATAGCACTATTAATCCATTTTATGAATGTCTCAATAGATATAAAGGTAAACAGATTAGATTCTTTGGAGAGGAAATGACCTGATAGTCCTTCTAACTGCTTTCAGATGTCTTTTAAAAGGATTTATAATGAAAGTAAACATTGAATGTTTTATCCTAGAAAGCATATACATGTTCTTGAATTTGGCATGTGGTACAAAAAACATGTAGCTTAGCTAAAATGCTGCTTTTTTCAGAATTGTTCACAGAAGGGCCTTTGTTTTATGAGCAGTGAGCTCAAGAGGATCACTGACTTTCTCATTAAGTAATTGTATTACTGTTTGATTTTTGAATAGTGCAGAATTATTTGCAAGTCTAATATAAATCAGCTTTTAATTTACAGGTTGCATGACTGCATTGGAGAAGGAATATAATTACAGTGATAGAGTTTTGCCTTTATGCTTTTTCTATTCCTTTTGCTCTTTATTTTTCTTTTCTGATATGTAGATGATGGTTTCTGTGGGTGGAAATTTTTTTCTTGCTGTACATGATCAAACTTAGATGGGTTTCACAATAGGAGTGGAGGAATGTGAGGCAGAGATGAGAAACAAGAAAGTACGATTGTATGTTTGGCAGTGTAGATGTGGTCAATGAAAATTTTGGGCAGGGGGGAAGGATCTTTGGTGATTTATGACAGACTTTTTTGATGTAAGGCTTTAAAAAATATAGAACTACCTCAATTTGGCTGCTCCTGAAAGCCAAAAAATTATGTGTCTGAGACTGAATTAATAGTTTTCAGAAGCTCCATTTCCTAATTTACTAAGACAAATGCTGCTGTTGTTCTTTAAATCGGGAGATATTCTTGGCACAAATCCAGGTACTCACAATCACTCCCATGCTTGTGAGCTCCAGGTTGCTCCAGCTATTTGAATTCAGGAAACAGGCAAAGGCAGAAAAGAAACATTAAAGGATTTCTGTTTTGCTGCAGCGTTATGGACACTCAACTGGAAAAGTAGGATTTTTAACAGCCAAACAAGTTTGTTTCTGTTTTAAAAGAAAAAAAGAAGAAAAAAAAAGAAAGAAAGAAAAGAAAAAGGAGAAAGACCTTGCATTTTATTTGGCTTTTTTTTTAAAAAAAAAAAGAGAAGGACCATGCTATGACTTCTCAAAATAGGTTTTTTGGTTTTGCTTTGCAAGTTGTTTCATGAAGATCTGTTTTTATGTCTTTCTCTGAAATAACTCCGAAGCATACTTCATTTTATTCTGTTTTTTGAAATGTAAGTGTGAGAGTACACTGCAGTAATCTATTTTCGGAAATGCAGCAGGATCATGATTGATTTTTTTTGGTAATTTTAGTTTTCTTTTTCTTTTTTAACTGTAGAAAGAAGAATCAACATGCCCTACTGATGGAACATTGGATTTAGGATGTGAATCTGAGTTAGATGGCACTGAAATGGCTGAGACAAACAATAATAATGGAGAAGAAAATGGTGGTAGGTGTTTTAATTTTAATATTAGAAGGCATATTTTGGGAAAAGAAAAAGTGTTATTTACTTATGATTTTCATGGTGTGATTTCAAAACATTATAAATAATGTTTTGTACTCAGTGGAGCTATTTTTGAGTTACTCCCTCTCTTTTTACGGCCTTATAAAGAAATCAGGAAGACCAAGTGCCTTTATTTGTCTTAGATTTGTAAGAGAAAATGAGTCGTGCTGTCAGGTGTGTTTTGGGTAGGTAATTTTTTGGCTTACAAATACTTTTTTTTTCCTAGGCCCCACAGCTAAAGAGCAATTTGCCTCACCAGGCTTCAGACTTGCAGTTGTCAGATAGATATCTCACTGATTTCAGTGTGAGCATGTAGGGTTGGCCCCTCAGTAGACTTCTGGGTACGGGGACAAAGGTTTGTACTATTTTTGTTTCGGGCAGAGATTCTCCTGGGTGTCATGTTGACATAAAGACATGTTGAAGTGTCAAATCCTGTGTGAGTTGGTTGTTGTTGGTTTTTTTTGTTTTTTTTTCTGGGATAATGACGAACTGAAACATTGTAAAAACTTGCAAATGGCAACCTTAGAAATATTTTGTCTTTCTGAGAGGTAATAATTGCTCATAAAGAAAACACTGTTCTTCAGTCATCTAAAATTACTTGCAAGTAATAGAAATTAATATTATTCTTCTTAAAACCATGCTCGAGTATAAAGTGAATGCCTTATACAAAAATCAAGCTTCCCAGGACCTCTGAAATAAACTTTTCCTTGATCATTTCTTCCCTTCTGCTGCCCCTTCAACAACCTGCCCCACTGCTGGACTGCAGCCTACTGTTTTGGTTCACTTTTTGTACGGTGAGAGGTTGTCCTGTTTACAACGAAGAGATGAAAAGGCTCAGCTCATGGTGTTGTTCTGCTACAGACTTCCTTTCTGATCTTGAGCAACTTAATTAGCTTCCGTGCTGCTCCTGCACAGGACCCATTCTGCTATTTCAGTATTGCTCGCTAGCAGCACGGAAAAATCACAAAATGTTTAGTGACAGGAGTAACAGAACTACTTAAGACATGTTGTTGTGGATCTAGTGGTGAAGTTTTGAAGCTTAGTGGAAAAGCAAAAGTCAAGAATTTTTAAATGGGTTTGTTTCTTCATTTTCTTTTATGTATTATGTCTGTAAGTTAACAGACTCTGCATGTGCAGTGGTTTTATGCTTACATAGTGTATACTGCATGTGTAAGTGATTCTCCCCCTCTACTCTGCGCTTGTGAGACCCCACCTGGAGTCCTGTGTCCAGCTCTGGAGTCCTCAACATAGAAAGGACGTGGAACTGTTGGAACAGGTCCAGCGCAGGGCCACCAAGATGCTCAGAGGGATGGAGCAGCTCTGCTGTGANCAATTCATTCCTGTCTGATACTCAGCCAATTCACTGATGTACACTTCCTTAAGTTGCAGGAAGAATACAGTAGTGAAAGGCCATGTAAATACAGGTAGAAAAGCAAAAGTTGATGTTACTTGTTATAAACAAATAAAAATCATGGCAAAACCCTGGCAATTATTTAGGGGTGGTAGGATGTAAATAAGGGTGCTGGAATGCCAGAAGTAGAAAATTGCTGGGTTTTGACTGGGAGGAGGCTGCATATTATTTTCACAGTTTACAGTAATAAAAATAATTCTAGCACTTGTGGTGACATAAAAGAGCAGCTGCTAAAATTAAACATTTCCAAATATTTGGAGTAGAGGAGTAAATTACACCTAGATTGAGTTCAGAACTGAAAAATTTCCCTCATGTTTCATCTTTAACAAATCTTGGAAAACTGCAATATGTTTACCTTTTTAAAAACAAGACATTTAAAATTCTTTTGATGTCATACAGTTGATATATTAAAAAAGAGTAAATGGGATGGCAATAATGAGTCTGTATTGCATACAGAAAGGCTAATGCTGGATGTGATCAATAGAGAATTGAAGACAGTGTATCTTGTATCAGTCAGCGGATAAAGACCATGGATTTTTAAACATGTTTGATAATAGCTTTTCTTGAGACTGAAAGATTTTTGTTAAAAGTATCTAGTGATTCATATGCAGAATTGTGTAAGCGGTTGCATTTGCAGTCTAGAATGCTTGGCTTAAAAACAGGACCGTGGGAGAAATGCAACAAGTTTTAAATCGATTGAAAATGACAAATTATTAGATCTGTAAAAGCATAGGACTCACCATCCACTGTAGGTATTGTTGTTTTGAGGAGCACTCTTCATTCAATATCTTCATCAATTCTTTTTGAAAAGTATAAGATCCTTCTTGATTATTGATAATAATGTTGAGACCCCTCTTGATTGCCTTGTAAATTATTACAGTTGAACAGCATATTTTTTTCTAGACTTTGAAGTGGAGAAAACAGGTCACGTTTGCACAGTGGAAACATATGCAATGAATCAGTAAATCTGAAAAACATTTAAGGATCACAATGGAAAATGAATTGAGCATGAACGAGATGCTTTTGTTAATTAGTCCAATGCATTTCTTGGAGTATAGTTTTGGTAGTAATGATTAAAGAATATAGGCACATTGTTTCCTCTGGGTAGAGCAGCAGTTAGATGATTACTGGTGTATTGCATTCATTATAGCTGTAAGAAAGAATTAAGAAAAATAGGAAAGGATGTAGAAAAGACATAAAAGAACTCCTGAATGAACAAATGCCTTGTTTGCTCTGGGAAATTTAATAGGGACAATCTAGTTATTTTATTAAAGATGAGGTGGTGAGTTGATCTGTTTGTAAATATCTGAGAAGAGGTATTTCTAAAAAAAATATTTGATGTAGCAGACCAAATCTAACAAGATGTCTATCAATTAAATTTTTCACACTAAATTTAGAATATTTTTTCTTTCCAGGAAACTATTCTGTGACATAAAAATAACCTTTGATTCAGTACAAAAAATGCTTTATTAAATTCTCTGACTTGTGTTTTAGAAAAACTCAATAGGTACAATGTCTCCTTTCAGCCTGGGTATGTGTGATATATATGAGGATGGACATTGTTAGCACATTGTATTCTTAATTGCCCAACAGACTGTGTTTTTATTTACTCTTGTTTCCACTGTGGTAGAGTCCAGAAGCCTCAGTTCTGACAGAGTGATCAGAAATTGTTTACAAAGAGTTTTAAAAGTGCCGCTTCAAAGTTAGCTGGACGCAGAGGATGAAACCCTAAGCAACAGCCTCAGTCCATTTGTGGCCTTTTAGGTGATGGCTTCCAGCTTTCGGAGTAAAAAGTACCAGCTGACACCCAAACAGAGAAGAATCACATTATTCCCCAGCAGGCACATTTTCCCCAGTCTAAATGCAGACTACTGAACAATTTTATTAGCATAATAATATAAAAATTCCTCACAGTTATAAACACATGACTTGGCAAAAGCTGTTATTCCTCATCAGTGTTGCTAACTGACAACTGGAATGGTCACACCTCAGGATTTTTCAGATGCTATGAAGAAATCTTTCTTTGCCCACCTTCTCCAAGGCATATCTTAAATAAACTCTTTACACTGCAGTTGATTTTGTTTGGAATGGGATTTCTGTAGAAGCAATCTAGCTGTCTTGTATCTTTTTATAAATTCCATTTCCCTCAAATACAGGGGCAGCATGTAAAGATGCAGTCGGTAAAAGAATTAAAATCCCAATTACTGTTGCCTGGGAAAATGATGACTATAATATCCTTTTGCCCATCAATAGGATGTTCTGTTCTCAAAAAGCAGTTGTCCCTAGGGTTTCTGAAGCCAGGGCTAATCCATCAGCCACGGAGTGCAGTTGATTAAAAATTATCTTCATGCAAGCCAATGGAATTCACAATGATGTAACTGGAGGAGGTGGCTATTCCTTTGGTATAATGACTTCCCTTCCCGACCCAACCCAAACTTAGGTTCTGATGTTTGCCCAAATACGAGCAACACATGTCTCCTCTTGAGACACTCTGGTTTTCAGCACTTCCTAAAACTGTAAGTTCTTCAATTGCAAACATGAAATGGCAGAATTAATTTCTTAGGCAGTTTTCATAGAGATTGTATGTTAAAAGATAGGTGGACAATAGAGGATCAGATTCATGCTGAGTCCTGAAATTTTGTCTTTATAGCTACTGTGCTCTTGAATAACTTGAGCTTTTTTGGACTAGGAAACCACTAGGATAACTCCTGTAGTAAGGAATGAATCATTCGTTGAAACCTGAGTCTAGGTTTAGGTGTTCAGTTCCTTTCTGGGAACAGAATTTCTGACAATTTGGGGAAACCTGTTATCTTCAGCATCTTGTCTCTTAGGATTAATATAGGATGAATCTGCTGAATATGTCCATTGCGTATGGCAACATCTGGATGTGGGACAGGCTCTTCTAAAAGCAGGAGAATGGTAACGAAATAGGGGCTCAAACATGGACAGTTTTGGATGACACATCAGAAAGAGACAGTTTTTCACTTTTTTCTTGTTTTAGTGGGTTTTTTTCTCATCTCTCTGCAAGTAGCTATAAAATAGAAATACTGTACCCAGGATCGAGTTTAACTCCTGTTACTTTCATTGCCACTGGAGGGGAGTTACAAGAATGAGAGAAGATACTGTGGAGCTTTCTCAGCTGCTTTTTTTTTTTTTTGCTGTACAGTCGAGTTAATGAGGCCTAAGAAATAGGTGGCTTAGTGATGACAGGCTGTATATTTTTAATGGAAAACGTTGACTTCCTTTACAGTAAGGATTCACAGTTTTCAAAGCTTCATGAAATGTTTGGGCTCGAAAGCATGCCGAGAGAATAATGTGATTCAGTGCAAGCTACCAAACTGATGTGGTATTTGATGTCGTTTTCCAAAAAATACTATGCAATATTACTTATCATTTCACAGTGCTGGTATTGCTTTTCAAAAAGAATATTGCAGTCAGAGTAGTGCCCTTGATACATGCATCTGTTTTTGCTTGCACTGGCGTACTTGTACAATTAACTGACTCCCAAAATGGTTTTCATTTTCAAGAGCTGATGGCAACAGTGGAGTTCTCAATTGTTCAGATTTTGCAAGTTGGGCTCTAGAGATCAAAGAGGGATGGAGGTGAATTACTTGATACATCTGTGTTGGCAAAGCATGACCATTTATGTCAATATGAGTATAGATCTGTGTCGCCCAAAGAAAATATTGAATTTTGTGGGTATTTTAGAGAGAGATTTTGAGTGCATGTTTTCCTAAGGGAAACTTCCTCTGTGAAGTTTCCTATCTCCAGAGTGTGTGCTTACATTTTATGCTTGAGGTAGACTCTGGTCTTTAGCATATGGTAGCAATATTAATTTGTGTTTTGTAATGTGGCCATTAGTAAACAATCCTTCTCATCTGTAACGAAGAAGGAAGTGAGCTGCTGTTGATTTTACTGACTTGATTTTAAATCGTTATGGGCTGTCTGAAATTGGAATTAATTTTGCTATTTATTTTGGGAAAATAAGCCCCTTAAAGGACTCCAGGAATTTTTCTGTCCATCTAGTTACATAAATCTGTTTATAATTATTCCTAATAACTTTCCGTGGCAGTGAGACAGAGTGATTTTAAGTTGTATTCCTATATAAATTGTTCCTTTAAAGAAACACGTTTTCTGATACGTTTTATGTAGATGTCATATTTCTTGGTCGAGGAAGGTAGAAGGTAATAAAAAATTGCAGAGAGAGGCTATAAAATTTGAAATTAAAAGATAGCATTGCTGATTTTTATAAATGATAGCCTTTCATAATAATTACTAAAACTGGTTTTGCAAAAATGGAAGAGAGGAAGTTATTTTAAATGGAGGTTGTCGAGAACGTTTTTAACATGCTCTTTTTGCTAAGTAATTCTAAATCTATCATTCATGTTAACACTCTCTGAACACTCACTAAGGAGGTCTTATCTTCAGAAACCCAGCTGCTCTTCCAGCTCATAACCTAACAGTTTATGGCTTAATAGTTGCATTTTGCTTTATTCCTTCACTCAGTCCTGGCCCTTGAAGAAGCCGACTTAAAGAATGGAGCCTAATTATTCTCCACTGAATGGAAATGCCTCCTGTAGGTTTAAAAACGGCTCTTGTTCTCTTTTTCTGCTGTAGCAATAGTGGTGAATCCTCTTTATTTGCTACCCAAATGTTTTTCCTTCATCTGTTGCATTCTTTCAGGGTTCTTTTTTTTCCTCTGCAGCATCCAATTTATTTTTAGCATTCTTTCCTGATAAAGCTTTTCAAGACAACATGGATGTAATGATATTCATGAATCTTCAGTGCTTATGGACAGAGTAGTTGCAGCTTTCCAAAGCTGTACACATGTTCAGATACAGCTAGCTCTTCTTGAATTTGTTGTTATTTTACTGTCTTCTTTGGTTTCCAGAGCAGAAATGCCTGCTCTGTTTGTAAGGCATTGTTTTTTTCACTAGGATCGTCAGTGTGCATTTCAAACACATATTTTTCTGTCATATTTCCCCCTTTTTTTTCTTCTAACCCATTCAGAGAAAAGGAGTTGGGCTTTATCCAGATAAATGAACAAATAAATAAATACCATTTTCTGTGGTCACAGGCATTGTACTATAGTGAGATTTTGGCGCAGATTGATTTAAATCACTAAGTAGCAGAACATGTTTTAAAGAATAAATTTATTCATTGCCTCATATTTGCATTTCATTTCTTACAGAAAAGTCAATTCATATTGTTTTGCAAACAATACCTTGATTATCCTCTAAATAAAGCCTGTATATCTCTTTCAATATTATTTTTGTGCTAATAAAGTGAATAGACTGTGTGTTATTAAGCAAGTATATAAATTACCATAATGTATTTAGATTTTTATTGTTTGTATCTTCTTCTTTTGGAAAATAGGCAATGACATATCTCTTATTTACTAGATGGTTAGCTTTATAGCCATGATTTATATCAAGCTGACTTTAAATGGTAATGGAAATGGAAATTTAATTAAAACATGGAAAACAACCTTTAAAATAGCCTTTTACTATTTTAAGCTACTAGATACATGAAGGAAAATATCTATAATGTACAAAATATAGTGTAGAAAGGAAGTAACATTTGTTGTTAATAAATGAAGTTGACTTTCTCTAATAACCGTGTCACTTCAAATTTTTTAAGCAACAGATTTCAGCCAAACATACCTATTTCTTTAATCACAGACAACAGGAAAACGTGTGTTTTTCAAAACTCTGAAGGAACTAGGTTGGGATTGCACTAAACCAAAGTCTAGAGTGAGATATTCCTTCTGTAATTGCAGAAAAGCTTACGGAGATGGAAAGCTATTTATTGTTTCAGTGGGTTTCAGTTCCAGTCGCTTTACCCATAGGAACAATCCCTGTTACTTGATTTTACTTTGTTGTCGAAGCTTTAAAGAAACAAAACAGAACCAAAAGAAACCAGTACAGTGACAATACATTTATGTAAAATTGAAGTAATGGCCTGTCATAATTTCAGGGTTTATTGTTAAAAGAAAAATGAATGAAAGCAGTAAATAAATATAGAATGATGTTTGGTTTTAGTCCTGTGCTGTATCACGACTTTGACATGCTAGCGCCGAGCATCATCAGTTAGTGTTGCCAAACCTCACCAGGATGAACTTTATCACCAAAATAAACAGGGGAGAGACTCTTGGATAATGTAATAGATCAGAGTAATGAAAATCAGATTTCCTGTCCAAACAAGAAGGTAACGGGAGTTGCAGTCATCCCAGAGAACAGGAATAGGTTAGTTGTGACAGGTCATGTTGTATGCTCTCTTATAAAGGATGGTTAAGTATATAACAACTTCCATTCTTTAGGCATTTCTAAATTTTTTCTGTTCTCTCCTTAACTCTGGGGTTTGTGTTCTCAAGCTGTTTCTGTTTTTTCCTTCAGTCCTTTGACTCTCAGACTTCACCAGAAAACAGTAAAAAAATTCTCTTTGAAAGAAAAGACAAAAGGAGTGTAATTTGAAATGTCAGGTTTTTATTTTGGTGTAGGTGTTCTTTGTCTCAGGAGCTTAGCTATTGCAGTGATTTAGATTATATAAACCATCTATTATTTGTTTTCTGCTGACACTTCCCTGCTCCTTTAAGTTGTCTTTTTTGATAGTAAGCTTTGTTCATCATGTGGAAAAGACTGATCCAAACCAGGCGATGCTGTAAGTTCAGAATGTGTTTTGTGTTACAGCTTCTTTGTATATTTTGACAAATTCTTCATGTGTAAGGGAAAAAAGTGACAACTATCAATTAAAAATCTTACGACAAAATAGGTCTTGTCTTACCAGCTAATGAAAATTTTTTAGTCTAATATGAAAATTATCTTGATGTAATGCCAGTGCCATAAAGGAGAGTGTATTCTCTGTTTGTGAAGTAAGTATTTAATTATTTTTTCTTTCAGCGTGAAAACGAATGTTTAATATCACATACATCTTATGGTGGCCATTAATTAATTACAACTAAATTGTCTCTATCTTTTTTCTTACAAACACAAACCAGAAATCATTACAATATTTCTTCTATGAGACGTCGCTAAAGGCAAGAGAGTTAGAACGCTACTTCAGGTGTCTGCTCGTCCCACCAATGGCTGGGAGGAGGAAAGCACAGGCAAACAGAAACATTGGGCTAAAATTGTTTCTGGCACACGTCTGTGCCGCTGCTTTGAGTTTCTTCAAACTCTTCCAGTAGGTGTGTGAACTATGGCAAACCTTGGAAAACTGTATGTAGCTGCAACACAGCATCAGAATGCAAACCAGCTTTGGGCAGCACTGGAAGACAGACCTGAATTGAGTCAGCAGGAGAATGGGGGGAAAAAAAGTTGCTTAATTTCTGGATTCATGCTAATGCTGTTTCAGCTGGGCTGTCGTAGGGCACTAGTGAGAATAATAGTAATGCAAGACATTAGGAGTGGAAAGGTTTTTAGAGCCCTTTTAGTCAAACTTGCTGACCAGGAAGGCAAATAGGAAACTTCAACTGTTTTCCCAGCTGACATATCTGTTTAATAAAGCCAGCTTTTTTTAAAAAGTAGTCATATTTCCCCTTATTTTAACCAGGAAACTTTTTGTGTGTGTCACACAACATGTACTCAAGAAGCTGTTTAATGCCAGTACTGTAGTGTTTGTTCATTAAAACATGGATTATTTAGAAGGCTGACAAGTAGCGGTGTGTATTACCTAAGAGACTAGAATTCCAGGGATATTCCAGCCTGCCCGTTAAACAGGAAGGCGTGTGTTCTTAGCTGTACCAAGAAGTACTTAGAAAATAGATGAGTCTGGCTCCCAAGAAGCCATTACAATCTGGCATGACGTTACATATTTATAAATATTTCTAGAACACAGGGTCATCAGTGTCTCTTGTATAAATACATATTTAGACACATAATAAGCCGTTAAAACCATCTTGGTGAGGAAGAAAGTTTTTATCTAGCTTCTGTTCAAAAGCCGTAGTTAAACTATTTCAGTTACCTTCCAGGACCTGAAAGGCAAAATATGCAAGGCCTCCAAAACTGCATAGAAAGGGTGTGATGAGGTACAAATATTTGTGAAGCAATGCATTTATTTAGAATATGGCCAGATTTTCAGCTCATCTGGACCTCACAATTAGCTGAATTTCTTAGAGTGAGCTTTTTATTTTCCGGGCACTGGACTTTTTTTTTTTTTCTCTTTCATCTTTCTCCTGTCCTGAGGAGTTTCCATGATAGGGAATATAACCCCAGATCAGTATTCTGATCTTTTTTTTCTTTCTTTTTTTTCTTTTTTTTTTTCCTTTTTATAAAGTTTGCCCAAAGCAGACATCTGAAGAAATGTCTTCCAATCGTGATTCGAGCCTTACTAATGCAGCGGTGCAAAGCAAGCTAGTATCTTCCTTCCAGCAGCACACAAAGAAAGCACTTAAGCAGGTAAGCTTGTATTGACTGATAATCAATTGGCTTCCCTTTAGCATGTGTGTCAGTCTTATAGAGTAAGATCTCAGCAGAATTTCAAGGCGTTTCTGAGGATTTTTAGTGCTTTGTTTGGTGGTGTATTGCTGGGGTTTTTCCTCTTCTTTTTTTACCGATGATGCAGTCCTGCTATGTATTGTGAGGTTGATGGTTTTTCAAGTAAGCAGAATTGTTTATATTATCACATCCCTGCTTTTTCCTATGTAAGCATTTGCGTTGGAAATTTTATATGAGGCTTAAAATAAAAAAAAGAGATATTTTAAAAGAAGTTCTGCAGATAGGTAAGAATCTGAGATGCCTGCTGGTCTTTTTTCTTTATGGTCTGCTAAGTAATTTTCTTTCATATTTATTGTATTTGACACTACAGTGTATAAAAGTGGGGTAGATTTTATTTCTGAGTAACTTGTGATTTGGATGATTTAACTTGCATGTAATAAAGTAAAAGTAATAAAGCTTGGCAAAAATAGTCAATTATGGAAAGTCAGATATTAACTGAAAGCATAACAATGTGAAAATTATTTTCCAACAGTGCCAAATTAGTTCAGCTTTCAGTTGGACAAATAAAAAAGGAAAAAGGAAAAATCATAATTCCAAAAAAATTATCATTATCTCCTCTCAATTTTGAGTATGTAGGAATTGTTTTAATCTTGAATAGACAATTAAAAATGAAATACAAGTTTTCTGAAGTGTTAGCATAGTTGGATGATGTTGTTTTAATTTTTCTCATAACTGTTTTCTTAGTTCTGGTTAACAGAGGTCTAGTATTTCATGGGGTAGTTGATTGCCAAGTTGTTGATTTAGGCTTAAGTTAAGCAAAGCCTGTCCACATCTCAAAACACTCAAGTATTTGTGTTTAGTTTTTCTTGTGGTTTGAGTGTAAAGTTAATAGACCTTTAACATTCACATGAGGTAATCTTGTACTTAGAAGCTTTGAGGAATGGAAAGGAAAATTCGTCAGTGGGCACAAAGCAGCTCACTAACCATGGACAGTAGTGAAAAAGACACACTTTTTGGAGACTCTTCCATACAGATATTTTGCAATACATGAACTTTCTTAGGGGTGGAGGGAGAGGGGAAAGGAGGGGGAAAAAAGAGCAAAACCACAAATGTTTGAGCTTGCGAAACTGTTTAAACTCTACCATTTGTCACTTAGCAGGTAGATAGCATTGAGAATAATTTTTAAAAGGGCAAACTAATCAGAATAGCTTAATTAATATAGAAAGTCATAACATTGATGGAAATACTTGAAAACGTTCCCTAAGGCAGTTAGGGTTAGAGCAACGTCAGGAAGTTAAGTAATCGATAAAAAGAAATTGGTTTTAATTAAATTGATGGTAATTAGATTCTGTACTTCAGAGTCTGAGAATATTACAGCTATCAGTAAAATGTTTTCTCTATGTAGAGTATTAGACAAATGGACATTTGTATTGTGGAATAGTAGAGCATTTTTGCTTTGTTTTCTCTGAAGTTTCGGGTGTTGGCTACTGCCATGTACACGCTGCAGATTTGATTTAATTTGCTATTGCAGCAGAGGGGAATTAGTTTCAACAGTGATTTTATTTATAAAATTGCTGTTGGAAATTTATTCTTTCACTTTCCAATCCTTTTATTTCCTTTATGAATACATAATAACTAAAATTTGTACAAAGAAGAACCTGTATTACCTTTGAATACACAAGAACTCTTCCAGCTGATACTAACTTACTGGCTCCATGCTAAAGTATCAGAAGATGAGCCATCACCACGCTCTCAGCAAGTGCTTATGCTATGTAAACATATATATACTGTATATATGTCATAATGGGGTCTTCCCATATTGCTTTTCCTATTACTTAACAATCTTCACAGAATGAAAATCTACAAAACAGTCTTTCAAACAGTTTCCCACTCAATTTATTTAAAAACAGTGGGTTCTTCACATTAAGTTTGTCTTGTGTGTGTTTGTTTTGGAATCCATTAATTTTAAAGCAAGAGGCAAGTTGATAATGTGCAACACTGCTTGAAGATCTGAGCTAGGATTAGAAGATTTTCTCCACTGTTTGTCTACTTATTAACCACTCCAGTCATATGTAATTCTCTTTAAAGTATTATATGATGGATTTAGATATGATTTGGTTTTTAATGAATTCTAGAGGTATATTCCTGGGTTTAGATTGCAAAGAGCAATCCCACGTTTCCTTGTTCCAGCCTGCATTTCATGATGTTCTCATGAATCAAATTACTCACAACACTTCATTTCTTGAGCTAGGAGGTTGGAGGAAGAGGCATTTTCTGAGCCCTGGCTCTTGGTTTCAGCTTATCTCAGGTAGCAGTGGATCTAGAGTACTTTGTAGGAGTTTGGGGGGTTTGCGGTTGCAGTGGACTTTCACAAGGCCTCTGTCATAATTCTCACAGACCTTATTTCCTCACCTTTCAAAGGCTGCGATGCCATTTTGGTCTGGAAACTCTCTAGCTTTGTTGCCTTTCACAGTGTCCTTGATGGAAGAAAAGCTTAGAGTGTTTTATCACTGGGTGTGTTTTATACTTCTTTTTCATGTTTGAGGGAGGTTCAGTTTTGCTCTTGTATAGTATCTGAGTCCAGCAAAATAGTTCTCATTCACGAGGGTTCAGACAATGGAGTTTGTGGTGTAGAGCTGCCTCATATGCTTGGCTTTCTGATGGCAGATACTACGTTCTGTTTCCCTCTTGCTGTTGGAAATGCTTGGGTATGTGCGCCCAGCTGTGGCTGATCTAGTACCTTTGAAAAGAAGGTTTATGACATGCTGTCACATGCTGATTTCCTATCAATACTGATCAGTTCCATACTGATTTACCTCACTTTCATACTCGAGAGTTTTGGCACGCAGACCCATGTAAGGACCTCTTCCTGGGAAAGTACTGAACTACGTCTGCATCTGCTAGCGGTGGTATATGGTCACACTACTGTGTGAATTGTTCTTGCTCTGGACAAGGCTAACTCAAGTACGGACATCAAGTCATGCTGTAGTATCCACCATGCTCCTCTCTGGTCCAGTTTCTGTTCCATTGACTTGAGGTGATACTTTTTTTGGAAGTCTTCGCTATGTACAGATTTGTCTATATCTATCAAGATGTTCTTGGAACATTTCTCAGAAGAGACGATCATACCTGCAAACTGGCCTCACGTAGGTAACACTGAGCATGTGGGAATATCCAGGACACTGAGGTGGTTTTAGTGTCTCTTGGACTCTGATAGCCAAGTATAAGAGCACCTTGTCCATCAGTGTGCCAGTTGTTCCCTGGGGCAGTACCAAGAGAGGATAACGAACTTGAAGATGCACTATAACGATGTCTGGGATAATAGTAGAGTTCCCAGACGTGGAAGAAAATCCTGCCTCACTTTTGGCACTTTGGAATCAGCACCGAGAAGGGTACCCATAAATTTTCTTTTGGGAGAAGAGAAGGATACTCCATTCAGACTCAGGATCTGAATACAGACCAGGACATGTCTGAGACTGTGCTGGGCATCCAGATCTCTTTGTAGAGACAGAAACTCCAGAGACAGCAGCCAAGTGGGTTTGGGAGGAGAGAAGCTCAGGAAATAAGGGAATCTACACAAGGTATGTCACTGCTGATGGTTTGTTTTGTTTTTCTTAACTTTGGGCTTTGTCTGCATGCTTGGTGGCTGGGTTCATATGTGTGCCACTAGTTTATTCATAAAGTGGGTAGATGAAGTTTTTTATTGAGAAGGAAGACACCCATCTGTATGATTTGTTCTTGTTATAGAAATAGCAACTCCACACCCCGTTTTTTTCCAGTGGATGGTCTCAGACCCCAAGCAGTAAGACAGCTATGGGGAGTTAATGGTCTGGCTCACGTGTTGTTTCTCAATTATGGGATGTTAGACCTGTACAGCTCCAAATAACCTTTCAGTCTGACTTTTCTAGCACAACTGTAAATATAATAATAATTATTATCATAAACTAGCCTACAACCTGAAGCAACAAGAAACTAAATTTCAGATTAGGATAGTGAACAGTGTAATTTAGCCCTGATTTACCCAGATTCACAGGAAAGTTTGTCAAAATTTCTTTGTTTATGTTTTAAGGACACAGGTGTCCAAGTGCCTTGATCGGCACTGAAGGTAGAATCCTGATATCCCTTGACGCTGGTGCGGGTTTGCTTTCCTATCTTCAGCTCAGGCACGCTGCTTATCTTGCTTTGAGAGAAGAACAAGAGCAAACTCACCTGCCTTGCTCCCTCCACACTCATTCTGTTAGGACTTCTTGACTACAGCCAGATGCAGGTTATCTTGAAGCATTTTGCTGTCCATAGAAAGTAAACCAGTATGAGTCTGTCTGTGGTGACTATCTTTTGACTCATTTGAGCAACTGCTCACTCACACTCTCTGATATAAGCCTGATAAGTTTGCCTGCCCTCTTTTCCCTTCCTCAGCCCCACAGAAACAAAGGTGTCAGAGGAGACCATTATGATTTTGTCCTTCTCCCTTAGAATTTGAGCACAGGGTGTCTTCCTGAAAGGTTCTGAAAATCCATTGTGAACTGAGAGATTTTTTTGTACTGAGTTCCTGAGTATAGAGAGGTTGCTGCAGCTTCTCAGTGCCTCCGTTAACCATTTTCCTATGTTTCATTTCAGATTCTACTGTTTTACCAAGGCCACAGTTGGAAAATTCTGGCTCCGTAGCTGAAGCATTTCATCAGATGTCTGGCAACATAAGTGATGATTCTTGATGATTTTTCCTGTCAACAAATGGAAAACAAGGAAAACATGTTGCTTTTTGACTTCTAGAGAGACATTGGGAAGGGACAGTGAAATTTACAAAATGCATTCAGGAAAATGGAAGTTGGAAGATGATAAACTAAACTGATTTTCTGATTGTCAAGACAATTCTAGGGAAGAGGACAGAGAAACTATGGCAGGGAGACTGCATAATGGGGAAAAGAAGCTGGAAGAGCAAGAGTTCCAGCAGGAGCTCTTCAGGGAGTACATGCATTGCCCGAAGGCAGGCTGCACGGTATGTCCCTCTCCCTCTAGAGGTCCCTGTGCATGGGCAGCATGTACCAGCTGCTCAACAAGTGCTTTGGTAAGATGCAAGTTTATGGGACTTTCTTCTGGTCCTCAGCCCTTACCTGTGATGGAAAGAAAGGAACAGCAGTCCACACGATCCCTGTATTCTTTTTGTACCACTTTTTAACTAGCTCCCAGTTGCTGGGGCATTCTGTTTGTTTGTTTTTCCTCTGGGGTTGTTTGCATAGCATGCTTTTTTGCAGCTCTCTTGCATGTCTCTGTTTTAATAAATGTGTTTTCCAGAATTTCTTCCTCTGAGAAAAGAAGAATTCTAAAGCAACTTTAGAACAGTACTGTGTTGAAGTATAGTTGCCCTTCTACCTCACCGTTGAACAGTGTCCCTCAATTAAAATATGTCCTGGCATGAACGTTACCTTTTGTTAAATCTGCCACTGCCTCATGGTGGAATGTTCCCAAATACAGGTTGAAAGTGCTCTCCTTGTTCTGTTCTGTAGATGCAGTTGCTTGTCCAAGGTCTCAGACCACCAAGGTGATGATAGTGGCCTAGTTCTAAACATTCTACTTGTCTGATAATGTTGTACTGGGGAACAGTTTAAGATGGATGGATCATTGCTACTTTATTAATGACAAATGTCATCACTGCAGATGAGAGTCCCATTTTGTTTAGTCTGTGCACAGCAGTCAAGCTTTTCCAATTATGTTACTGGATTTTTCCATGTAGCAGCAGTGGGTGTGCAAGCAAATATCTTCTTTTGGGCCTGTGAAAAGATCACCTTTTGATTTGAATAGATCATAACGTGAAATTATACCCAGGCGAAAATGAATCATGCCATGAGTTTGAAGTGCATCCTAGAAATGGTTGGCCTTTTCAGGGAAAGGTAGGAGTTGGGGTAGCCCCCAACTCTTCAGAGCTCTAGGAAGCCTCCTACAAAACACTGACAAGCAGTTACGTCCAGGTGCCATTCCAGGAGCTGTTGGGTAGGTCCCCAGAAGGCTGCGTGCTCAGGGTGTGTGAGCACGTGGCAGAACCCAGGATGGAAGAGGATGTCTGGCAGAAAGGCATCACACTGGGACTGTTTACATTGCTGCAATGTAAATTGGTGCACCTGTGTCTGAGAGGTAATACAACAGGATTTTTTTATCTGGAGAATGGTAGTCTGGCCCTGGAGCCCCCAGTGTATGCTTTGGACCCTGTGCAGAGTATGTTTGCAAATTTGACCTAATGGAAAAAATTGATTACTTTTCTAAGATTTTTCTATTGACATTGCTATCTTCATTTTAGTTAATTTTTAAATTGCTTTCTGAAAACTGTTTCCTTACTTTTTGTTGTGCCAAAAAAGAGATTTCCCTCTAGAGCACTTTTCAGCTGACAGATGTTATTAGTGTGGTACTACACAAGCAATTTTACAAAAACCCCGACACTCTTCTCTTTGGAAAAAAGTGTCACTGTGTCACTGCATATGCCACCATCATTCCCATTCCTATGCGACTCAGAACAGATGTTGAACACATCACATGGGATTTTGTCCTTCTTTCTGGGGTTGGGAGAGCAACAAAAATGTTTACTTTGCAGCCTATCATGATCTGCAGCAACTGTAGCTCTGAATGCATTATTGCATCCCTACAGAAGATAGTGCTGGCTTGCAGGTGTACAGACGTGCACACAGACACACGTTTTCTCTGCACTATATGAATGTCCAAGAACTTTTGTTTAATGTTGGTTTATATACGAATAAGTGTTCAGTTGTTAATGTAAACTGTACTTGCACAGAAAGACTCTGACTGCTACAGGGACCTAAAGAAAAAATACTCCGCAAGAAATTTCTGTTGTTCCAGATACATATAAAAGTGTCATAGGGTAGGAAGATGACATGGAATGAGAACAGATGCTTATCTGAGAAGTTATTAGCAGAATTTGAAAAGAAACCTTAGGTCTCCACATGTCCAACCTGTTGTTCTGCCACTACTCTTCGTCTCCAAATGATCAGTTGTGTACACTTGGCACCAACGCTGTTACGTTTGGTGTCCAAGTCTGGTTGGAAGTAAATTAATTTGCTCTGTGCTTTGGAAATGGCACTTTGTAGCTGTTTCCATAAGACATCTTTATTATTGTTTAAATGTTACATTTGTGTGCTTATAACTAAGTACTTTTAATATATGGTTAATATAACAAGTAGTGGCATCTTAAAAGTAGTAATTTGTTTATTCTTCATTATTTGTTATGCTCACTGTTTTATTTTAACTGCTCTGTGTGTCCATGAAACAGGTTGCCACTGAGAAATTTTAATTTAGTAGAGACATGGGAATTAAAGGTTTTCTTAATTTTACTAACAAAATGAGGGTGAGAGAGAGGATGAAGACTGAATTTTATGATTGTGCTAAGTGAATCAGTGATAAACTATAAATCTGTTTCATCTTTGCCAATTTGGGATCCGTGACCATCATGTAGAGTTGTTATTTATTTTGTGCAATAGATTTTTCTCCTTGTATCATAGCTTGTGTTTTTCATATGGCAGAACGGAAGAATTCCATAGCTTTACATTTCTGATCCATAATGTGTGAAATTTCAAAGGTTATGTTTCATGATGCGAGTTCCAGAATGTAGACTTGACATTTATGGAACAAATAGAAATCTGGGATGATGTTGCTTAATGCAGCCAAGTGTTACATATCTTTGTTGTTAATAACTTAATTTCTAACATTCTCAGCATGTCATGCATTTAAGCTCAAATGAAAGTGGTTTTCTGCATTAGTGGTTTATCTGTATGCTGCATTTACTCATTCTGAGTTTAAAAGATGTGCGAAAGAAAAATAATAAAAAAATATCCTGAGCAGCAGTAAAATCAGAGCACAGAGCTTGACATTTTGCTTCTGGTGCTCTTTTGGGGTTGAATTTTTCCCCTCTCTCCCATTACCTTTCAGTTTATATTTCCTTTCATTCTAACCTCAAGGACGTCTTTATTAATTTTTACTGAACAGTGAACCATTTTGGCATATGAGTGAAGAAGTCTTTCCTCTGATAAGATCCGCTAAATATGAAATTATTATTCTTAAGAACAAATAAGGATGTTGATGAAACCTCCAACACACTGCTACGCTCCATCAGGGGCATAAACTACCCGAAAAAAAGAGAAGGAGACTTGCTCTTGTATCCTCTGTATAAAAAACTGCTTGGAATTAGAAGATGACTGTTAATTGCATGGTGTTTTTCTTTTGCCATCTGTCTTCAGAGTTTGTGTTTTCTTAATACTCACCTTTTTATGTTATTTTGAGTTCTTTTGATGAAAATGGATTGATAGGTTACTTAAAGACTTTCAGCAATAAAAATGGTTTCATTAAACAACTCAGTCAAGCCCTGTACAATGACCGTGGCAGTGTTATTCAACAGATGGTCACAGGTTCATTTTTATGAATGGGAATGTTGAGAATTCTCCATACTCATTATGTGCAAGAGATTCACAGATGTCCTTTGCAAATCTGCTTGTGAAAGGCTGGATGTAAGTACTATAATTTTGGTGGTGATTTTAAGAGAGCTTTTAATGTTTAACTTTTATTCCATGTGAACTTTCATTTTCTTTCTCTCCTTTTATTTATGTGTTGTAAAAGTAGGATGGCAGTAATGTTTTACAGAATTCTTCAACAGTGATCATTTCTAGGAATTTACAAGTTGCAGCTTTTTTAACTCAAGCACTTAGCACAAAGGGATTGAATACATTTGAAATATAAACATAGAGTCTAAGTAAAGAAAAATGTACTTTATGTAAGCTATCGTATCTGCTATGTGTTTCTCTTACTTTCCATAGTAAAAATGACACCTTATCATTTGGTAGAATCATTGGCTCTTTCTTGCAGATCTGTAGGCAGCCGAGCTAGGAGGTTATATATCTCTAAATATGGATGAGATGCAGAAGGCTGTGTCGGTAAAAGATGTTGATTTAGTTTGTGTTAGTTACCGCTTCTGTATCTGCTGTGAGATCTGGAACCATTTTTCTTTGAAATCAGTTATAAAATTTCTCATTTTCTTCAGTGCTAGTTACAAATTTGATTCATCTACTTTGTGTTTATTTCCTTCACCACAAGTGCCAGAACTAGAGATTTATTTGATCATGGTGACTGGGAAAGCACTAAATTAGCTTGGTGCACTAAAGGCTCAATATAGCAAAGCGCTTGGTGTGGGTTTCACTTTGAGTAATCCCATTGACTTCCCAGCTAAGTAGAATTAATCTTGGGATAGAAGATTCTTGTCTTATCCTACAGTAGTCTTGTATCCTAAAATTAATATCCCTCAGGCTAAGTGTAGAGAAGTTATATATTCGTCCTCAGCAGAGACTGCACAGAATGTCCTTGGTTTATACTTAACTCCTTCTGGTGTTTGGCTTTACTAGTAACTAGGCATCAGTCGGCAGTTTCTCCCTCTGCTGGGCTGCTCCTGGTGTTGTCTTAACAAAGACTTGTCCATCCAAAATTTCAGACCCTGCACCTTTAAGTTCAAAAGTGAATTTAGCACAAAATTGTTGTTACTAGCTGACAATGATATGTCCCACTAAACACGGTGACTGAGCAAAATCTCAGCCATCTCTACCCTGCAAATCAAATGTTAGATTATTTACTTGATACTTTTGAACCCTCTTCCCCTGCCTCACAGCCTTTCTTGGAAAAATGAAAAGATAGAGAGGTGTGGGGAAGATTATTTGTCTATTCTCTGGGCACAGTGTAAATCATTGTCACTTTATGTTAAAACTTTGACTTGGATTTTGATGTCCATGTGGTTTTAATTTATTTTTCCATTCTATGACCTGTCTTTCAGGTGTCCACGTGTGTGTAGCTTTACTATCAGCTTCAGTCATCTTGTACAGACTGATTTCCAAACTTAACTGTGTGGTGACCATTTGTGTTGTGAAACCAGAGGAGATGGGGGAGGGACGGGCAGTGAAGCAATGAGTGTTTGGGAAAAAGAGAAACCCTGAAAAGCAGATGGGTATCAAAGGGAAGTGGTGTCTTCAAGGTTTGTGCTTGATCCTCACACGGTGACGTCCTTAGCCTGTAGCTCAGGTGTGGGCCATGCCTCAAAGTAAATAGTCCTGGTAGACACGTTTGCCTGCTCCTAGCTGAGTTCCCCGCTCCTGTGGCTCTGAGAGTCTGGGCAGTGCTGGGATAGGCCATGCTGTCTTGTATTAGTACTCTGGAAGTGTGGAGTCATCTGTGCTTCTTGGAAGTGCCAGATTGGTTGCATAAATGTGTGCTTAAGGTCTGCAAGTGGCCTTCCTGGAACACGAAAGAAGGTAAGTGGTGAGCCTGGCAGACTGGCTCCTGCTGCCCTCGCTCCAGCAGTATGTCTCACCCAAGGTGTACAAGCACTACTACTACCTGCCATTGATCATGGATGCTCTGCTGCTTACTTCTCTCACTCGTGGAGCTGGAGTCTAAAGCATTGAAAGTCAACTGTGAGGCTTTGCAAAGGACCTGCCTTTGTCGCAGTGGCTGTATAAATCATGAAAATGGTATTTCCTTATGGATGTTGGCAACAAGGCTATGGTCTCTCATAGAGGTGGAAGTTGTCTTGAAAGGTGAGGAGAAGGCTGGAGGAGAACATGGGGTGTTGTGTGGGCTCTTACTCATCTGTCTAGGGAGGATGGCGCTGAGGATGGATATTTCTTCTCTTTGCTTTTCATAAGGCAATTCAGGCTGTGGGGCACAACAAGCTGTGGGGGTTGTGGTTATACTGGTATGCTGTTAGCACAGAAGTTGGCTGTCTTTTCAGTTATTTTTTATAGTGGACTGCTTGTCACTGTCTCAGTGATATTACTGTTAAATAAGAATCACTTGGTTTGACACTTAGCTTGGCAGGACTGTGCACTGAGGGTCATTTTTGTGGATTTGGGGGAATTTTTGAGAAATATCAACGTTTTGGAATATTCTTTCCACAAGTCTGATTGTGCTTGCTCAATACCAGTATGTGTTTTTTTTTGTCTCAAAAATATCTGAAATATAGGCTGTTCTTCGTTGCTTTCTGCTTGCTTCTTTGGTTCAGTGTAGATCTGACCAGCTTCTTCTCTTTGTTTGATTTCAAGTGTTCTAATTTGCTTTTTATTGTACAGTGCTTATGTGTCTTTTAAGAAGCGTACTATAAAAGGGGTTAATCAATGAAATAGCTTTTGTGTGGCTTGGTGTATTTTATGTTGTATAGTGTGTTATTTAGAGGAATGGAGTGATATTGATTTTTTTTTTCAGAGGTTTTTTATTTATTTAGCTATGTGAACATTTTGGAAAGATATTGCAGATTAATTGAAGCTGCAGACTTAAACCTTATAAGGCATCAGTCATTCTTGCTTATAAGCCTACAGGAATAATTCATATCAAATATGTGCCTTGTCGATACAGTATTACTTTAACAAATCCCCTCCCTCCCCCCAAGATCATAGCACAAATCACAGTTATAAAAAAGAGAGCACACAGGAAGATTGGAGAAAAATAGCCAGGAGGATTGGAGAGATCTGTAATAAGCCCAGCCCCTTCTGATTAATTCCACAATTTCAGTGCTTACAAATGTATTAATTGGCAAGTATTCATATTTGTATGTTGTGAGATCTTTTGAATCAGGTATCATTTTCCATATAAAAGAGCCTGGCACGTATTTGCTATTTCTAATCTTTAAATATTTTGTATTACATTATCAACCCTGTATTCAATCCATTTATGAAACACAAAGCACTCCCATTTGGAGAGATTTATTCTTGTATCGTTTTTCCCCAGATTTGCCAGAACACCATCATGTTCGTGTTCTGAAGGTTAATGCCCAAAGTCAAGCAGACAGTAGCCAAGTGCTGCAAGGTTTCCAAGATTAGGACTGATTCCCTTCACAAAAATAAATGATTCCTGCCATGTTCAGTGATTTTGTGCAGCACTACTCACGGCTGAGTGAGTGCATCAATACTGTGGTCCTTACATGCTGTACATACTGATGACAGTCTGTGTTAACTTGATTGACTGAGCAGTATACTGGAGAGGATGCACCTGCGAGAGATGTGCAGACATGTATATTTTTATTCTGGTTTTGAAACATTTGTTGTACATTTTTTTCTCTTGGAAGTCTTAGTTTCACATTCCATGGGTTATCATGTTGTGCTGTTAAGGTAGAGCAAACAGTTACGTGCTTCTTTGTTGTCAAAACTGTATTGGAAAATGATCTAAGGTGCATCTTCTTTCTCCTTATAACCAAAAGCCTGATTTTATATTTTAAAGGAAGATGACATAAAGGGGACGAGTGTGAAGTCTGGCAAGTCAGTAGCTATGGAAATTATGCTTATTTTAAGACTTTCAGTTTAATGGTAGAGAAATGTCTCATGTAATTCACTTATAAGCATTATTTTTTGTTACATTTCTATGTTTTGTTATCGTTTTTGTAGGCTTTAAGACAACAGCAGAAAAGAAGAAATGGAGTCTCAATGATGGTAAACAAGACTGTTCCTCGTGTTGTTTTGACACCATTAAAGGTGTCTGATGAGCAGTCGGATTCACCTTCAGGTAAACAGCTAAAGGACCGTTTGCGAGATCAGCTCTAGTCACAGAGCCTTCCTCTGAATCAGCTGTGTAGCGTGCAGAATTTGGGGCTGCTGCAGTAATATCTCCACTTGGTGGCTTTGTTTAATGTCTTTATTTCCTTATCAAACCTGATGTCTCAAGGATGGAGATTGTTCTTTAATAAAGAACTGAAGGCACACAGTGAAACGACAGTTGGTAATAGCAGCAGCTTTAAAGGAATGCAAAGTAACATTCTGTTTGGCTCTGGAACTCTGATGGAGGACCACATGCTGGGATTCAGTGCCATAAAAAGAGGAGGGGGGGGCGGGAAGGGCGAGCTTCTCGGTGAACGCGTGTCTCGATTCTGCATTGCAATGCTTGCATCCTTTTGTTAGCTTTTCTTCTCCTGGTACTATGCTTATCACTGCAGCATAACCTTGACCTTTAGTTCTGGTGGTTACGTTGCTTCATTTTAAGAGATTTCTGTGTCTGCGTTTAACACAAATTGACGATTCTGTTTCCAGGCATATCTCTTCTATAAATGTTTCTTCACAAAGAAATAATCTTTTTTTTTCGCCTTTAAAATGCTTTACAGCCCCATAACTTGAGGTTAAAATATTTTTAAAGATATCTCTTGGGCATTATAGGAGGACGTTATTTTTATTAGATTAGTGAACATTTTTACTGACTGCAGTGTTCAGTAAACCTTAGTTTTCAGCACTTAATTGATTTATTGAGCTTTTACTTCCATTTCCTCTGATGAGGAGGAATTGTATTGTGACCAGAAAAGTGTATTGCCTTTCAGCAAGTAGATGTCAATTTTTTTTAAATCCTATTTTTGTTTTGTTTGCAGTGTGGAGGGCGCTGGGGGGATTGGTGGTACAGGTGCATCAGTATCATGTTTGGGGGTTTTTATTTTTTCCTAAGGATCTGAATCTAAAAATGGTGAAGCAGATGGTTCTGACAAAGAGATGAAACATGGGCAAAAGTCTCCAACTGGAAAACAAACCAGCCAGCACTTAAAAAGGTTAAAAAAATCTGGTTTAGGTGAGTAGGTGTATAATAAATATCTTACTTGTTATTGTAATACTTATATTTTTCTAAACTCTGTGTTCTCTTTAAAAGTTTTATTTTTCTAGTCTGTCTAACTGTTTTTCAAACTCAGCAGCTGACTCTTTCTCAAGATAGCATCTTTCTGGCTACCTGGAAAATCCATGGGCAATTTCCCCCCCCGCCCCAGAATGCTTTTCTGTAGTTGCTTTTTAAAGTTTGACACGCCTAAGAAACTGCAGGCAGAGGGGTCACTTACCAATCAGCCTGTGATTACTGCATTATGATTTTTTTGAGAGTGGGGGTAAGATGCAGCAAATATTCTTTCTTCCTGGTAAATTTGTTTGAATACTATTATGCATTTATTCCCAAAGATAGTAGCATGTGTGCTTACATACTTGCCCTATTAGAAGTTAACCCTCTTTTCTTCATTTGCATTATTCCATGTCAGATAGAGATTTGGCTTATCATTTTGGGTTGACTCTTTGTTTGCTCTTTTTCTTCAGTTGGATCCTTAATTATTTTGAAGCTACATCTCTTGAGGTGGTAGATACAGTTTCTGGTTTTATTTTCTATGTTTTGTAGCAAGATTCATGGATGATGATCAGTAATTAATGAAGAATTTTCTCTGAAGAGTTGCTAAGAGTAAATTCTCAGTAGCTCCGTGTGATAGGCAGATTTTCTTGCTCTGCATGAAATATAATTGGAAATGTTCCCTAAGGAGCAGAAAATGTAGTGTTCACTAAGCCACTTGTCTCAGCTAAAGTAAAGTAGAATAATTACATAACTGTTTCTTTATCTTTACAAAGGCCCTTTTGCATTCAACACACTGCTGAATCATTTAGAGAAGTATTTTGCTATGTGGCCATGTTGGAAAAGTTAGTAAACAAGTTTTTGTAGTGTGTATTCAATGTCTATTTTTGTGGGGAAAAGATTGTTCATCTTTATAAATGTTTCAGCCTAGTCCTGTTTTTTGAGATAACCATTCTGAAAAATAGCTTGAAGGTATTTTATTTCCTGAATATCGGAGTTTGGTTGTTCAATATGCTACTGCCAGTTCCTGGTGAATTATTTCCTGCAAGCCTCACTGTATCACAGCCTCCTGTGAAAGCGTGCTTTGGTTTTGTCTGTAATCTGTCTGCAGATTAGTCATCAGTCTCAGATGGGTAGCTAATTCTCTATGTTGATCAAGTGGCATTATTCAAAACTGAAAATACTCCCTCAGTATTACAACTTTTGCTATGCAGAGATACATTCAGTTTTAGATTATTTCCTGTAAGTTTCCTCTATATTTAAGACTGAGATGTGTAATTTGATGTATACATTCCTCTCCTTCCCCAGATATTTAATCTGTTGTTGGCTGATGATACAAAATGTAGGGTAAATTCACTAGATTTTTTTGTGGGTATCAGAAAAAAATCCTCTGGCCTTTTGAGACACCACACTTTGAACGTGGCGACTTATGTGTAAGGTTTAAGGGTTTCTGCTCATGTACCTGCTGCAGTGTTTCTCTTAAGACGTAATATTTCTTGGGATACTAATAGAACACTTCTTGAGCACCTTTGAGAATGGGTCCAGCATCCTATATAGTGCACAATTCAGTTCCAGATATTGTTTGGTTTTCTGAAACTCTGCTGATCTACCCAACATTGACTGCACATTGTGTTTGGTAGACTTGCTGAGTTCCTGTTAAATATGATGACTTTTTCCCCTTTCAGTTAACTTATTCTGCCAACTATGTGATTTCTATCTTTTTCCTAGTTTGCTTTTTATACTATGATGTAGAACCATGGTCCTCTCATCTTTTCCACAATTAATTCTCTATGTTGGAGACTAATTTTCTGTTTCCAAGGCTGTAAGACTGAGTCTCATCTTCCAGATTCTATTTCTGATCTGGGCAGTGATCCCCCCAAACTGCAATAGCAACTCCATAAGGACTCAAAACGACTTTCTCTGTAGAAAACAATCTGAAAAACATTAGCATATGTTTTGTCATAAGCTCTTCTCAGAGTAGCCTTTAGCTAGACAGTAGTGCTATACTCTTGTCGTATACTACTTTTCACGCTATTCCCAAATGCTTCCTTACATCTGCTTATAAACTTCAGACCTACACTAGAGAGCCTAAATTAGACATAGAAAGGGTGCCCGAGAGACAGTTTGTTATCCTTCTGAACAGATTTTGCTTTTTTAAGGTATGGCTATGCTGGGCATCCACAGTGAGCTACTGGCCTATCCTCTGAGGAACAATACGCATATTTCTTCCACAAGTTGATAAAACCTCCATAGTAACCTGTAAGCAGTAGCAGATCAAACAAATCAGAAAAAGTGTGACCCAGGCACACAGACCTAGGCTTGACTTCTGATACTGTCTTGGGCTTTTTACACTATTAAAATACCTGTCACTGATGTTGCAGTCATATATCTCTTTTGTTTTTCTTTTCTTTTTTTTTTTTTTTGGATCATCTATATGTGTATGTCTTTCCATAGGATACAAAGTATTAGCTGCAGAAAATATTACTCCAATTTGGAGTCACTTAGAATATAGAGATGTATACTCTGTATGGATTAAAAAAAAGGAGTATACAATACAGGCATTAAAATCAGATACATCTTACTACTAATGTTACGTTTAGGGACTGTGTTCTTCTTGCACTTGTATTTAGTGGGTGGAACAGATGGTGACGACAGTTTATTGTGATGCATTCATGAAATTGAACACTTCTTCCATGAAATTGTCCTTTATAACCGGGCATTCATTTGTTTGTAATGGAGTCTTTGCTGTACAAAAATACAGTATGTTGGAAACATGTGTTGGAAAAGGTTATCTTGTTCTGAGTGCAAAGTAATTCTTGTCTCATTCAGTTAGTATCGTTGGCTGAAAAGTAAAAGGAAATTGCAAGAATGTTTGTGGCTGAAGGGGAGCTTGCAGAATTTACAAATCTGCTGCAGTTTCTTTCATTTGTACGTTTTGTGGGTTATGTTATAGCCTTTTAGGGGACAACATTATAGGCCTTCCAGGAAATCTAAAGCATAATTGCATTATTGTTATTAATGTTACTGTTAAGTAGTTTGTAGCATTTCAGAAGTTCCTGATAATCAGTATCCTCAAATTCCCCCATTTGTAATATATATTTATTCTTTTTAACATGTCAGTTGCAATCCTTGCTGAGAGATTCTCTGTGAATGCCAAATACCATCATTGCTCATAGCAACGGAATATTCTTTTCACTTGCTTTTAAAAAAAGAAAAATTTTGCAGGAGTTTGTGTACAATTTAATAAAAAGCTTTGTGTAACATCTTTGAAATATTTGAAAGTAAAGCAAACCAAAACCTGCAGGAATTTCCCAGGAAGGGTTAGAAGCTTTAGAGTTTTTCAGGCCACCTGGACTCCCCACTGCCTTCCGTTTCCATTTTGAGTGTCATAATACATTAAGACTGGGAGAAATAAAAGGATTACAGCAGTATGTATATACTGTGAAGCAGGTGGCAGTAATTGCCCTTTAAGGAACCTTGGAAAGTATCTTTTAAATACTATCCTAGAAATAATAACAAAACAAGACCAGATGGGACCTCCAGTGGTCATCTAATACTGTTGGTCAGTCATAGGGCAAAATCAGTTAAGTACCTGTCAGGAATGAGAGGTGCATGTTTAACATATTCTGAAAGATTTCCATTGATGGTGAGTGTAATGCCTCCTGATGGATCTAATTCAATGTCTCCTTATCCTTGGTGGCTGAAAATTCTCATATCCCGGTATCTTCACAGAAATAATTCTTCTTCTGCAAGAGTTTAAGCTCTTTACCTTTGCTTTCCACTGTGGACAATAAGAAGACATTGTTCTTTATCCCTGTGCATCAGCCATTTGTGTATTTCCCCTTCCCTCTGCTGATTCTTTATCTTACTCATTCCTGAGTTCGTGTTTTTCCTCACAGACCCCACTTTCTTAACCTCTGATAATTCCTGCTGCTGCCTTCTAATCGATTGATCGATTTCGAGCATAGGTTCTTATGAAATTTCTGGAAAATAAGTGCTTTTAGACACTAAGCTAACACACTAAATATTCGCACCTCTATGATCGCTGTCTGTTCACGTAGGTAGTTTTTAGCAGATGTTTTTAGCAGGTGTTACGGAGCAAGTTTCACAGGCCATGGTGCGCTGCAGATGCAGAGCACGCCAAAAGAGAAGCACTCCGTGATGATTGATTCACATCAGCCTTGTCAAGCAGCCTTTTGCTTGGAAATAGATGCTTATAATTAAGTTGGTGACATGGCAGGAAAATCTGCTGCTGGTGCTGAGTTGAGTTGGTCTCTTGAGCTGGAAGTAGTAGTATATCAGCTGTGATGTTGACTGGAACATGGATCCTGTAAGAACTCAAGAGAAAAACACAGGGAATGTAAAGGAAGCTATTAAGACACCTAGAAAAGGCTGTGTTAGCCTTCTCAGAGTACTGTGTCTCTGGAGCTTACTGTATTATACAATAAAAGCTAAAAAATTTAAAAGAAGAATTGTTCTTACTATCTTACTTTATTTATGTTTAAAGTTATTTCTTGTTTATTTACTCCAGGACATTTGAAATGGACCAAAGCTGAGGATATTGACATAGAAACACCAGGATCTATTCTAGTGAACACTAACCTGAGGGCTTTAATAAATAAACACACCTTTGCTTCTTTACCTCAGCATTTTCAACAATACCTCCTGCTTTTGCTTCCAGAAGTAGACAGGCAGGTAAGTAGCATCATGCAATATTTCTTTCTTTAATGAGACTTTTTACAGTGTGTTTGCATGGGCTGATTTGATTGAATAGGAATTTTTCCAGGAAAGAAGAAGAAAATTTCCATACTTTCTTAGGTAAAATTGTTAGAGGTAGAATAACTATGAAATTTATCTAAGCATCCTGCCTCCTTTCTTTCTGAAAACTCTGCAGCTCCCTGATTTGTCTAAATGGAAACTGGCCAGCAGAACTTTTGAACTTGCCAAATCTCTTAATTAGCTTCTCTACCCATGGTGTTGAAGATAAACTCATCTTCAAGACTTTATTTCCGTTGAGTCTCTTTTCATCTGTGATCTGCCTAGGCACTCTGCCAGCAATGTCCAGGTCAATATTAGTTCTGTTAGTTTCTTCTCCTCTGCACCTTTTACGTATGCCTGTGGGTGCCTCTGCTCAGCTCCACTTCACACCTTCTGTAAGGAACTTCTTGTTCAGAGCTCATAGCCATAGGTTCATACGGGTTATTAATCGGTTCTGTTGAGGAGAATGATTTGGGGAGTAACAGGGTGGAAATAAAAGTTCAGTTTCATGTTTCCTACAATGTTTGGTCCTTCCTGCATTTCTTGGCCAAATTTCAGGCTTAGAGCAAGAAAAATCTCTTCCCGGCATGTCTAGCAGTTAAAATTGCAAAGAGAGCTCAAATCAGTTTCATTTATGCACTTGCCTCATTTCCAAATTTAAGCAGTCTTACCAGTTTCAATGGGGAATACTCATGTACTTAATTCAGACACAGTAGCTTACCCGAATAGGGCATTGTATTTTTTTTTCATATGGCCAGTATCCCTCTTTTTTGTAATAACTGGAGAGTGCAGGTCACTTAAATATTTGATTCAAACCTGTATCTTAAATCAATCTGTTAAATGCTATAGTATCATTTCTTAAACTGTTAGTAGTTATTGTCTGCTACATTGACAGAGGGGAAAGCAGTGCAGTATGAGACAAAAAGAGAAAGAAAAATTATATTGATGTACACTTACTCAGCATCTTATCAAATTTGGTACTGCATGTTGTGGACCAAAATTATGCTGTTTGATAATGGAATAATTGAAAAAGAACATAAAAAAAAAACCCAAGTCCATAGGAGACACAATGTAAATGTATTTATTCTCAAGCTCCCACAAGGCAAAGTCAATACTGACAAATTTTAAGACAACCTTTTTCCCTGCTGTAAAACAGATTTTAATGAAACTCCCAGCAAATATTTTCCTGATAGCTTTGACTTTTTTTTTCTCTTTCTAGTTAGTTTACCAGAAGAGATAAAAAAACCTACTAGGCAAAATCATGTTTTCTCTCCAGCCATCAAAGACCCCAGTGTTCATGAATTTCGTTTCAAGTACAGAAGTTTTATTTGGAAGTTTTTTGCTTTAAAATTTATTTAAAAAGATGGAGGCTATAGAACTGACAAACCCTTTACCTTCTTATCAGGGTGCTTACAGCAGAGTGTTTGGCAAGAAAACAAAGAGAACATTTGTTGAATTTAGTCGTACCTCACTAGTTAAAAGCAGTGCATTTCTTTTTAATTTTTATTTCAGAAAGCATTCACGTAATGCGTACGTTGCCAGTGTTATTTCAAAGGCCCAACACTACACAATTGGACACTGTTACTTTGCAAGTGAACTAGTTGCACAAAAAAGCTGTTGTCATGAGACATTTACAGGTGTCCTTCTGTCTGTCATCTCCTCACGGTGTTTGGTGGGTTTGTGTAGCATACCGTGTTTTAACATGCATTTGGAAGGCAGGAATCTCCATTCGTCTCCAGAAGGTTAATGGAAATGTTTGGCCTCCAAGTAAGATAGTTTGAGGATTGTTTTCTGGTGGGGAGTGAGGTCCCAAATCCTCACTTTATGGAGGTTTTACTAGAGAAAGGATTGAATCCCTTTTCTTGATATCTAAGAATGTCCTTTGCTATACCTAAAGAATGGCGTCCCAGGTACGGGCTGATGAAAGCAATTGAACTGATATTCTTTTCCTTCCCATGGCAAGTGAAAAAATGCCAGTGCAGTTAGTCCTCAAGGATCAAGTGGGAGGGAGAGAAAATTCCAACCAGGGAGTTCTGGTGAGAGTCTCTGCTGTTGGTCACTCCAGCTGGACAAGGCAGGGCTACTCAGTCTTCCTGTTTCCACTGTCTAAAATGGAATGGGTCATCAGGCAAACAAGAGTGGTGTAAAACTATGCTTTGTGTTAGCTGAGGGTTCAGGTTTGTTGTTTTATATTGCTCTTTTGTTGTTTCGCCTGGGAACTCCTGCTCCTGCTTTTCTGGCTCTGAAGTGTTTCCTCCCCATGCGCTGCTCTGCAGTCGGCTGCTGCCGCCTTCCCCGGAGCGAGCTGCATTTCTGTGTTGTCATGTGGATAGAGTATGTGAAGTAGCGTAATGAATGGCACTATAAAAATGTAACAGAGTTATGCTATTTGTGTATATATAGTGATCTGTGAAATAAATTACTAATGAAGTGCAGTCTCATTTAGGCTTTATTACTGCTCCACATAGGAAAACCCTATGATGAATGATCCTTTGTCATTCCTGTCATAAACACCATTTTTCTGGGCGGTATAACTCCTCCTCCTTAAATCGTACTGAGCTGAAACTTGTCATGCATATGGCAGCTTGAATAAGCATTTTTAGAAACCATTAGTTAAGGGAGTTGAGGTTTTCCTTTTTTTGCACACAAGTGTTTATTATAAATCTTTCTCAAGCCTGGTTAGTTTGCTATGTTAAAAAAAGTTCAGGGCCAAGTGAGGAGCTTCATGGGATGCTTTTTCTGGTGTTCGTTTTGTTTTCAAGTTTTACAATTGCTATCAGGGACCCATGGGAACCCCTAGTGGAACAAGAACCGTGGGAGCCCCTGGGACAAAGGTTCTTAGAAAAGGTGTCCAGATGTCCCAGAATGGACAAAGTTGAGAACAATTCTGCTGATGTTGGTGCTGTCATTTTTCCTACTCCAGCTAGATTTTTGACAAAGTGAAAGTGTAGGTTCGTTGCCTTTTTTTTTTTTCCCCCTTAAGAAAAGATAAATTGTGTAATCGGTTATTCACATTTGAAATTGATTGCAGCTTTTATATTAGTTTAAATTTTATTTCAGTAATGATGAGGCCTGTGTGTAATTTTCTGTATTCAAAATGCCTATAAAAGAAATGGGAGCAAGTTGGCAGTTATGTTAGATATGTTTTATCAAGGATTTTATTTACTTTCATTCGAGTTCAGAGTGAAATAATACGTGGACGTTGTTCAAAGAAGCAGCCATGACCCAAACTTGTCTATTTAGCAGGCTGCTCCAAAATGTCCCATCATTAGTTACTGGGAACCTCATGTCTGAAATTTGAACATCCAGATTTTCAGTTCTTTGTTAATCTATATGGACCAAAGGCTTAAAGACCTTAAAGCGCAGCTGTTTTGAAGCCTGTTGGATGATCCTCCAGGAGACCTAGATGCCTGAGCTGGCAATAAAGAAAACATGTAGGTATAGAAACTATATAGAAAAGAAAGTCTGCACGAAAGATCTCAGTTGTCACAAATCCCAGCAAAGTATTTTGCTTTTCAGCTCTAATTAGAACATTCTACAGCTGAAGAACAATGGAATTTTCATCAAAGAAATACCTGCTTTTAATGTTAATACATCAAGCTGATAATTACATGTAACAGAAGCCTCCCTGTCCACCTCCCAGCAAATACTCATCTTCAAAGCAGGAAGTTTCTCTCTGTATCTAGATTGCTATACTGCATCAGTGCCTCTTTAAATATTAATTAAACCACGTATGTTGTGCAAGGATGAGTAACGGATCTGTATGACAGGTTGCTGAAAAGGAATGGTAGGTGGCAATATCTTGTCTACACCACCTTTCCTTGTTGCTGCTACTGGGGAGTCAGATTCCAGCTATTAAAGCTGGGCTATGGGTAAAAGGAAATGAAAAATATCCATATAATAAGCTTCCAGGAAGGGAAGTGCTGCCTTATCTGAGTGGTAGCAGAAAGCTTAAGTGATTTTATTCATCCTTAGGGAGCTAAACAAAATGTTCTGTCCTGAGTGCTCTAAAAAATGTGTCTTTCCATACTCTACAAATGCTTAGCAACTTTCTGATCTTTGAGAATTTAAGTCCCTGTCCTGTATTTTCTCTTCTGGTAATATTGGGTTCTTCTGAACCTCTTCTGGTTTGGACCTGCCCCATCCTTTCAGACAGGATGGGAATTTTCTGCTTCCACAAAGGATCTCAAAGTCTCCTCAGGTCTGTGTGTTAAGTCGCAGTGCCATTTCATCTGACTAAACCTACTCAAGAAAGGCATTTAAAACAGTAGGGAATATCCTAGTAAAAATTTTACCTTGTCTTAGCTTTACTTATTTTATGGAAGAAATTTAGCAATCTTTTATTTTCTGAATCAATCCACAGTTTATAGGTAGTTGACATAGTTACCTAAGTTCAAAATTCTAAAAAATATTCTTAAGGAAAATGCATAAGCCGTGTAGTACTGTGGAAGTGCCTGTGAATATCTCAGGTTTATAATAAACCAATCTAACCTCCCCAAAAAACCCAAAAACATGACAAAATCTTTTGGTGCAAATCAAAAGATTCTGAAATGGGTGAAAGCCCACCTTAATCTCTTTCTTTTAATTTCTAAAGCTGTGAATCCCAAAATAATAACTTGTCTCTTGGGTCAGTGCTGGTGTTGTTAAGTCATAGCATTACAGCGCCCTGTCGTTTTAAGGTCAGCACAGGTTCTGTGTTTCTATCTTCGCCTACTCAGTTTAGGTTGATGCTGGTGCTTCTAGTCTGCTTGTATCACCTTGCAAAGATTCCCTCTCACCTTGTATTGAAAGAAGGCTCAGGTTGATGTGAGTTAGTGATTTTTTTCAATTCTATTTCAAATAGAAGTAATTTTGGGGAGGTTCTCTGCACAATTCCATTTCAAACCCTCTTTGCTTTCATGTAGTATGAATCAGCTTATGTTCCTACCATTTGAGCAAGGACAAGAAAGGGTAACTGTTGGTTTTGTTCTGCAGAAATTATTCCTACTCCCAAGCACATCAGTTTGAGCTCTGCACTGGAGAGCGAGTAATGAGTAATACACAAAATTCTTCTGCTTGTAAAAGACGAGGAGGGAAGTCTGCTATCTGCCATTCTGACAGTATTTATTTTATTCTTTGTAATCAAAAGAATAAAAGAAATACTATTTAGTATATATTTTACTGCCTGTTAGTTTCATATTAAAAGATAGTAAGCAAAGGTTTATTTTTACAGTTCCTTCCTTGCAGCAGTGTAACCATCTTCCTTTTTGCTTCTGTAACTTCATCAGTACTTGAGGATTATATTTGCCATTGGACTTTTCCAGTCTTTTCTTTATAAGACATCAAACTACAGAAATGAGTCCTGTGTGTATTTTTGTTTTACCTTTGTTTCCATGGAATTATTTTGTAGTAGTAGCTAAATGTTTAACTTATCTTCCTTAGCTGTCTTTTCTGCTAATATTGCAACCTTTTAGCTGTCCTTTCCAATTCCGTGTCATCAGTAGCTTTCAAATATTTATTATTATGTTCCTGTAAATGTTTGAGTTTTAGGGTTATGACAAAAGCACTTAGTTGAGGAGAACATTTGCAGTAGAAGGTTAAATGTAACATATGTCTTCTGCACCTAAGCATATTTAAAAAGCTGTTAAATTGGCACCCCTGTGTGTATAGTAATTGAAGGTCATTTTATGTCACATTTCTCCCTTTAAATGGCATTTTTTCTTTGGTTTTATTGGTTAATGTGGATCATGTGGCATTGTTGTAATGTGCTTTATTTGTACAGCTTTATTGGGGTAGTTTTAATGTAGGTATCCAATAGACTAGATAGATTAAGAAATTCCAAAGCATTTAAACTGCCTTTTCAGTAAGATTCTGGTTCAGCAAGCCAAGGGGGGTTCGGAGAGGCTACTACCCCCAGCTGGCCCCTCTGTCCTTGTGCTGCAAGTTAATACCTTTTTTACCAAACGCAGCTGTGTGGATGGTGCATCTGCACATTTCACAGGCATGTATTAACAACAAACATCAGTTTCACTTTACATGAGCTGAAGGCTGAAGGATTTTACTTCAAAATCCCTGTTGGCATTAGCTACAGGAATATTCTTTTAGCTTCCCTAGTGCAGTCCGGTAAGGCTCACTGCGATTGCATTGCAATCCAGCTGCTCTGATTGATGTGGTAATGGAATTCTTGTTTGCTTGTTTGCAATAATCCTTAGAGGTCCTCCTCCGTATCAGTCCTTCTACATATGTGAATAGGAAGCTTTACATTTTTGATTAAGTGTCATGTTTTTGTATTTCTGCAGGGTTGGTCACGGTATTTCAGAGCTGTGGATCAGTGCTTTCCACCATGCAGCATCTCTGTTGTGGAAGTTCTTGTTTCATTTCTAAAGCCTTAGCTACAAGCTCTTGTCATGCTTAAAGCATGTCTCACCCCTACAAACAAGTTTTGCGGCGGTGTTAGCAGAACTATTGTGATTGCTTTTGTCCGTAGCAAGGCTCGGCTCAGTTAGAACACCTAGTAGGACACAGCAATGATGCTGTGCCTGCTGAAAGCTGAAAATACAAAAGCCACAGCTGTCTCTGCAGCATCCTTTTCCGTAAGTCTTTCTGGTGCACGAGGGGCCCTGTGCTCATGGTTGTTCTCCTGGTGCAAACTAGCGAAGCTTTGGTTCTGCTCTCTTTCCCTCCAGACAAGTTTTATAAAGTACAGTGCACAGCTGCCAGTGCTTAAAAAAAAGAGGACCTTTTATGCAATACCATTTCTATTTACATTAGACAGAGTTATTATTGCTTTAAAAAGAGAAAAGAATTGATAAAACACCTGCCTTCCAGAGAGAAAGTACTTTGGACAAGTGACTTTTAAAAAGACTGTGCTAGGAGCTGTGTTATGAGAGTGTAACTAATATATGGACATAAATGGTAACATATATGCACACAAGGGACTGTCAAGCTTCAAATTATGTGGCTATAAAGGATGCATTTCACTGCTGCAGTGTGTAGTGTTTCAACGGTTCCTTCCTTGCAGAGTGCTGGTAATTAAGTGATATGAGTTGGTCTGCAGTGCCTCCAGTGTTTCTACCGTAGGGCTGCACTGGAATTAGATTGAGTATTCCGTACAGTTCTGAACCTGAAGACAGACAAGGACTTGAAAGAGGCTGTTGGATACAGGTGCAGTGAAAATAAGAGCAAGCAGAAGTGATCCATCCATGCTTCTGCCACAATCTTTCTCCCTCCCATCACTCTTTCCCCCTCTCCTCCCTCTCTCTCCTTCCCACTCCTTCAGCAGATTTGTTTTGCTTAAATAAAAAAGGGGAAAAGAGGCTGAGGGAGCTTTTCTTAATTATTTCAGAACATTGCTATTCTATATCTTTGAATTATTTAAACTCAAATTTCCTTTAGCTTGTTCTCTTCTGTGTTAAAGATATACCGCCTTTTTTTTTTTCTTTTTTTTTTTTTTTTTCCATAAGAGGGCAATCTTTTCTCTAGGCATTAGAAAATGGATTGGCTGCAGGGTTTTCGTTTAGAATCATAGAATAAGAGCATCATCAGATAGTTTGGGTTGTAAGAGGCCTTTAAAGGTCATCTAATCCTAACCCCTTGCCATATGCAGGGATATCTTCAACTAGATCAGGTTTGCTCAGAGCCCTGTCGAACCTGATCTGAAATGTTTCCAGGGATGGGGCATCTATCATCTCTCTGGGCAACATGTACTAGTGTTTTGCCACCCTCATAAATTTATTTTTTTCCTCATCTGGAGTCCTAATGTACCCTCTTTTGATTAAAAACCATTACCCCTCGTCCTATCACTACATGCCAATGTAAAAAGTCTCTCTCCATCTCTCCTGTAGCCCCTTTAGGTACTGGAAGGCTGCTCTAAGGTCTGCCAGGAGCTTTCTCTTCTCCAGGCTGAACAGCCCCAGGTCTCTCAGCCTGTCTTCATAGGAGAGGTGCTCCAGCCCTCCGATCATCTTCATAGCCCTCCTCTGGATTCAGTCCAACAGGTCTATGTCCTTTCTGTGTTGGAGGCCGCAGACCTGGACACAGTACTCCAGTTGAGGTCTCACCAGAATGGAGTAGAGGTGCAGAATCACCTTCTTCATCCTGCTGGACACGCTTCTTTAGATACAGCCCAGGATGCAACTGGCCTTCTGGGCTGTGAGCATACACTGTTGAAACATGTATAGCTTGTCATACGTACATACATATGCCAGTACCCCCAAGTTTTTCTTGGCAGGTCTGCTCTCAATCTCTTCGTGCTCTGGCCTGTATTGATACTAGCAGTTGCTTTGATCCAGGTGCAGGACCTTACACTTTGTCTTGTTGAACCTTGTGAGGTTCACAAACACCCACTTCTTGAGCCTGTCCAGGTCTGCACCACTCAGCTTGATGTCATCTGCAAACTTGCTGATGATCCCACTATGTCACTGATGAAAATACTTCACAGTACTGGCCCCAGTACAGACCCCTGAGGGACCGCAGGGACTTGTCACCAGCCTCCATCTGTACAGTTCAGGTATTTGCCTCTGGACATTGAGCCATTGAGCAATTCATGACACTCATAAAACAATGACCGACTAATTTTAAATGTTTACTTGTAACATCTTCTGCTTTTCAGGGTCAAAGGCATACATCCTTTATTTGTATTAAAAGGTAGATGAGTAGGCCCTGGCTATTTATATTTCTTTTTATGCACTTTCCCCAACATTGTTGGATAATTTAATGTTTTACTTTGTCAAAGTCTCCAAGTGTATTTTTTTAAACAAGTTTCATAATATGCTTGCCTTGATCATGATCTATGTATGTTTTTCTATTTTACCTTTTTTTCCCAGGCTTACATGCCTCTTCTAGTACCTTGGTACATACTTATGTTGGTTCCATGTTCTGACGTGCTTGGGATTGGTACTTCTAGGATGGATGTAATAGAAAAAAAAATTAATTGTAATTTATATAATTTGAATGCAGTTAGAAGCTGCTGTTTGCTGCCTATTCTGGTTTTACTTATATTTTACTAGCTTTTTGCCTCATTTTAAAACATGCTTTATCTTTCCATTTTGCCAGATTTATTATTCTCCTTAAATTCTTTATGTAATTTATTGCATCTGAGCTCAACCAGATTGGATTCTATTGTCTTTTTTGACAGTGTATTGGAATGAATATAGCTATCCCACTTGTCTTCTTGATTTAGACAAGGTCTAAATTAACAAGTCACATTTGATTTTGAAAACGTATGTTTGCAATTCTTTGGTCTTACTCGGCACATTTCCCACTTTAGTGAAGATGGAAAAGGTCTTTGTTTCTTTCTTTAAAAGACCCTTCTTCCTTTTCTTCCCTTGTCTGAAGCAATTATTCCTATTTTCTTTATAAAAAATATAGAAATATAGGAATTATATAGACATTCCTTTCTTCCTTTGATGTTTTAGTTCTAAGTTTAGCCTGATTTTTTTTTTTAAGGGACTAAAGTAATATTCAGAATTACTTTCACCATCTGTCTTCAAAATCTGTCATTTCATTTTGCATTTGAGGACAAGCTATTTTATATCAATGATCAGTTGGGAACGACAAGAGTTTATCTTATAAGGATTGATCACTTCATAATCAGGGCTATATAAAATTTAGCAGTATTCTGCATCAGGTTATACTCTGCTGCAAAAAGGTGAGACCCATGGAAGAGAGATTATTCAGAGTGAACATTAGCACTCAAGTTGTATTACATCAGAATTGCTGTGAGAAGCATAGTGTAAGCTGGTACCTTTCCACGTCACCTACTAAAACATGAAGTTGAGGTGGCTGAGTCTGTTGTCCTGGGAGCAGCTCTTAGGTCAGATCCATGTATTGCTGTCTGCTGTATTCCTTTGTGTTGGATGTATCTGTCTTATCATTCATGCAGCTTCGCAGCTTTATTATAACTGTTTTGTAATCACAACAGCAAAGAGGTCCCAATAACTGCATCTTGTCAGAAGCAAATTTCTTTTACTCCTATTTACCTGCTTTCAATTCAGAACCTCTTCCATTGTTGGCTTTAAATAAGTGGAGTGGAAACTGTATTAAGAAAGGCTAGACTTTTCTTCGAAGTCATAACACTGTGTGTAAATGTGTGCCTGTATTTTTGTTTGAGATGAGCTTCTATGTGTTTTTATCTTCAGGCAGAGAAACAGTTGCTATCCTTTTGTCTCTGAGTTATTTGGCAAGCCCTGTCTGGATTTTTTAAAATGTTCTGTAGCTTCCAACTGCATTACTTCTTCCACATTCCTACCATCTGTGTCCTCAAGACCTGAAGTCATCAACATTTTGTATTAAACTTGGTAATTACCATGTCCTTTACTATTCATTCCCCTCCCCTTTTTTGCTCCTCTGAAATACTTTACTGTGCATTTCTCTGCACGTTTCTCTCTCAATTTTTTTATGTATGTCAAAACCATTGACAAAAATTTGCTTCTTTGAGAATAGATAGGCAGAGAAGACAAGGGGAGTGGCTGCCCTCAAGGAGAGCAGCGTATGTGCATGGAGCCCTGCTGTAGGTTGGATTACAGCCTGGTTCATATCCTAGGGGTCAGGGTTCAGAGGAGAGGTGAGTGGAGTTTGCTAGAGCATCTGGTCTAACTCAGGACTGGTAAGGTACTAGAGTACTTTGTCCAGTTCCAGGCTCCCCAGTATAGAGAGATGGAGCTACTGGAGACTACAGTGAAGGGCCACTGAGAGCATTAAGGGGCTGCAGCATCTCTCATAGGAGAAAAAGGCCTTTGAGAGCTAGAGAAGAGAAGAGAAGGACCAGAGGGAATCTTAACAATCCTCCTGAAGGAAGGATGTGACAGGACCAGAGGCAGTCGGCACAAACCAAAAGACAGGAGGGCCCATATGAACATAAGATAAAACTTTTTTAGTGAGGGCACAGGTTGTCTAGAGAGGTTGTGCAAAATGCACATGATTCTGTGTAAGATTCTATAGGTGATATCTACCGCTTTTTCATCAGACCTATCAAGGGAAAGCATTTAGATTGATGTCATGATTTCTTCATGAGAGCTCCATCCTGGTTGGTGCTCATTTCTTTGTAGTTATCTGGGTTCTTTGCTGCACTATATCCTCTTTTTTTCCCCCAAGTTTTAAAATCTGTGTTCTGTACGTGTGACAGCCTGGAGAAGTGCAAACAGCATGTTAACTCTTCAGTAACAAGCTAGCTCTTTAATGTGATTTAACATAATTTGTTAGTGTTCTTGTTTTCTTTTGTTAGTGTATCTCACTTTTTTTGCCTGGTCTCTTGATTTTTATCCCCATCTGAAGTGTATTATTATAGTTTAATAACAGCTGGGTTAATACCTTCAGTATGGTTCTTTCTGGTCTTGGAAATTAATGAAAAGTTTTTGCTTTAAGTTGATAAGTTCTTGGCTTTTTGTTTGTTAACATTTTTGTTATTTTTACCTATACTAACATAATTTGCAAGAAGTTGTGGAAAGAATCTAGAGAAGGGCAACAAAATTTGCATAAACCATAAGAAAAAAAAATCTACTCAATTTGGGCATTTTAATCTACCAGATCCAAATTAAATGTGAAGAACGGCAACCTTAATAATAATCAAGTGTTGTATTTTATACAATAGATAACTAACCCTTTTGCACACTAAAAGTTAGCATTGATTGCTGGCAGAGTTTAACTGATATAAATAGAGGGTGGTGGATGCATATATGTAAGTAATAGCCATGGTTATACCAAATGGACTGAAATATTTATGGAAAATAAAAATCCCCTTTTTCAGTCTTATGCCAGCTAAGCTAAGTAGAAATAAAATCTTTTATTTGACAGTTTTCCTAGTAATTGGCTATTACGTGATCTTTCACAAGCTTTATCTATGTGATCTGTTCCTTGCAATTATCAAGGGTTAGTACAAGCTCGGATTTTATCTGATATTGTTACCATATGGTACCACTCACACATTACTGACTGCTGAAAAATGTAGTATCTTTGCTTAACATTGAATTGTGTAGCAGAAACACTACCATCAGAAATGCAGCCGGTGTTTAACAGAACTTAGAGATTTTTTGTGACAACTACAGCTGCTTTTCCTTTTCTTACCCAAGCACATTCACACTTATTCTCTATTATAGGCTTGCCAACTGTTAGAGCATCCTTTTAGTCTGGTTCCATTTATCACAGTCTCTTTGAGTGGTAGTTGTATAAGTGGAAAAATGACTTTTAGATAGGTAATGGCATACTTGAACAGTCAGCAGTATTCTCTGAGAAATGGAGAAACTTCCTCAATGATTTTCATACTAGAAATACATGCAAGTTCACTTAAGAGTATTTTTCAGATGGATAAAAGTCAAGTTTTGTAATTGCCAACTATTGCTTGACAGGGAGAGCTCTAGCTGTGGAGAACTCCTTGACATAACTGGTTCCCAGATTATTAGACAAAGTATGAACAGGATAATCATTGTTTTGCATTATTATGTAGAATTTAGGCTTATATAGGTGCAAGCAGATCTTGTTAGAGTTTCTGAAGAATATGTCAGCCAGAAATTAAACAGGACAAGACAAGAGCACATATAGTAATGTTCTATCTCCCTTTTTAGTGCCTTGTCCATTTTGCAATGGTAACAATTTTTTTCTCAAAAACATTGATATGGACAAAGCATATGACCTTATAATACTACTTTTTGCAACCATTCTGTATTTTCCAATTATAATTTCTGGCTTTTGGGCTTAATGAGAAGTCTGTTCTACAGGGATGGCACACACAGCCTGAAGAATGAAAAGTATTTAATTTGGTTTTTAATGTGCCTCAAGCTGTCATACTGGTAGCAAAGGAGTTGTCAATGAGTGAAGGTGGCTCCTTCCAGCCATCATGAAGCATAATTACGGTGGCTGATATGATGGGATTGTGTTTGAGAAAATCTCTCAGTTTCTGGAATAATCTGTCCCCTGAATACAAGCAGAGCCAGAAGACAGTGCAATGCTCCATGCTATAACATCCATTTAAGATATTTCTGAACTAATTGCAATCTAAGTTTTATATCTCATGCAGGCAAAGCTAAGCCATTATGAAATCATGGTATTTCTGAAGGTCATTCTGTCCAAATAAGTGGTTGTTTCCAGATATGAATCGTGAGCTGTAGTCAGTTACATTAAATTGCATAGACTCCATTGGAAGGGCACTAAAAGGCTGGAGGCCTTGAAGACAGAGTGCAAGGGCTGACTTAAGCATCTTTCTGTAAGGAAAGGAGGTTGGCAATTGGTCAGAAGAGAAATGCATGCAGAAGTCCTTCGTATTTTTCTTTTTAATGGTGGTGTGATAGGTGGCAATTTGATAGAGCATCCCGTAGCTTTTTAAACTGTGAAACACTCTGTTAATAATTTATTTTTAAACTTCTTTGGCCCCTTTTATGTCTTAACATAGAAAATATGCAAAGAAAGCACAATTTATCTAGTCTTCTCTACACTAAGGCAGAATCAACTATGTCTGCGTTTCTTGATAGATACTGTCTAAAAGGGGTTTTGGCTGTTCAGGACGGAGAATTCACAGCCTCTCCAAATAGTGTCTAGTGCTTCATTGTTTTCACTGTTAGAAAGTTTTTTCAATCAGTGTCTAAATTGAATCTCTCTAGCTACAATTCTGACAATCATTCTTTGTTCAGGCTGGCCTCTACGTGGACAGCATGGAGATTAAGGTGTTTATGTTACAATAACCCTCAAACGTGAAGGCAGGAACCCATTCCCCATCTCCCTGTTTCTTCTTCTTGAGAAGCAGCCCTTACTAATGGTTTTGTTTGTTTGTTCATTGGTTGGGTTTTTTTTTTGTGGATCTAGGACCATAAATCTGTGCTCAGTCTCATTTCTCTCCTTTGGACTTTGTACCAGTTCCGAGTTGTAACAACCAAAACTGAATGTATTACTCCACCTCAAGTAATAAGTAACACCAAGGAGAGCAAAGCTGGTTTCTGTGTTTTCACACAGTACTCCTGTTCATAACTTCCACTGTTGTGTTTATAAGCCACAAATACTTTTCTACAGAAGCATTTTATGCTTAGTTTCTTAATTTTGTATTTCTCAAGTTATGCATTACTACAAGAGTCTGAAACTTTGCATTTGACACTGTGGCAATGTCCTACTTATCCCTATTGTTTTCCAAGTAATTCTCAAGTCCATCAAGAGAATTCTGACTTTCAGTTGAAGATTTCAGTGTGCTCAGTCCGTCTCTGACTGATGTTATTTGCAAATTCCTTCCTATTTTTTATCATGCCTCTGAAATGCAGCCTCCCAGTTGATAATAAATGAACAATAGTTTGTATCTGCCCAGAATGTGTCCATATGAATATCTTAGGACACCCTAGGGCATCCGAAAAAGAATTGGTTGTCTGTGTGTAGCCCATAGAGTTTCTTCTGAAACTAGCTTAGTCTGCAAGTCCTTAGCTGTGCTTATCCCCTTCTTTAGACACGGGTGATACCTTTATGCTATATACATAGAGCTGTCATGTAAAACTTTGCAGTTGTCCTCTTCACTGCTCTGAAACCCATCCTTTAACAGTTCTGAAGTAGATTCATAAGTGGGCATTTAACAGACTAGTCTATCAAAACCAAGTGATGTGAAAACATTTAAGTAATATTTATTCATTTCCTTTCTTGTTCAAGGTTGAGATCTTACCCCTTTGCCCTTTGTTGCTGATATTAATTGTATTACACACCTCTGTGCAGGAGATTTGTGGTGAAAATGGACACAAAAAAGGCAGTATGAGCATTAGTTTTGTCTCCATATCCCTCTAGTTTTCCCCTTGTGTTGCACAGCGGACCGACTTTTTCTTTCATCATCTTCTTGCTCCTAATGTACTTCTGAAATGATTTCTTCCAGAGTTTGATGTGTCCCTTGCCAACTGTGTCTAGTTTTGGCCCGTTATACCATGTTCTGCTGTGGTATTCTTGCTTAGTAAGTTGACCTCATTTCCATTCCCTGCATGCTGTGAGATCAGCAGCGAGGTCCTAACTAAGACAATGTGGTCTCCTTGTACAATCCCCGTTACTCCTTTGCAGGAGGCTTTGCACTCCATGTGGTCAGTACTGTTTATTTAAAGAACTGTTAGGTTTCTTTAACTCCTTTTTCACTAGCACCATATTCTTGGGGATTTTCCCAACTAATTCTGCATTTATGAAAGTATTCCTACTTGAAACTTTTTTTTTTTATTTATTCCAATGTTGTTTCCTTTTTTTCCCAAACAGTCTTTAGTCTTTTATATTACTTTTAGTCATATGAATTATCAGATCTCCATTTCGCCGATTAAGGCAAAGTTTTGATTGTCAACTACATCTTCCAAGTCTTTCTATGTACCATTTATAGTTCTTGCATTAGTGTTCAATCATCAAAGACTGAGGTAAAGGTACCACTGTCATCACATTGGCCCCATTTTTTTAACCCCTCCTTTTATAAATAAACTTGTTTTGGCAGTGGTGCACAGAACAGTGTTTTGTTTTATTTTATTTCATTTGCCCATCCTATTGGGACACATATGTAAATACAAAATTCCCAGAATCACAGAATTGTCAGAGTTGGAAGGGACCTCTAGAGATGATCCAGTCCAACTCCCCTGCTAAAGCAGCATGGCCTAGAGCACGTTACTCAGGACAGCATCCAGGTGGGTCTTGAAGATCTCCAGAGAAGTGGATTCTGTAACCCCCCTGCGCTGCCTGTTCCAGTCACCCTTGCCAGAAAGAAGTTTTTCCTCATATTGGAATGGAACTTCCTATACTCCAGTTTGTGCCTGTTACCCCTTGTCCTGTCACTGGGAAACATTGAAAAAAGCCCGGCTCCATCCTCCTTCAACCCAGTTTCCTTTTCCCTTCTGATCAACTTAATCTCATTTCTGGCTGTATTCTTAGAGTGAAGGTAGGGGGACATCGAAGTTTAATAACCAGTGAAATTGGTAGATTTTGCAAGCATCATACCTATCAAGACCTTTATGGGGTTCATCAGATGGTCTCTGTTGTCCCCATTCCCCTTCATTCTCCCCTTGGAATCCCCTTTGGAGGTGATGTATCTCTTGGACACTGAGAGCACTGGCTTTTCTTAAACTGTTCTTGGGATTGGTTCTTCTCTTTTTCCAGAACAGGTTCTAATTTTGGGATTACCTTTCTCTGTATAGAAAGATCATATGAAGGTTTGAAGATTTAGCATGGAGAGATTTTTATTGTCTGATGGTGTGCTTGGGTACATTGTGCTGCTCTGTCTGAATTTCAAACTTGCCAAACAATCTCACCTGTAAACGGGTTACTTGTGCCTGAGACTGCCTGTTTAAATTTACATGGGCCTGTTTTAAATGCACTGTTTCAAGAGGAATAGGAATTTAATCTTTGGTGACCAGTGCAGCAGATAGGGGTTTCTATCCTGTTGTGTCAGTGCTCAGGAGCATGTTTGTGACTCCTTATACCTGGAATATTTTGTCCAAAGGTATCAGCAGAGCTTGTATCTGGTTTTGCACTGTGTAACAAAGGATGTCTTTAAGTTTTCAGTAGTTAATGACAAGGTAGATGGCCTTTAGAAATTGCCTCTTTTTTGTTGTTGTGCTTTATAAGGATTAACAGGAATTCATTTGGTCAGTGCTTTTCCTGCTACACTTTTCTATTGTTGCAGTGTTTTACTTCTTTGTAGCTTTCCTGTGTCCAGTTTCTGAGTTGTTTGACACAGAGGAGAGCAGGATTCATCTCCAAATGAAGACATCTAAATTCTTATTTCTGGAAGTGTGCTAAGTGTCTGAACTTCCATTACAGATGATGCAGATGGAATCAATACATGAACAAAGAGACTGAAGAGCTTTTTGTCTCACTGTAAAGCAGATGCCAACTTGCTGGTCGGCTGAATAAGTCCTCTAGGCTCCATTGACGACATTGGCTAGGCTTCCATTGACTGTAACAGGAGACTGGAAACCTAGGCCATGTCCAGACATCTCCATTAGTTGTTTTAATCTTAAACTGGATTCCAGCCAGGAACGCCACCACCTTCCATTACTTTTTAAGTTGCATTTTCATAGAGCTGTAGGGTCTAGACTTGTATGCCTTGGGCACTGAGACTATAGAAATCATTAATAGCAAAAATTAATCTTTTTCCTCAAATGATAGTTTGTAAATTATGAATTTAGATAGTGTTTTTGTTTATGATTGTTAACAGTTCCCTGTTCTATCCACCACTTCAAAAAAGTCCTAAAAGCACTTTAAATAGTGGTCTGAAGCCACTCATCACAGGTGGCAATCATCCAGTTTTGGTGATCTACAGAAATATTTGGTGTCACCTGGGGACTTGCTTGTGGATTGATGTCCTGGTTTAACCCCATCTGGCAACTAAGCTCCACACAGCTGCTCCCTCACTGCTCTCAGGTAGGATTGAGGAGGGAACTGGAAGGGTAAAAGTTAGAAAACTCTTGGGTTGAGATAAAGACAGTTTAATAGGTAAAGCAAAAGCTGTGCACACAAGCAAAGCAAAACAAGGAATCCATTTGCTGTTCCCATTGGCAGGCAGCTGTTCAGCCTTCTCCAGAAAAGCAGGGCTCCATCACATGTAACAGTTACTTAAGAAGACAAGCATCATAACTCTGAACATTCTCCCCTTCCTTCTTCTTCCCCTGGCTTTTTATTGCTGAGCATGATGTCATATGGTATGGAATATGCCTTTGGTCAGTTGGGATCAGCTGTCCCAGCTGTGTCGCCTACCAACTTCTTGTGCACCCCCAGCGTGGTTGCTGGTGGGGTGGTGTGAGGAGCAGAAAAGGCCTTGACTTTGTGTAAGCACTGTTCAGCAGTAACAAAAGCAACACTATTTTCAGCAGAAATCCAAAACGTATCCTTATAGTAGCTACTATGGAGCTATTACTACCTTATAGTAGTTTGTATCCAAGCCAAAACAAGCACAATTGGGCCAAACTTATTTTTACACTTTGAGTCTTTCATTCCACATACTTCTTCACAAGCCTTGAAAAAGCCTCAGGCCTAAGGTCAGTGTTTCCTGTTAAGACAGTTGACAGCTATGAGTAGTTATTGCTTACATCTGTATTTGGGTGGCTATAGTAATCTAAGTAGGCAACCTGTTTTAAAAAGTTGGGACTTTAAAAGAGAAGGCAGTTCACTCCCGTTGAAACATGAATTCCCAAGCTTGGTGTTAAGCACTGTGAGATCTGCTTGTTTGTTGCTGACAAAGACACTGCCATGAAGGAGCAATTAATGCATCAGACTTCATCATCACCAATAGGAAGTGCTGGAAATGTATAGGAGCAACAAACATGAATGTGGACACGGTTCGCATACCCAACATAATGGATGTGTAAGAAAGGCACAAAAATTAGGCACCAAAGTGTGTGTTCCAAAGTACTTGCCCAGTTTACAGTAGTCTGCATTCAGAGGATGTCCAATTAGCAGAAGCTCATGTATGTTGAGACATGCATTGTGTGTTGTTACAATCTCTTCTAAAGCTGACTACCACTTTTTACTAGATTTGATAGTAATCCTTCAGGGATTTTGTGGAGCAAGAGAGCATCTGGTACACTACAAACAAATCCATTGATGTTCTCTTTGGATTTGTGCTGTGAGGGTGTGTTTCATACTGACAAGTTTAAGTAACAAATGTAGAGGCCCTAATTAGAAGTCTGCTCTTCTTTACACTTCCTCTACTGTTAGTGGAAACAGCAGAGCTCTTCCAGAGTGATGATGCAGCGTACTTAAATTAAGCTTTTATTTCTATGTACTCAGACTCAAACAGTTCTGTTGCTTGGAGAGCATTTCCCTGAGTATTAGATATTTTGGGGGCAAAATGCAGATACTGGTCTTGTGAATTTTTGATCTATGATCACCAAGAGTAAAATGAGCCAGGCCTGACATATTGTGTAGCCAGCTCTCTAGAGCTTTTGCCTTCAGAAAGCCAGTCACTAAGGTTTCTACATTCTCAGATACTCCATTTGCACTGTGCATTCCTCACAGGTCAGTCAGTTGCTGGTTGCCAGTACTGGAGAATCACATTTGTTCAGTGTTATACGTTTTGGATGGTGTCCCTTCACATACATAAATAAAATGCGATTTTTTCTCTGTGTGATATTAAATGCTGCTAAATTTTTAATTTTTAATATTTTGGAGGTTTTTAATGTAAAGATGTAAAAAATTTATTTTCTCATACCTTCTTTAGCACAAAATTCCTTTTACATACCTTTGGGAAAGCCTGTGAATTACAGAACTGTTCTTTCCCCATGATAAAACATAAAAGCACAGAAGAGGGATAGTAGCAATTTGTAGGAAATGTGTAACTACTTGAGTGGTACTGAACACTTGATTTGGGTGAATCTTCACTTCTCTCACTGATTTTTTGTTTGTTTTTGTGTTGTGAGGTATGGTCAAATGGCATAAAGTTCATACATAAGCTTTCATGTAAGAAATACATTATACTACACTGGAACTATATATAGTGGATCATTTCAAGCTTTAGAAGTACATCAGGATAATTTTGAATCATTTGAAAGAGGACAGAAATAATAGATTTGCTAACTCTTTGAGCATTCTAGCCAAGATCAGGTAACCTACCAGTGCCCACCTACACAGTACTTGCTGTATCCCTACTAAACTACCTGTGTTCATCTTCAGGTTGAGCTGCGATAATAATCCCTGCCTTATTGGCAGAAAGTAATTTTCAACAGACCTTGGAGGAAGAGAATAGAAGTAGCTGTTCACAGAAATATTACTCAGTTCCTTTTGATAAGCGTTTGAGGTTTGCTTTGTAGTGCAAGCAGATGTTGGGTTTTATCAGATACGTTTTGGGGTTGGGTTTTTTTTTTGTTTGCTTTCAATAAAAAGAGGAACTTTTAAAACCCATTGTGAATTCTGCACAGGCATAATAATTAGAATACATAATTCTATCATTGTGCTTAATCAGAAAAAAAAAACAGAAATTTAAAGCTCAACAGAATAAAACATAAACTTTCCAAGGGATGTTTGGTGTTCCACCTCATTAACCCACTCTGTTGGACAGCATTTATTAAATATCATAAAAATTAATAGTGTATTTAAGAACTGCTTTATTGGCATTTCTTCAAATTCTGATTTAGACCTAGTAGTTAATTGTGCTGTCTCTATCATCAGAGCATACAGAAATAAATACACCCTTTGGCTTCAAAATTTTCAATTTCCATTGTAATTTTTTGACATAGATGAAAACACATTTTCTGGGTGAGGTAAGAAAAGATTTCAGTAGAGGTTGTTAGCTAACATTGTACAAGGAAAACCTCTCAGTCCTTCCAAGTTTAACAGAGCAGAAAAAACGTCAGCCTGATTTCACATGACTAGGATATTGAGAAAAGAACTAAACCATCTTTGTTAGTGTTGTTGTTTTTGATACAGTTTTTCAAAACAACTAGATGTAAAATTGCTCATTTGTATCTGTCTGAATTTTTTTTCCTGTGTAGAAAAATCTTCAAATGAATCAAAAATAGCTAAATGATTGAATTTCTTGCTAGTTTAGTTTGGGTTGTTTTCCCCATTTGGAAGTGGATCTGCTTGCTGCTTAGTACTTAAAACATTTTGAAAGTTTCTGTCTCACTCACATTAGCTCTTTGGCCATTATGAGTTCCTTTAGCTTTCTTGTCTTCCATTCCCAGCACATGTTTTCTTGCATCTCAAATTTCTGAGGAAGTTTGGCAAAGTCACCAAGGCTGGTCAACTCTTTATTTGCTGCATTTTTTCCATTGCTATCTCTTACTAAAAATTATGTGTACCAAGTCTATGATGACTACTTTCATGCATCCCTCTATAATGCTTTAGCCTGAAATGATTTTTTCATGTCATGTTAAAATAGATCACTGGAAGCTTCTCCTCAAATTAATTAGTGTGTTTCCACCTCTGTATCACTGTATGCTCTTCTGTCTAGAGGCTGTTCCAGCTACTTCAATCTTCGATGAGTTGTGTGGACCCAAAAACACAGGTCTCAGGAAAGGTCTTTCTCTGCCCGTTCATCAAAGGCAATGACTACCATGAAGTCAGCAGTGATAACTTCTTGAGTTTGTTCTTCTTACTTTTCTTAACCTAGAACATCTTTAACATCATATTTTAAATCTTGTGAACATAGTTCCCTAATACTTGTAAGCTGTTACAGTTGATATCTAAAGTGGTCGTTGCAGCACGTATCTGTTTTCCAGTGCAGTCCACAAATGATCTGTTATTCCATTGCTAGTTGACCTGACTAATTTTTCTTCTTACCTAACCCATGGCAACCTTATAATTCTACCTTTCTTCTGTTCTGTTTCCACCCCCCCTCCTTTTTTCTTCCCCAGGCACTTACTACTTGGCATTTTTTCTGGTCTACAAGACCTAATGAACTTTACCTGTGACCTTGCTAACATTTGCTTTCTATTCTGAAGTTCCAGCCTGTGCTATTCTCTCAGGTGGACTAGTTAACATTTGAATTTGATTGAATATCTTTCTAGCATTTAGCTTGGGGTCTACAGTTTCTTTTTCACATCTTATAAGGAATTGTACACCCAAAAACGTGGCACATTTTTCCAGGTATGTTAGCCAATAAAAAAAAAGATGCAGCAGCTTTTCCTACACAGCTTGCTTTTCTCATGTCCTCACAACATCAGGGTTACAACAATGCTAATACTGTTCCTCTTGTATTCGCACGGTAATATAACTTGGCAGGCTTCATAATGCTCCTGATTTATGCAGCCTAGTGAAGTGGCTCAATCACATTTGGCTACAGTTTCTTTCATATTGTGTGTAACACAATCTGAAAGCGGATTGCTGCTGAAAACTGGCATTCTCTTTCTGCCCCTTGTGGTACATTCCAACTTTGCATGAGATCTGATGATCATATGACCTTAGGATAAGTTGGATCATCTTGCTGATTTAACAGAAGATTATTGTCCACAAAGTATTACTTTCCTATGAGATTTATTGATCTGGCTCATGATATGGCTACGCTGTTTGCCATCAGCTACACAATGGAGTTTCGGGAGGATCACGCCTTTCAGAGAGGGCCTGCAGTTGAATGAACTTCAATACGATAATAAAAATTTCATGTCTGTATTGCTCTTTCCTGCAAAACACTGTCAGGCTTAGGGGTAAAATGTTGAATTTACTGAAGTTTGGAGTAGAACCTTTGTTGACAGGAGTGGGTATTACTATTTCATCTCTTTTTATGTTGAAACTGAAAGTAGCTTCAGCACCTTGGAGGAACAAGGAATTGTTTCTGTAGTAACTTAATTCATTTCTTTCTAACTTCTCCCCTTACCTTTAAATCGTCTAAATGCCTTTTTCGAGCATATATTGGTTTGTTTCTTTAGGTGCAAGAGGCACTGGTATCTGAAAATCTCACTTTAATATATTAATTCTGGTATTAAAATATTTCTGGAGAAGTTCATTGTGCAGAAAGAAGATATTGCATCATACCAGTTTGATTTATACAATAAGTACATGTTCTTTGTGGCCTTTCTCTTGTCTCACTGATTTTATTTTCTTGCTGCTTCTGCTGTTTCTTTCTGTTTTTTTCTCCAGTTTCAGCATTAATCACAGCCCATCCGTAATTAATATGTGTGTGTTCCACAACCCACACCACAAGAAGCGTAGAAGCATTATATATCTACCCTACTTGAATGCAAATCCTATGACATATTGGCAAAACAAAGCCATAAAGCAGGGAATCACAGGCAGCAGTACTGTAGGCTCGTATCCTACTGAGGGACCCTGGTACCATGCACATACTGTTTTTCTTGCTATAGTCACATGTCTTTAGCATTGCTCGTTTTTCAGAGTCCACACATATTACTCTATTTCTCTTTTTACTACTTCACATCTTTCTGGTTTACTCCTATGAGATTAATGTGGGACAGGATGTCAGGTAGGCAATGAGTAAATTAGCAAAGACTGCTCTGAAAGTAGTTTCAGTGAAATACAGAGGTCAGCGAGGAAGATAACAGCTAAGTATCATTTACTGTTTCTGATGCACCTGCATCTTTCTAGCTCCAGTTTGAAACAAGCATTGACAGTTAGGGGATACTACATAGCTAAAACATATTAGTATGCTGGCAAATGTGCTGGTTTTTACTGCAAGATCACAAATGGTGGTGTCAAACATTTATCTCTTAGTTACCTTAAAGGATTTAAAATACTGAGAGTGTTCTAGTAATGTTATCTCTTCTGCTGTTTCTTCTCTTTCTCTCTCTGTTTGCTAGTTTGTTTTTATTGTCTATTTATTATGCTAGAGGTGTTACCCACTGCTAATTTGTTTTATGTAATTACTTTTTTTTCAGTTATTAGCATTCCTTCAGTAGTCAGACATGTCCTCACAATGTGAAAAAAGGCATTAAGTTTTATGATAAAAGAAAGCTCAATAGTTGAACTACTTTTAAAAATTATTGAAAATATTGTGATTAAGAATTTTAGTGGTGTTTTATCACTGAATGTTTGACAGATGTAGAAAGTAAAAATAACTATAATGTTCTTCCACTGTTGATGTCTATTAATTTATGTGTATAGATGGTTATAGTTTTGGTGCTGGTTACGCTACTTATTTTATTAAGATTACCTGTTATCCAGTTTTCTGCCAGTACAGGATATTAGCTAACATGAGTGTTACATTTATTTAGAAAGAGCAAATTTACTGTCTTCATTACCTTTAATTAATTTGTTTTGTACTGTATTCCAGGCAGATGCACAAGTACAATAATGATCTTAATTTTTGATTGTGTAAAATAGCTCTAGACATAGGCTCAAGATAGAGGGCTTTGATTAAAACATGTCAATCAGTTGTAAACTGTTATCATCAGTAATACTGCTTACTGAAGAGAGCGCACTGATGCTGGATTAAGACCACTTGCATTTACAGTAGGGACTATAATGAAAATGCTGGTTTAGTAGTAGTGGATAATTTCCTTTGTTATTCCCTCTCCCTACCCCTTTCCACTTCCCTTAATTGGAGTTCTGCTTTTATGTAATCTTAGCTGATGCTATTTCTGACACTATCTTCTGCTACCATCGGCTTATTTTCTAGATGGGAAGTGATGGAGTTTTGCGCCTCAGTAGTTCTGCTCTAAATAATGAATTCTTCGCATACGCAGCACAAGGGTGGAAACAGCGATTGGCAGAAGGTAACTCTCAACTTGTCCTCGGATTTACCAAAGGTTAATTGTTTTTATGAAGGATGTCTCTGTTTCTACATTTGAGAAATACTTTCAGAATAGAAAGTGCAGCACACCAGCAATTCACCAGCAAAAGAAAAATTGCTGATTCCATTTCACCTTAAATGTACATTTTTACAGCTTGCTGTGGCAGCTTGTTTTGACAGTTTAAAAACAACAAACCATTTTCATCACTGCCAACCTTGGAAACCTAAATGCCTGCAACTAAATCCCACCAATATACTTTTGAAACACTGATTTCACAGAATCACGGAATGATACGTGGTTGGAAGGGGACCTCTGGAGATCACCTGGTCCAAACCCCTGCCAAAGCAGGTCCTCCTAGAGAAGGTTGCACAGGAACTTGTCCAGACAGGTCTTGAATGTCTCCAGAAACGGAGACTCCACCAGCTCTCTGGGCAGCCTGTTCCAGTCCTCTGACACCCTCAAAGTAAAGACATTCCTCCTTATGTTTAGATGGAACTTCCTGTGTACAAGTTGGTGCCCATTACCTCATCCTGTCTCTGGGCACCACTGAAGGCAGGATAACCTCCCTTGACTTGCTGGCCACCCTATTCTTAAAACACCCCAGGATGCCACTGGCCTTATTGTGCCATTGGCCACAAGAGCACATTACTGGCTCATGGTTATCCTGTTGTGCATCAGGACTCCCAGGTCTTTTTCCTCAGAGCTGCTCTCCAGCAGGTCAGCCCCCAACATGTACTGGTGCAGGGGGTTATTCCTCCCCAGGTGCAGGACCCTACACTTGCCTTGTTGAATTCCATCAGGTTCCTTTCTGTCCAGTTCTCCAGCCTGTCCAGGTTTCACTGTATGGCAGCACAGCCTTCTGGTGTGTCAGCCACTCCTCCCAGCTTTTTATCATTTATTATTAATTATTATGTTAATAATAAACATTTATAATAATGTGCTAATATTATAATTTGTTGATATTAATAATAATTATCATTTATTATCATTTGTATCATTTACCATTTGATATGGTAAGTTAAGTATTTCTATGTCACACTTTTTTTTTTTCGTTATTTTCATTTGGAATTGTTGGAGGACTGTAACGGAAGTCAGCGTATGTCATCTTTATATCTGTAATTTATAATGACCTTTAATAAGCTAATCCTTGACAACTTTTATTCAAAATTTTAGCATTTGTTTTTTAGGAGAATTTACACCAGAAATGCAGTTGCGCATCAGACAAGAGATTGAAAAGGAAAAGAAAACAGAACCTTGGAAAGAAAAATTCTTTGAAAGGTTTTATGGTGAAAAGTAAGTATTGAAGCAAATAAAAACTTTTTTTTTTTTTTTCATTTTTTTTGTAGGAGGAAATTAAAATATAATTCTCTGCTTCAGAGAGCACAGTCATATGCTGTAAAACTTAATAAAGCAGTTATCAAAGGCAGTCACTCCCCAGTATAAGAAGTTCTGGGTAGAATTATAGTGGTGTGTCTGCACTTGCATTACAATTACATTTGTAAAGGTTCATAACTCATCTGTAAAAATTCATTCCAAGGAGAGCTTAAGACACAAGGCCCAAGCATGTGAATGCTTTCTAATTACCTTTTAAAAGATAACATTAGGGCAGTTCTCCTCTCCTCCAAAATATAAATACAGCTTCTACAGACCAGAAAGACCAGTAGAGATATTTCTGTAGTATGTTTTTCTTTATTTTATTTTGTATAAACTAGTTGGAAGGTTTGTAATGTCAAGTAGCATGTTTTGTTGTTTTACTGAACTGACTCTTTGCTGGAGGAGAACGTATGACATAGAAGAAATATTGGCTGGAGACAAATATAAGTGACAATGGCTAGTCTGATTTTATAAGGGAAATGCAAAGAATATAGAAATATCCTTATGTTAATTAGAAAGTATCACTCCAGGTGCACAGCTGGGATGAGTAAACACAATTTTGTGAAGATACAGAGAGTATATTCTGCAGATGGCATTCAGTTCTTATATTCATTTTTTTAAAAAATCAAAATTTAAGGAGAGTCACATCTTTTTAAAAATTAAAGAATCTTCCTTTTAAAAATTGCTTTAAAAAGTTAATCCAGCAACAATTGGAATTACATGTCTGTTTCTTAAAATATTAAATACTAAAAGTATTAGATATTTTGAAGTATAAAGTAATTCCTTTAAAGTTACTGGGTTTAAAAAATTTATTTTCAGGTAGGTTTTAATGGAATTTGTGCATAATATTTAGCAGACAAAAATGTGTCATGAAAACCACCATCACATCAGATGCCATAGTTTTGTTGTTAAAAGTGTTTTAATTAAGGATGTCCAGGGCATAGGGAACCCTTCACATAAATGATTAACTTAAAGGTTAAGGCATTAACTAAAGTATTTCTACAGTAACAGTGCTGCTTCTCACAACCCACTGCCGTGGACTACTGGGAAATTTACTGAAAACAAGGCCGCAAAAGGACAGATCCATTTTAATAGTTTATTATGCACATGCTCGCTAAGTGCCTTCTCCCAGTGACAATAATATTTCTACACTGCTTTATCTTTACATATAATGGAAATGCTAGGATCTTAGTATGGCAGCCTTTCTCATTGTCAAGTGCTTAATTTCTTACTTAACAGCTTTGAGACCTCAGTGTAGTCCAGGTGTTGATACCTTTAGTGTCAAAAACTGTTAATTAGGTTTTTCAATGAGGAACATAATGTTTTTTCATTATGCATATCAAGAGAAGAGTCAGTTACCAGCCTTTCATGAAGGAAGGGGCTATGTAAGGTATTGGCAGAGAGCCTTCCACAAGAAGTAGAAGCTTAGTACCAGCAAAGAATGAGCACTTCACTCGAGCTGAAGCCAATTCCTCAGTCACAAAGGACTGTCACATGCACAGAGAATGACACTCATAATTTTACAGAGCCAGCAGTCCTGCTGTGCTAGCTGAATGCTGGACACCGTAATGGTTGGCAAATAATTACTCAGTCTGCAGTGATACGTGTCATTTGGGTTGATATGTTCCTGACATCAATATTGTTATGCAAAATGTCATACTGCACATAATTTCCATTTTTACTGCAGTACTGAATCTGGTCCCCCCTGCCCTTTCCCCAGATTTTGTTGTTTCACTTGCATTCTTCTTCCTAGCTCTCACGTAGGCAGATTCTACTTCTTTGCTGCTTGGCCAGATTTAAGTATTTTTTCTCATTATTTTCTGACTAAATGGTAGCTTTTGCTATAGTTTCCACCTTGTGTAAGTTCTCTCACCTTTTTTACACTTTGGTTTTTAAACTTGCTGTGCGTAAGATTGTCTTTTTTCAGCTATGTTGATTCGACCAAAGCAACAGATTTTGAAAGCTTCCTGAGCTGTGTCTCACAGGCGCTGTCTGCAAAATGGATTTCTCTTGCAGTCCAGCTTGTTCACTTCACATTCAGTGTGGCGTTTTTGCTCTGACTTCAGCTAATTTGTTCTTTTAATACCACAGAATCACACAATTGTTATGGTAGGAAAGGACCTCTGAGATCACCAAGTCCAACCATACACAAAAACACAACCCACTTCCTACAATCTAGGGCACTAGAGCATACCCTGATGTGCCACATCTAAACATTTCTTAAATACCTCCAGACCTTGGTCGCTCTCTTATAGACAAGCTCCAGCACCTCAATGTACTTCTTCTAGTGAAGGTCCCAGAACTATGGTTGCAACAACTACCCTGAGAGTGCTTTTTGGAGTACCAGTTCCAGGCTCGGGCTGGGGTGTGGGGTGGGTGTGGGTTTGGTCATTGGTTGTGGGGTTTTTTCGCATTTACAGCTATCACTGTAGTGTATCTGCGCAGTATTTTTAAAATTCACAACCACAGATTTGGGGTTTTTACATGTTTATTCTGTACTTCCATATACAAGGACCTGTGGGATCTCTATCCTCTGGCTGCACATTGACAAGTTACCTTCCTTCCTTGATTTCTGAGTATCTTTTATACTCACTTATTTCCATACAATTCTTTGTTTTCTAATTAAAATGAGAACAAAGATCAAACTTCTGTTAATTAGATTAGAAGAGACCATGAAATTTCTTTTAAGGTCTCCCATCAAGCTTTTGTGTATTTTCTACTATTATGGAATTGCTGAGGGACAAAGTCTGCTTGGAAAATCTTACTAAAGAAGCTGAACACCTGTACTTGTGCTGTCCTTAGAAGGAAATTAGGATGTCCAGAGTGTATACATTTTGAAAAATAACCATATTTACAGCCCTTGGCTTTTGGTTTGTTGTGGGTTTTTTAATTCTGTTGAAGTAATAAAACCTTTTAAAATTAATATTTTCAGGACCACAGGTAAGAAAATCTTCAGAAGAGGACTGTTCATAGGAATAGTTCCTTTGCACTTCATCCCTGAGAATGAGTGCATAGATTATAAATATGTGTCTTTTTAGCTCCTTAAGAATGTTAAACTTCTTTTTAATTATAGTGATATTGAATGAATAATAGATACATAGATCTGCTTATTCAGAAATAGTTTTTATCTTAAATGAAGTATTTAGCTTGTTGAAAGAATGGAGCAAAACCACACAAACTCTCAACTGAGATCTTTAAAATTGTCTCTTGAGTTGTAAAATGAGTTGTTTTGATTTTCATCATCAATTTGAAATTACTGTCAATTTACAAAACTCAAGCACATGCTGTGCCTTATTAGTTTTAGGTGCAGCTTTGTCTTTAAAGTGCAGCATTTAAGCCATATTGCTGGCTGTATTGACCCTAAATGCAGGTGTAGGAGGAAAAAAGGAATTTGCATCAGAAGTGTTACTGATGGAAGAAGATATAGTTGTGTATTTCCTCTGTAATGCATGCTGTGTTAGTATTGCAGTATTATGCTGGCATTAAAAAAAAAAAAGCAAAAGCAAAACAAAACACAAATATAAACAGAGTATGAGTAATGGTGAATCTCTGTAGCTTGCTTTTTTTGTTTCATTGAAGTGCCAAATAATGAAAATACAGACAAATAATGAAAAACAGATTACTTGGTTTAAAAAGTATTTAAGTTTTTTAACACTGGTAAGAAAATCTTTGTAGTTAGATATCCAATATATAAAAAAACCATATATAACTTAGCTATCATTTAACTCACCGTTTTAAACTGGAAAATATGTCCTTTTTGTAAATAAAAGATGTGGCAGAGAAAGACAATCCTATTCCTTTATAATGTCGGTGATGAAAAGACCTTTTTAATTTGTGTGGTTTTATTTAGATTGGGAATGTCAAGAGGGGAATCAATGAAACTCACTGCAGTGGAGAACAATGATGAAGATGAAAGCAACTCTTTGTGTGGATCTTCTGGCACAGCTGGTTCTTCCAAGCAAGCAACCTTTGAGGACCAAGAAGAGAAAGGTGCTAAAATTCCACCTTTGCCAGACAGAGATTATTGTCCATCTCTTTGTAGTATGGAACAGGTTCCTGCCAAGGATCTAACTGCAGACTCAGAGGATATACTGGTACCTGAAGAATCAATCATTCAGGAGGAGATTGCTGAAGAAGTTGAGACAAGCATTTGTGAATGCCAAGAGGAGAACCATAAAACAGAACATGAGTTTTCTGAGGAGTCGGTAAGTCCAGCTGGCACAAATGAAGAAACAGAGGCAGTGCAGCTTGCAGACAGCACCGAGTCCTGTGTCATGATGAACGATGTAACTGATACTGTATCTCATACTGAAATTAAAGCAGAGTTGAAGTCTGAATGCCCTCAGGAGGAGATGTCAGTTGTGATAGATCAGCTGGAGGATTGCGTATCACCAGCGCGATCAACTTCATCCACAAACTCTGTCAGTGATACAGCAGAGAAAGATTCTGAGTCTGCAAAAGAGCTAATTGTGCCAGAAATGCAAAATGCTGCTCTGGAAGGCTCCCTGTTCACTGGTGGAGGCATTGCAGTGGATATGGAGCTTCAGAGTGACCCTGAGGAACAGTTATCTGAAAATGCTTGTATTTCTGAAACTTCCTGTTCCTCTGGAAGTCCAGAAGGACCGTGTGTTTGCATTGCTTCTCCTGGAGGAGACACTCGGTCAGCTTCAGAGGAACCCTGTACTCCAGCATCTCTTGAAACAGCTTGCTCTTCTGAAGTGTCCAGTACTGAAAACATTGAAGGTGATATTCAGCAAAAGGCCAGTGATGAAAACTTGCACACACCTTTAATGTCAGAAATCTCTCCAATGTCCACCTCACCTGTTACTTCAGAAGCATCTCTGATGTCAAATTTACCTTTAACATCAGAGGCATCACCAGCTTCTAATTTACCTTTAACATCAGAAACATCTCCAATGTCTGATTTGCCCTTAACATCAGAAACATCTTCAGTATCTTCTGTTCTTCTAACTTCTGAAACATCTGCAGCAAATAGTTTGCCTCTTCCGTCAGAGACATCGCCAGTTTCTATTTCCTCAAGCAATGAAAGACTTATTCTGCAGCAAAGGAAATCACCATGTTTGTTGGAAGACTCCATTCCCACTTTGAAAGAGGAAAGCTCTGCCATTCCTAAGGTGGTTCAAGAAGAGCATCTTGTTGTTCAGCCAAAGCAACTTCAGACTGCCCCTGAAAATATGAAAGTTGGTCCACTAACAATTATACCTGAAACTTCAGTATTGGAAGAGCCCCAAAGCAAAACCCTCAGTCATCAGCCTTGTAAGTCACATTCTGAAATTGAGAAATCCTACATTGCATCCATCCCAGAACACTCTCCTCCAGAGGTGATCAAAATTAAAAATCACAGTGTTCAGCAAAGAGGTGACAAAAAAGGTACACTCTTGCCATCAGAGGTAGCTGTCTTATCAGAAGGATCAGTTGGCAAAAACATTGAATTGCTTTCATCAAAGCCACATGACAAACTATATACCTCATCTCTAGAGAAAGCTACATTCTCTGAAGTGAGCAGAAGTAAATCTCACAAGCTAACAAGCAGCACCCAAAGCCGTCTAGAGAGTTCACATTCTTCCAAGTCATTAGAACCCACAAAATCACCTGAAGCAAGGAGTGAAAGTAGAGACCCAGAGATCCCAAAGAGGAAAACAGCAGAACAGCACAGTTTTGGAATCTGCAAAGAGAAGAGAGCTAGAATAGATGATGATCAGCCTAACCGTACTGCTTCATCAACAAGTCCGTCTGATAAAGATCAACCACCCAGAGAAGAACCCCGTGTTCCACCTCTTAAGGTAAAGTAAGGAGTAAACTGGCTGACTTGGAAATGAAAGGTTTGTTATCTCCCTCCTGCTGACTGCACAGAAACAAACAGCACATGGTGTGTTTTTTGTGGAGGTGTGAGTGATGTTAGTTAGTACTGATGATTTCACTTTACTGTTACATCCTACCCTGTCAAATTACTTCTGATACACATATACCTATAGCTGTTCAGCCAGGGTCTTTGCTACAAAATTGTTTTGGCTTAATCTAATTCAGGAGCTTCCCCACCATTTAAACAGTTCTACTTGTTTTTCTAATTGTCCAACTGTATTACTGGCTCGTTGTGCCTGTGACTTCTCAACAGCAAACATGAACAATAAATGTTACCATAACCAACACTTAAGAAAAACATCCAGTGCCTTAATCCAGCAAGAAAACCTGGAGTCAGAATAGTTGAAGATCCATTTGCAAGCCCAGGTTTGGGGTAGACTGAAGTAGAATTGGTTGAAAACAGACAGCTGGCTATCAGGGGAAGTCTTTAAATAGTACATGTATAAATATCTTTGTTAATGGCAAAGTAAAAGGTAGAATAGATACAGCAACTAAGAAAACACTTTTACGTGTATCATTCTGCTATGTAAGAAAGTAAATTCCACTTGAAAGGTGGTTGTTGGGTTTTTTTTTCCCCCAACAGAGCAATCTACAGAATTAGTTATATATAGGCTTAGCATTTTGACCCTTTTAATTTTGTACATGATGACATCAGCCAAGTTTTAGATCCAATTTGCTGAACTTAAGCTATTGACTTTGCAATACTAGTTCCTGATTATTCAGAAATGCCCTTTTCTGCATTTATTTTTAACTGCTGCAATCACTGAACATTGTTAATATGGCCAGGAGGGCAAATAGGCTAACTGTTGTAATCACTAATGCAGCAGCATATTTCAGCTAATTTATTTTTATGAGCAGTGATGCAATTGGAGGTTAGCCCATTCTGAGTTTAGTGATATTCTTTCATATTTGGGAAGGTCTCTATCTAGCCTAATACCTTCTAATAATTCTCTAAGCACAAAGGAAAATAGATCACTAGAGAATGAAGAAAGGTCATGACTGTAATGATAAAAATAATCAAGTACTTAGAGCTTTAGCAGTTCTGGTGATGTGAAGTAGAAACTGGGAAAAGTTGCTGCTGAAACAGAAAGCAAAATGTTTTGAAGTACTTGAGAGTTTGTGATAGTCTATAAAATGTGTTCATATAAATGTTAAAACCTCACAATATTAGGCATAAGTGTTTATTAGGAAGAAGTTCTTTCCTGTGAGGGTGGTGAGGCACTGGAACAGGTTGCCCAGGGAAGCTGTGGCTGCCCCATCCCTGGAAGTGTTCAAGGCCAGGCTGGATGGGGCGTGGAGCAACCTGCTCTAGGGAGAGGTGTCCCTGCCCATGGCAGGGGGGTTGGAACTTGATGATCTTTAAGGTCCCTTCCAACTCTGACCATTCTATGATTCTATGATTTATAAGCCAAAATTTTAACTGGTAGGAGAAGTGAAGTATTCCAGTTCTCCAGACCAGCACAGAGTTGTGTGGTTATATGAATGGTTATCTGTTACGTTAGCATCTTACTATTGATTTCCACTGATGTCTTCTGGAAAACCAGACACTGTCAGTTTTGCACGGTCTTTGAATTGAATCTATTGAATCTCCCCAAAGCCTCCAGCCAGTGAACGAAAATACTGAAAAGCTGGCACGCATTTCCAAAAATTATTATGGACAATTGATTCTAGTTTGTTTTTTATATGTAATAAGTATTTAGCTCTTTGGTCTTCTCACCAAGAAATCCCCATCCTTTGTTATTAAAAGAGGAAAAAGAACCCCAGTTGTCCTAAATAATTCTGCTATATGGCTCTCACTCACACCTCATGACTCCTTTTTCTACAAATACTATATAGTTTTCTTCTCGGCTCCTTTCAGAATAGAGTTCACAGCATTAACCACTAAGTCCTATTACTGTGGACAGCGGGCAAACATATGTCCCTTTTAAGAACTGCAAATGTTTTTTTGCCAACCTTTGGGTATTCTGAGAGCATATGAGTTATAAAGTGGTCCCAGGACTCCTCATCTCTAATGCTGAAAACAGATGTGCCTAAGTGGAAACACACTAGTAATTCCAGTGATTTTACAGGCTATTATTTTGCTTAAAGTTTTAGGTATTTAAAACTTTAATATCTGCATTTTTAATATTTGTAGGTTTGAGGATTTCATTTTTGAAATGCAGTAGTGTAGGAGGTATCCCAGGGATGTACTAAAGCAGGTCTTTTAAAATTGCGAATGAGGAAAGGAAAGGCATATCCTTTGATGATTCACTTCTTTTACACCACTGCTCTCAAGTGCTCTTTGGTATAACATGAAAAACAGGCTCAGTGGAGACACTACTACATCCTATCTAAAGGCAAGATTGGTTGTCTGGTATATAAGGGAAAGACAGGCTGTTCCTAATGTCTTAGTCATTGGAGACCAAGTAGCAAAAGCATTACATGATGGTTATTTTTTCACACCTTTGCAGCAAGTGCTCAGTTGTGGGCTCTTTTCCAGTGTCATTGCACTCAGCTTGTAGATACACTGCAGATAAAACAGGTCTGACAAATGGTATCAGGTAAGCATCATGTTGTCATCCAGTTCAATCTTTCTTCCTGTCAGAAGGATCAACGTGAGTAGGCTAATACAGGTTTCATTTCTTCATGCTGAAGAATGATAAAATAGTGCAGTGTAAATATCCTTAATGTACAGCATTTTTCTGTACAGCTGCACTGAACAGTAATTCCCTTCGTTACCTCTCTCTGACCCTTTTGGGAGACAGTTGGTGATTTTAGTGAGTAGATGATCTCAGTAAAATTGTTGGTTTTTTTCTTCCTTTAGATCCAGCTTTCAAAAATTGGACCACCTTTCATCATCAAGAGCCAGCCTGTTTCTAAACCAGAACCTCGAGTTTCCCCAAGTACATCGGTCAGCAGTGGGAGAAACACTGGGGCTAGAACTCTTGCAGATATCAAAGCAAGAGCTCAGCAAGCAAGAGCCCAAAGAGAAGCTGCAGCTGCAGCAGCTGTGGCAGCAGCTGCGAGCATAGTCTCTGGAGCAATGGGGACCCCATGTGAAGGTGGGAAGACCAGAACACTGGCACACATCAAGGAGCAAACAAAGGCCAAGCTATTTGCAAAGCATCAAGCCAGAGCTCATTTACTCCAGTCTAATAAAGAATCAAAGTCATCACAGTTCAGCTCAAAGGAAAGTACCTCATCTCTGGAGATACCAGCTTCTACTGACACAAAGATTGAAGGTTCCACTGGTGTCATTATAGTTAATCCTAACTGCAGGTCCCCCAGCAACAAGTCTGCTCATCACCGTGAGACCACCGCTTTATTGCAGCAGCCAGCGAACACAGCTGCGTTACCAGAAACTGCTACTGAGATACCTGTGCACAGTTCTGATGAAAATATACCTATGCCACAATTGTGTGAGAAAATTATTTCATCTACCTCTACTGACAGTAACAGTGTGCCAGTGCTTTATAATAAAAGTTCAGTCTCTGTGTCTGTTTGCAGCACTGCTATGTCTGGAGCAATTAAAGAACTTTCTTTTGCAAGTTCTGTTGATAAATCCTCTGTTTTAATGTCTGTTGACAGCGCAAACACAACTGTTTCAGCTTGTAATATAAATATGCTGAAAACCATCCAAGGGGCTGATACTCCATGCATAACCGTTGGACCAAAATGTATTGATAGCAGTAATGTACCAGTCTCCATAGACAACACGGTCTTGTCAAATCCCATGGATGACAAAAGGTTGCCGGTACCAAGTAGCAATGCGAATAACGCAGTCTCCAGTCATTATGCCACTGTGCCAGCTTCATCTATTGCAAATAATTTGCCAAATCATCTCTCTGGTAGTTCTGTACTGATTCCCCCGGTGGGTACTACCAACAGATTTTCTTCTGATAAGATAGCCATAACTGGGTGTAACGAGCAAAGCCCTGTCTCCATTCACACTACTGTTAGGGCAGCTTTAAGTTGCAGTGAGACCCTTGCAGTAGCAGATTCTGTTGCAAGGCCACCTATTTCCATGTTTCCTAGTAACATGGTGACAATAAGCTCTTACGATAATGCTACTAAATTGAACGCTGATCTCTTAGAAAAAAGCTCCGGAGCACGAAACCGAATGGATCTCTCTGGTAAATCTCAGCCAGTGAGCTTTACACAAACTGTCATGAATAGGTCCATACCTTGCAAAGTCATTGTTGACCACACTACAAATCTGAATTCCAGTCTGTCACTTTCTTCTTCTTCTATCGAAAACGCAGAGAACAGCCTTGACCTGCAGAGCAGACCTGTAAGGACAGAAGCTGCCTTACAAAGTATAGCCTGTCCTCAGGTGTCTGTCATAAGCAGGCCTGAAGCAGTCTCTAACGAAAGCCTCGAGCACAATTCCAGCTTTATCACCATTACAGCAAAACAAGACAGCAAGAACTTGCAGGCAGGTTGTTCAAGTCTTCGAGAAGTGCCTCTTGCTCCTCAAGATAAATTAATTGAGGTGGTTACTCCCAGCCAAGGTTTTGCCGAGCAATTAAGAGGTCCTTCAGCATTTAAAAATGAAGCGGATGCTGCCTGTGCCAATCAGTATAACACTAACAATAGAATTTGTTGGCACGATGAGGAGGCAATGAGCACAGACCAGCCAGTGGTCAGCCACCTTAACTCCGGTAAGCATAAGGAATACACAGAGCAAAACTGCTTAAAAAATGTCAAAACCGAACCTTCCAGTTACACACAGATGTCAGAACTGCAACCCAGGAGCCTTTTGACGAGCATCGCTGTCCCGGTTAAATCAGAAACCAGTGAGTCTGACAAGTGCTTCAGGATGGACACCGAGGATTTTACAGGACCTGAAATGCCTGCCCAGGCTGCAGAAGTAGCCACGAGTGCGCAGCCCCTGCAGGCCTCCAAGGCATCGATCGCGGACTCCATGGAAGACTCCCTGTCCCTGACAACAGAAACCCTGAAGAGAGTTACCAGTGCCGGGGGCTCGAGCTGTCGCTTGTCGTCAGTGGAGGCCAACAACCCCTTAGTGACACAGTTACTGCAAGGCAATCTGCCTTTAGAGAAAGTGCTGCCGCAGCCCAGATCAGGAGCCAAACTAGAAATTAACAGGCTTCCCTTGCCTTTGCAAACTACCTCAGTATGTAAAACAGCAGTGTCCGAGAGAAATATTGCTGAACATCCTTCCAACTCTCCTAATCCAGATGGTAAAGGATTTACCGCAGGCAGCATAGCCCCGCTACAGATCAGAAAGCGTGAAAACCATCCGAAAAAGAGGATGGCCAGGACTGTAGGGGAACACGCTCAAATTAAATGTGAGCCTGGGAAGGTGTCAATGGACACAGATGTTAAAGTGGCTCCTTGTGTAATTAGTTCCAGCATGAATCAGCTAGGGCACGGCCAGCCGTTTAAGCAGGAGTGGCTGAACAAACACGCCATTCAGAGCCGCATCGCTCCTTTTTTTTTTTTCAAGCAGCAGAAGAGGCCGTTGCCTTCGTGCAGTTTCCAGCAGAGCTTATTTCACATTGAGAAAAACGGCAGCTTTCACGCAGAAGCCAGTACCTCACACAGACAGCATTTTTACCAAATGTCCATGGCTGCAAGAGGCCCCATTCCCACGGCAGCTTTGTTGCAAACTACTTCAAAAGGCCCACCTGGATGCAACGCCTTTGCTTTCAGCAGACACCTGGAGCAGAAGGGCTTGGGAGATGTGAATATTTCTACAGCAGCTCACCAGCTGAGGCTAGGAAGTGTGTTTTCCCCTAACATTCAAATCAAGGAAGGTGATGACATTGCCAGTGCCTCTCAGACTCTGCAGAGTAAAACATTAGTGCATCCCCCTCCTCCCCCCCCCCCCCCCCCCCCCCCCACCCCCCCCCCCCCCCCCCCCCCCCCCCNAATGCCGAAGTCCCCTCTGATCCAAAACAACCGATGGTTACTATGGAAACCACTAAAAGACTTAGTTGGCCTCAGCCAGCAAGCATCTGTAGCAATATCAAATCTGAACCTATTTCTTTTGAGGAAGGTTTAAGCAGCAGCTGCGAACTGGGCATGAAACAAGCTTCCTACGACCAGAACGAAGTGAAAGAACAGTTAAAAGCATTTGCGTTGAAAAATGCAGATTTCTCTTCCTATTTACTTTCTGAGCCACAGAAGCCTTTTGCCCAACTTGCTGCTCAGAAAATACAGACGCAGCACCCGCAGCAGCAGCAGCAGCAGCAGCAGCAGCTCTGTGGAAATTACCCAACGATACACTTTGGTAGCACAAGCTTCAAAAGGGCAGCATCTGCCATTGAGAAGTCGATCGGGATTTTAGGCAGCGGCTCAAACGCTGCCACGGGCCTGTCTAACCAGAACGCGCCCATCCCGGTTCAGAAATTTGCTGACAGCAGCAACGCCGACGAACTGGAACTGAAATGCTCTTGCAGGCTGAAAGCCATGATCGTGTGCAAGGGCTGCGGGGCCTTCTGTCACGACGACTGCATAGGGCCTTCCAAACTGTGTGTAGCTTGTCTGGTTGTACGGTAGGAACTGAATCAAAGATGCAGTATCCCTCATCGGCATGGGAGAGCAGGACAAAGGAGCGGAGAAATTGGAACAGTTTAGGCCACTGATGGTTTGCAGTTAGTTAAATGATATTTTTTTTAATTTCTTTTTTGTTTTCCTTCCACATGGTGCTTTCAGAATTTAGTTATTCCTGCCTGAGTGCCATTTTCTGGGAAGAAGAGGAAAACAGTAGAAGTAGTTTAAAAAAAGATAGCCTTGTTACTGCAGCTTCTATGATCTCTCTTGCTGTGCTAAAAAGAAAGAAGGCATTAATGCATGTCATTCATAGCTTCTCTTTATTTGCACAAAGTGCAGCACATTTTTTCTCCACTTTTTGATAGCTGGGACAAGCTGCAGATTAAAGATCAGTGGAAGATTAACTCTGCAAGAAGTGGAGTAACTATGCAGAATAGTGACTGTTTTGAGTGGGGTAGTGGCAAGGTGCTGGGTATTGGCCACCATAGCTTCTAAGTTTGCGTTTTTTCTGTTGATGGGATTGTTTTCTTCAATTGACTTTAACTATCTAGGGCTAAAATATAGTCAATTCACCTAGCAAAATATAAAGAAAAGGAATTTATACTATTAGAGGAGTTTCCTTACATGCCTGCCAGGGACTATGGAACTCAAATCTTACTCATCATCTCTTCTTGTTGATTCCTTGAGAAAGATTTGTGTGTGTGGTGGGTTAGTGGGACCAGCACTGGAATCACATTGGCTTCGGTAGAGTGTGGAGACAGCGGCTTCTTTATTGGGGATTAGAAACCTGTTTTCTCTTCCTGTTTCCCACTCAAATATTCTTTCTTTGTATTTGTCTCTAATCTTTCCACTTGTTTTGCCAGACCCAAGTATATATATATAGGGTCAGACTTATGTAATAGGTTCTGGGTGTTTTAGCCTTTCTGTGGCCTAAAAATGATGCATTCTTATGGTGAATGAATAAGGAAAGATTCTAATCGCGTTTTCGTTGAATATTAGATTATCAGTTGTTTTTCCTCTTATGTGGATCACCCTATTTAAATAACATCTCAGAGTTTTGCCATTTAAAGAAATTCTTAGCCTTACAACGCTGACTTTTCTTTCTTTTTTTTTTTTCTCAAAGGAATCCAGACCCCTTACTCTACCTTTTTGAAATTTTTTGAAGGGATACTGCATCTTTAAAGGAATCTTCAGTATTTATCCAGTACTGTATTTACTTTTAGGACTATAGCCGCATTCCAAATGCGCTAGCCACTGTAACAGCAGAGAAGAAAAATGATACTTTTGGGGCCCTATTCACCTAAAAGGAAAATATTATAAAGGGATAAAGCACATGCAGTTGCTGGGGAGATGAAAATACCTTGGGTTTTTTAACTCCCACTTCCAGAACACAGTGTGGAGTGCAAGTCATCCATCTGCCAGTATGTGGTTGGGTCTGCTCAAATGTCAGAATCAGAGAGAAATGTTATTTTTACCATTACAGTAGAACCTCACTAATCCAAAGACCTTACAGTCTGCTCAAGAAAACTGTTTTTCCTTCCACAATTCTCAGAGAGCAATGTAGTACGAGTGTGTGAGATGTAATACTGCTTGGATTTCGTGATGCGACTTACTGTTGCATTCTGAAGCATTAGTGTGAATGATAGAACTACGTTTAGGAAATAAAAAGTATCCTACATTTTACACTATACTTTTTTTATATGATCTTTTTATACTTACGTGTAACCTGTAACTGGCCTCACTTATGTGGGTGCATATTAGTGAGGTTCTATTGAATGGAGGAACCACATTTATTTTTTTGTGGGACCATTTTCACAAATGATAAATGCCATTTATTGTCTTAAAAGTGAGCTGGAATATCTACAACATACATTCCTGTCATAGGAAGCTCTATGGTGCACCTTGATGTTCTCTTTTATTGTAATTAGCAACATATCAATATTATTTTTGACACTGTGTGGTACAAAGGCCATTTATAATTACACTAACAAATTTGTTGCTGATACAATAATATATTTTTTTCTATACAAAAGTGCTTCTTAATATGACATGCGAGTTAAGAAAAGGCTTCTCAGCAGTTTCAGGTCTTCTGGTAGGAAAATAAGCCAGCAAAGCAAAAAACCTAAAAGTAACCACATGAAAATTAGCAGCCAGCGCTATGCCAGCTGCTGGCAAAACAGTGACTGGAAAATACTCATGAGTGAGCATGAGTGTAGTCAGTTACTGCGTGTCAAATTCAGATTTGAGGAGCCTTTGTATTGGAATTGTGTTGCATTGTATTTATCCTTGGTAGAGGTAGGGTACTTCTATTTGAAATAAAGAGAGCGACCAGGCTTAGACTTGTAATAACCTGTGTTTATATAAGCCTGCTGGGAATCCTTATTTCTAGCTCAGGTTTTCCTGTCCACAGCACATAAGTCAGTATTTGTTTGTACTTGCATCTTGAAATACTTCCTGTATTGACTGACATAATATAGAAATAAATTCCGGCCACAAAATAGTTTTACTTTGTTTGAAGGATAAGAGTGTGACTAATGTGGTAGGTCACTCATTCGTGTCATACTGTCATTTCTCTATCAGGGTTGCAACTTGCATGTGTGAAGTCATGATAAAATGTTATTTAAAATGGCATTAGACTGGCTGGTGCTATGTTGTATTACACACCTGGCCAAACTCTTCCATGCTGCAGCTCCACTCCTTCCATTCCTGAGTCGCTGGAGTTGCACCAGGCATACCTGTGACCAATAATTTAGCCGACAGTCGTGAGAGGTTGTTGCAGATGATAGTTTTAGGGTATTAAAATACTCAAAAGCAACTGCAGTGATATAGGAGCCTGACTGAATCCTAGTGTGACTGAAAACCTTGCCTAGATTCTGGTATCACACAAATGCTTGGGGAAGAGTGAACCTTGGTCTTCAGTAAGAACACAATCACGTTTAGAAGTTAATTTTGAATGACTTTTTTTTTTGTTGTTGTTTAGTTGTCCGGGTTTCAGGCCCAGTGTCATTGTGTTTTCTAATGACCATGCAGTTTGCACCGTGGGGTGTTAATAGTTTATGCACTGAAAAGTGGTGAAAGAATTGCTTAAGAACACACTGCTCTGTGTTTGCGTGTACGTGCGTATGTGTCCCAATGTCCAGCATGTATAATTTTTATTTTTTTTTAAGTCTCCAAAATTGTTCCCCTACTCCTACCCCTGGAGCAGCACTTTTGGGTGAGAGGGAGAAACACTTTTTTTTTTCTTTCCTCCCTCTTTATTCTTTAAATTGCATACCTGTGAGATATGCAGATAACGTTAGGGCATTTGCAGCGTGTGTGTTTGTGTGTTTCTGTTCTGAACTAATTTTCCAAGCAGAAATTCCCTTTGAAATAATGTTAAAAGAGAAATAATTAAGAAATGGTGAACTGGATGCTCCCTGTTTGCATTTTATTTATCTGCTGAGGTCTAGTACATGAAATAGTGTTTAAAGACAAAAGTCAAGGTTGAGCCATAAAGCAAAAGGTGTATTCTCTGTACTATAGACGTTCTTCTTGAGGGTGGTGCATGTTGTCAGGGTAAGCTACAGAACGTGCAGATGGTTTTTCAGGGCCCTGCAATTCCTCGCACAGTTTTTAAGCTCGTGCATATGGTGCTTTATAATGCAATTTCTGAAGTAAAATTACCTTATGCTGCACCCCCTTCCCCTTGTAAACACACGCACAATTTCAGAATCGGTATTGTAGCCTCTGGTTTAGCAGTTTCTCCAAGGTGTGGTGAAGTACCAGGATGAACACTCAAGACGAGCTGAGAAGTGTCACCCAAAGGGATCATTTTAGCTGACACGCGTGAACGGCCCTGCTCTGAACACTGAATGACTCCTGCAGTCCCCCGGCAGCAGCGCAGCGGTTCCTCTTCTGTGTCTCTGCAGAACACTGGGGGGCAAGCAACAAAATATTCAGTGGATTTATCATGGACCTGTGTAGCTAAATGTTTCTGAATCTATGAAATCCTGTTGTCTTCGGTCATCATGCTTTGTCACTGTAAAACCAACGAAAAGAAAGAAAAAAAAAAAAAAAAGCATTTTTTAGTCTAATTTAAGGAGCTGCTTCTTTTATAGCACATAATATTTCGCTTTGTACTATATTTGATAGTTAAAGAATAATTTAGTCCGTAGAATAACTTTGTTGTATTTGTACTGTTCATGAATGTTACAAGAAAAGTGCTTTACTCTGTTGCCATAATTCTCTTGTACTGCTGTAAAATATTTTTTCTGCTTTACGGAAACTTAACTCGATTCACATTTTCAGTACAGGGTTTTTTGTGTGTATGTATTTTATTTTGGTTTGGGTTTTGGGTTTTTTTGTCAGTATTCTGAATGTTTACATCTGTTTGACATTAGCCATTCTATGCCTTCCTAGGGCAGTATTACTCCTGCAGTGTAACAGCAATGTGAAATCCACTCATACCTAACATGCATGAGAAGTACAGGTTTGTAGGGGAGATCCCTAATGTGCATAGCTATTTTTTCTATCAGTGAAGTAAATACCCTCCTTCAGTCCTCTACCAAAGAAAATATTATTCCCACAGGACAAGCTCGAAAGTGGTTCTCGGAATCTTCAGAAGGGGGTGTAGTTGGTTTCAGCGGGATTGCTACAGTTTAATGCTGTTATGCTTTGCTTTGTTACCCCACCAGACAGGACTGGGTGAAACAAGCATTTTAGCAATTTTTTTTTGTTTCGAGACAGTGTTTTGTTTAGAATTCAGGGATCATGCTTTCTTTAATGGTGCTGTTTGTTTTATTTTATTTTTTTTTAAGAAAACAACATTTTGTTGCCTACAGAAACGACCATTCACAAAACCATAAATTAAATAAAATAATTTGTCTTCGTAACTTCTCTCTTCTCCCTTTCCTTTTCCCCTTCCCTATCCCTTGAAAATAACAACTTGGACTTCAATATTAAAATATTCTGAAAAAAAAAATAAAGATATGAAATAATATTTGTCATTGGTTTATTTATTTTACGTTCAGTGCCTTAGGCAGGAGATCCTGCTTGTGCACATCCATTGTATGTACAGATTGGTGAAATAGAAATGTGAGAAAAATTGGTCCTTTGTAAAGGATTTTTAAATGACGATGATGTAAGACACAGTCTGAATGACTTCTGCTGTAACTCAAATATTAATCATCTTATACTAGTGAAATAAAACTAGGTGTTGTATAAGAAGTTGTTGTAAGTAGAATAGTTTGTGGATGAAAGTTTCTTTTGGCAGTTAATGCCGGGTGTATTTTAGTACTTTGCCTCTCTGCAGCCCTCTCCAGAATGTGCTTAACACCACCCACCCAGGTGAGCACCCCCTTTATTTCTCATCCCCTCAGCAGAAGGAACTGAATGTCCATGGTATGTGAAAGGCAGCCAGTCCAAGTTCCATTCCGCAAATCAGTTATCTTTTGAAGTCTGGAAGGCCTTCCTGAAATGGAAACTCAGTAGCCATTATATTAAAAATTAAGAAAATAAAAATTTTTCATCGTTTTAACCCGCAAAGAGAGCTCTGAGTACTGGTGGTCGGGGTGTGAGTGTTAGAGGGAGGGCTACAGAGAGCTTTTTCATAGGCCTGCCCACAAATATCAGAACACACCCTGAACACCATCTTTTGTCCAGCCTCCTGTCGTCGTTATTGTCTCAGATGCGGAACCATCTGAGGGTCTTGTTAGCAGCAAATGGCAGCCCCTTCTGCCAAAATCTGTCCAAATTCAGAAAGAATACAGTGCCACACTGTGTAGTTTGTAATCCAATGACCTTTTTGTTGTGTCCAGGACACACTTGGCAAACTCCCTCAGCTAGTACTGTCATGCAGATTATTTAATTTGTTAAGTTCTGCTTAGATATCTATTTGTCTGCGCATGGAGCTGTGCAGAATCAGGGACCCGCTCTGCTTCTGCAGCAACAGCTTTTCAAACTAATACCTTTTTTCAAGTTTTCATCTAAGCAATGGAGTGCAAACCAATATTAAATCTGTACTAGCTAAACACCAACTTTTGTCCTTTTCCTTCTTTTTAAAAAGATTTTTAATCTTGTCACATTTTAATTTGATCATTAAAAATGGATATTTGGCTTTTCTATGCTGTTTGCCAAGCACCTTATTAGTAATTAAACCTTGCCCATTTTTAAGGCCATGTGCCTTACAGAACCAGTTCTGCCAGCAGATGGCATCAGGAGAAAACTGGCTGCTGCGGTCTCACTCCAGTTCTCCTGTCCCCCAGGATAAGAGCACAGGACAGAGAAAAACAACCGTGAACACACAGGGGTTGAGGGCTTGTCTTTCTGCAGCGCGGAGCTTGAATTGTCGTGAAAACAAGCCCTCCTTCTCCCTCCATCCTGGAACTTGGCTTTCAATAGAAATGACGCCCTGAAGCTCTCATCATTTTTCCTACACTTGGCAACTTTGGCAACCTTTGAAAGCGCTGGGAGCTGTGCAGTCTGTGGAAGTGAAGTACTGATACACTGGAAAAAATTCCTCCTCAGGCCAGAGCCAGGGCATTTTGTATTATTTTTTTCTTTTTTTCTTGGTGTTTCCTTTGCCACTCGTGGATGAAGAGAGGCAGCAACACAGCTCTCGGTATTGAGGTGCTTCACACATACGTACGAGGGCATTCTCACTGTGTGGTGTGCGGAGGGTGTGCTGTTATCAAGCCTGGCCTTTGCTGGATGACATGGTTTGCAGTTGCAGGGCCACCAAATAGCAACACCTTTGTGCACCACCACCTTGGAGACGGCTTTTCATGGTAAGAAAGGTAGATGGGAGTCACAGGCGCTGATACCTGTTTGTGGAGACAGAGTACACTGTTAGTATGGATCATTTTCTATGGAAACTGAGCTAGCCCTGGATATAAAGCAGCATTTGTGGAGGTAATTCAGAAACCTGGACGCTGGTACTCTGTAGGTACACAGCAGACACTGAAGACAGGAATTTGTGATGCCTCATTTAAATGACAGTTAAGTACTGAAAGTTCTCGTGCTCAGCCCACGGTCCCTATTGACTCACCAGCAGTGACAGGATCAACAGTTGTTGCACACATCCACGGCGGGGAAATAAAAAGTACCTGGAGTTTACTTTAACTGATGACACCCTTAATAAATATGAATTTCTTTGTGCAGGTCACCTTTCTAAAGCCCTTCTCTTCTGTCTCCTTTGTCCTGGCCTTGTATTCTTTGGACTCTTATCTCATCTCCATGTCTTTCTAACAAAAAGATTGAGAGTTTTCTTCCAATATCTCTGAGCATCCTCATGCATAGCATGTACCACCAGCTCAGAGTACACTTTAAGACCATAGGCAGAAAAAGAACATCTGAAAATAAGTTGAATATAATGGATAATTGTCTGCTATTAATAAGAAAGCTTGATATGCTGAGTAAATAAATTACTACTGACATTAATAGAAAGAAGGAGACGCTTTTTTCTTTCAGAAAATACCGGACCTTGCTGTAACGGCTCTTATTTGCTCCTGATTCTTTCCCAACTGCTCAGATCCATCCTGCAAATCATGTTTTTATGCCCCCTGATTCTGAAGTCTCAGCCCAGCATGTCTCATACAGAATCTTTGCTAGGGATGTGTGTGTTTCTGGCTTTTAAAGGAGCAAATCTGGATGATGATGGGGACACTTGTATGCAGTACCTCACCCTTCACTCATTTACTTGTGCATTGTGCATCTTGGTGTGTTGTCTTTGGGGAAAAGAATAAAATTAGCTGTGAAAGTGCAATAATCCTAACATAGGTTCCTCGACTTCCTTTATGTTATTGAGTAGAAAAGTCCAAGCCTCAGATTTTTTAATGAGCGTGAGCGTGAGCAGGAGCTGACCCATCGCAGCCACAGCAAACCATGGTCCTGGGTTCCACCCAGAAGTGAGCATTTACAGTTCAACAAGTCCAAATAAACGTCCTCAGAGCATTAGGAAAACAGAGCCAACACAGACAGTCTGTCACTGAAAAGAAGCACGGGTAAGGAGAGAGTCAGCATAAGGCTAGTGAAAAAGAAGCTTAGTTATATTTTTGGAAGAACCGATCCTGCCAACTGCTTTAAAATTTTAGTATCTATATAGAGTTGCAAATATTAAGAGCATCTCTCGTAGTTCTAAATTGGGAGAGAAATTGAAATATTCAAGGAAAATCAGATCCACAGCTAGTTGGTAGTATAAAATTACAAAACTTGATGGCTAGGTTTTAAAAAATGGCTGCTTGAAAGTATTTTACATTAATTCTGGTTAGGAAATGTAAAAGTTAGTGTATGTTCAGCATTTTTTGAATCAAGGGTCTCTGTTTTGATTTCCTAAAATAGGAATGTCAGAGCCTTACTTTAGTTTCCTGATTCTAAAAGTACTTGCTTGCACTGCCAGACAAGTCTGATTTATCTTCTTCTCTGTGTAAGACAGTTCAAAAAGTAAGCTAGAAACATGTTCAGTGTCACCTGTTTCTGTTAAGTATATCCTGTTACCTAGAACAGAATTAATCTGGGTGGGGAAAATATGCATTTGTCTTTTAGATTCCTTTAAAATCAAATAAAAAGCAGTGAAAATGGCCATGTGATTCAAGGGCCTTTGTAGAGTGTTACTAGACCTGAGGAACAGACCTTCTCCATTCTGCATCTTCTAAATTTTCAGAGAAATGATACCAAGATCTTTATGAAGTGTGGGTGACAGTAAAGAGGAATGATATGTATACTAGTGCCAGTGGTACTTGAATTTTTAATAAAAAAGGATTTATAGAGACTTAGGCAGAAAATGAAATAACGCTTTGGAGGAATAGAAAGAAATGTCTGAGTTGTCAGTCACAAGCAGTTCATCCTTCTGGCATCTGATGATTGTGATATGATTAAAAAAATTATTACATTTAAGGACTACCAAAGGAGAGTAAGGCTTTAGGAAAGTGGGTATGATGTACGCTTAAATCAGGATTAAACATTAGGGTGTCCTTGGTGCTGCTAAAAGAAGGGCTGATTTTATTCATATATTATAGAATCTGAAACATAGGATTGCCAGATACCTGAAGGCCAGTTTGTCCCTGCTGTCCCCCAGAAACCTCAGGCTGCTGCTGGGGCTGGTGAGCCTCACCCGCTCTGCAGAGTCTCCTGCCAGGGAAAGGGTTTGTTTCACTGCTTCACTCTTCTTACAGTTTGAGAGCTTATCCTAGTATTTAACCCAAATCTTCCTTGCTACTGTTTAAGCCCATTCAGTCTTATCTACACTCCACAGACACTGAAAATAACTTTTTCCAGTCCTTTTTCCAGCAGTCTATTAGATAGTTAGGCAGTTAATTTGCCTCTCTTGATTTTCTATTGTTTAAGCTAGACAATCCTAATATTCAGCCTTTCTTTATAGATACAGATATATAGTTTTCCAACCTCTTATCATTTTCATTGATCTCCTGTGGACTCCCCCCTGTTCAAATCTTTTCTAATTCAAATCTTTTTTTTGTGTTCACTTCTCAAGAGTGAATATCTTATCTCAGTTGAGGCCAAGCAGAGAGGTTTGCATACCTTAGGGGCTGAGATTATGCTCCTGTGTCCCAGAACACTGCTCTGTCCATGACCTGATTGATTCAGACTCAGGCTGGTCCTGGTAACCCCTGCATCTTTCCCAGTAAAACTCCTTCTAGCTGCTTCTTCCCCATCCTGTATTTGAACACCTAGTTATTTCTAAGTGTTGAATATTCTGTTCATCAGCACTCAGTATTATCCTAGGCTTTTAAATTATAACTTGAGTGCGTTAAGATCATAAGTTCTGATCCTATCTATCTGCCAACAAGCTAACGTTTTTTTCCCAGCGAGGTATCATCTGCAAGTTCAGTAAAAAGGGTCATGGTATCACAGGATAATTCTTTTTGGAAGGATCCTCAATTGGACGTCAAGCCCAGCCTCCTGCTCAGAACTCACGGCCCTGTCACCCACCTCGTTAACTAAAATGCTAGAAGGCACTGGAGCCCTGCCAGAACTGACTCTGCTATGGTTGTTGCTACACTCAGCGAGAATGGTTTTCCACCCACCATTGACTAACTGGGTAGCAGCTTTGTCTAGACCATATTTTTCCAGTTTACTTATAAAAATGTCATGGAATTGGTGCTAAAAGCTCTGCTGAAATCAAGATGTGACATTTACTGCTGCTTCAATCCATGGTGCCTGTTATTGTGTCGTGGAAGGATGTTAGATTGGGTTGACCCAGCTTCTTCTTGAGAAATTAATGTCGACCGTAGCTGGTATACTTTATTATCTTTGAGGGTGGTTATAAACCATTAACTTGTGCTAGCATTTTTCCAGAGAGTGAAATGAAGCTGATGATACTGTGAGGGTGGTGAGGCACTGGAACAGGTTGCCCAGAGAAGCTGTGGATGCCCCATCCCTGGAAGTGTTCAAGGCCAGGCTGGATGGGGCTTTGAGCAGCCTGCTCTAGTGGGAGGTGTCCCTGCTCATGGCAGGGGGGTTGGAACTCAATGATTTTTAACGTCCTTTCCAACCCAAACCATTTTATGATTTTTATACTAATTGTTTTCACTTCTCATTTGAAATCTAGGCAATTATTATGCTTGTCCTTCCATGGTCTTGCTTACATCACTCATTTCACAGGTTCTGGAATGTAACCCCTTATGGCCCTGTGGCTGATTCAGTGACCCCTTCAAGTGCCTCCAATGATGTCCATTACACCCTCATCATTTTAAAACATACGGTTTGTACAAGTGCTCTCCAACCTACAGAAGGTAGAGATAGTACCCTTTTGTGTCTGGTACCAATGATGTTAATTATCTAATTACAGTCAACTTTTTTAGGGATGCCTTCCCTTCTCCATGAAGTGAGTGATCAGCTGTTACCTTGGTGTTGCTCTTACTGCTGATGTATTTCAAGAGTGACTTCTGTGTTGGTCTTAATGTCCTTTATGTTTGGTCTTTCTGATTTCACCCTTGTGTGGTTGTACCCTAGGCTGCCATTTTCTGTGTACTGCCTTTCCTCGAAGGAAGAAGTGCTCATGAAGAGAAAGTGTTAGTAAAAGTTGTCTGCTGCTATAGTTATTCCTTCTCTGTAGTAAAATTAACTTGCTTCTTCAGAACTTTGGTTGAACTGACAAAGAAACATTCTCCCAAAATCTCAGGACAAACCGAGCACACAAAGTAATTTTAAACTCAGTATTAAAATACCTATCAACCAGTATCAAGACATTCTAGAAGCTAATCATCTGGATTTCAAGGTATTCAAGCAGTAATATACAATATACAAGAGGTGAACTATGGTGTTAAGAACATAAAGACACATTGTGAAGAAAGCAGTATTTTGACACAATATGTAATTTTTTCAATATAAACTTAGTCCTGAAACAAAAAGAAAGATCCATACTGAATGTCAAAAAATGAACAAAAATACTACCTATAGTAAAATAATAGGGTAATAATGAGCATGATGTCTGTATAGGTTAAAAACTGGAGAACCTAGTAGATTAAACCCCTTTTAGACACTGTACAAACATACACATTTTGAAGAACTAGTTCACCTGTCACAAGCAATGAATTAAAATTAGCTGTGCTTTCTTACTTTGCTACACACTTCGCAGGATTTAGTATTTTTTGGCTGATTTTCTGTGGCTATACGGCTTGTACTTATTTGCTTCAATGTTAAAAAGTGCAAATGGATATCAGTTCACCATTATAGGATCAATTTAATGTTTGTTTTACCTACATAAAGATGTCTGTCACTTATCAAGGAGCAAGAAACTATTTCCTCTAACCTGAATATATGGTTTTGGGCCATCTCGTGCAGAGGCGTTATAAGCATTTCATTGAGTGAAACTAAAAGTCTTGATTGGGGACAGTCATATTCAAAGCACATACCCAGAAAAGAAAGAAACAAACTGGCATTATTTATGTTTTGATTTATTATTTTTTCCCCTTAGAATAGATTGAGATTTGTTTGGAACTGTCATGCATATGCAGAAGGACCCCAGATTTGAACAAGCAGTCAAAGAGCAGCAAAACCCACGCTGTGGCTGCCGCTATCAGCCCGATGCAGTAATGCCCCCCTGTCACTTTGCCAAGAAGCGGCTGTTGCGGAAAATAAATAAATTCTCTGTCATTCTACCAAGCAGGACAGGTCTCAGCTTTAGCAGATGCAAGAATGTAGAAGAAAATAATGCTAATCAGACATTTAGAAAAGTAAACGCTCCTTGTTTGTGCCTCAAAAGTAATCCTTCTGCTTGTTGATACAAAATGTTATTAAAAGAGTATGGGGTGTGCAAGCATGGGTTTTCTTATATTGAAGACTGCTGGCATGAGAAGTATGTTTACTATTGCTTAAATGGTGGGGGTTTATTAATAAAGTACATGGTTTTACACAATAATATCTCCTTGTATTTTTAAATTATTACTATTTAATTGTCTGCCTGCTTACACCCTCAAAGTTACTAAAATACTTTATACTCATCCTCTAACTGAAAGGAGCATGAATTTTCAGTATTCACACTCAGGTGACTGGGCTTGATCATGTTTAAGTGCTGGCACAGGTCCTGGACACTTCTTAATTAACACCTGCAGGTACATCCAAGGTGTCCATCAAGATGTATAGGATTTATTTCATGGATACATGAGTGTCTCAGTTTCCAGTAGGGACGGGGTTGATTCTCCCCTGTCTCTATCCGGCATAGCTATTCCACCCCACATGCGCCAGGCCCCGGGGGCAGTAGGGAGCTGGCCGGAAGGGGCGGGGTGACAACCGAAAGTGGGAAGTGGTGATGTCACAGCGTAGGTGTATATCCGGGGGGGCGGCACCAGGGTGCGGCTCAGTGTCATCGGTTGGGACGGTGTGGTCTGTGGTCAGTATCGTAATGGTGTTTGTGTCCTCCATTGTGTTGCTGTTCCTCTGCAATACTTGTTTTTCTGGTAAACAGTTTTTATCTCAACCCACGAGTCTGCTTTTCCCATCCTCTCCCCGCCGCTGGGGGGCTGCAGAGCCAATGGGCTGCCACGTGGCGCCAGTGTTGCTGCCGAGTGAAGGCACAAGCGTACAGAGAGCTTGAGATGTGTCACATTTACAGGCGTACTTTGGTCATCAGCAAATTCCACGGATCCTGGCCGTTACAGACTCGCTGCACATGCACTGCGGGCATGCTTTTTAGCCTGAAAAATCTCCAGCAGTAACATGCCAGCCCTCAGAGTGGGGCTGAGTCTGTGCAAAGAAATTTTTTTATCCTTTTGATCTTAAGGCTGTACATCTCCTTCTGTCATTTGCCACTGCGATATGTTAAAAAGCTATAATATTAAAATAGTTGCAGATTTTACCCATGATCTCCTTATTGTTGTGTTTCCCAATAGTTATTCGGCAGCTTAGCCTGCTCAGCAGGGAAATACAGTGTGGCTCGCTTATACTGGTGGCCCCAGCACTACACATCTATCACCTGAACTTTATACCAGTGTAATTTGGTTCTTTCCTTCTCTCTGAATTGCCATGTTAGTCAACTGTACTTCTGAAAGCCAGAGTTTACTTAACAGAAGGTAGAAAGAAAATATAGAGTTATAGTAGGGAAAAAATTCCTTTCTCAAGTATTTACAAGATTTTGGCTTCTCATGTCTATCAAGACATTAGGAATTAGTATTTCCAGACAAAAGTAATTTCTCAAACCCAGAAATTATCCTGACCTTGCCAAGAAACACACAAAAGGTGGGAGGTGTTCCATTAGACTACTGGATTTTATACATTCATGATATTCTCGCCAAAGAGATCAGCTCCAGTACAGGTAAATCTGCACTGGGCAAGGGAACTGCAGTCAGAAGTGCCACCACAGGGCTCGCTTTTTGAGGCTTTTTGAAGCTGGGAGAAGTGGCAAGCCCTGGCTGGTACCTGGCAGCTTCTGGGGACGGAGCTGGCACTCCCAGCAGCAGATTTAAACGAGGTTCCCGAGCAAGCAAGCAGCAGGTGTGCATCACCTGGGATCACCATAAGGGAGTCTGCATGGGAGAGCACTGAAAGACTGCCAACTGTCTGTTATAGGCTGCCCAACCAGAATGTAGAGATAGATAAAATGTTCTGTAAGCACTTTGGAGAGATCTGAAGATTGCTTGCCCTTATCCTGGTGGGAGACTTCAGCCTGGTAGATATTAGCTGGGAACACAGTACAGCTGAGAGGGAACAGTCTAGGAGGTTCCTGGAGTGTGTTGGTGATAACTACCTAAAACAGCTGCTGAGGGAGCCAACTAGGGAAGGAGCCCTGATGGATCTGCCGATTGTAAATAGAGGAAGGACATGCGGGGGATGTGACAGCTGAAGCTATCTTGGGCACAGCGACCATGAAATGATAGAGTTCTCAGTTCTCAGGGAAGCAAGGAGGGGAGCCAGCAGGACTGTCATTGTGGACTTCCAGTGGGTAAACTTTGGTCTTTTCAAGAGCCTGATTGACAGAGTCCCTGGGGAGGCAACCCTGAAGGGCAAAGGAGTCCAGGAAGGCTGGACGTTTTTCAAGGAGGAAGTCTTGAAAGTGCAGGAGCCGGTTGTGCCTGTGCTGTTGGGGGAAAAGACCAGCCTGGCTGAATAAAAAGATATTGTCACAACTCGGGGAGAAAAGGAGAGTTTTCAGGAAAAGGGACAGGCCACTCACGAAGATTTCAAAGGTGTTGTAGGGCTATGTAGGGAAAAGATTAGAAAGGCCAAAGCCCAACTAGAACTTAACCTGGCTTTGGATGTTAAAAACAATAAAAAGAATTTCTATAAATACAATAGTAACAAGAGGAGGACTCGGGAGAATCTCCATCCTCTACTGGATATGGGAGGTTCAACAAGGCCAAGTGCCAGGTCCTGCACTTGGATCACAGCCCCATGCAGCGATGCAGGCTTGGGGAAGAGTGGCTGCAGAGCTGCCTGGCAGAAAAGGACCTGGGGGTGTTGGTCGCCTGCTGGTTGAACATGCACCAGCAGTGTGCCCAGGTGGCCAAGGTGACCAACGGCATCCTGGTCTGTATCAGGAACAGCAAGGTAGAGTAGGACTTGGGAGATGATCATCCCCCTGTACTCAGCACTGGTGAGGCCCAACCTTGAGTACTGTGTCCAGTTTTAGGCCCCTTACCACAAAAAAAAAAACTTTGAGATGCTGGAGCGGGTCCAGAAAAAGCCAATGAAGCTGGTGAGGGGCCTGGAGGATAAGTCTTATGAGGAGAGACTGAGGGAAATGAGGTTATTCAGCCTGGAGTAAAGGAGGCAGAGAGGAGACCTTATCATTCTCTACAATTACCTGAAAGGAGGCTGTGGAGAGGCGGGGGTCGGTCTCTTCTCCCAGGTCACAAGCAATAGGACAAGAGGAAGTGGCCTTAAGGTGCACAAGGAGAGGTTCAGATTGGATATCAGAAAAAGTTTTTACACTGAAAGGGTTATCAAGCATTGGAATGGGCTGCCCAGGGAGGTGGCTGAGGCGTCATCCCTGGAAGTATTTAAAAGACAGGTAGATATAGTGCTTAGAGACATGGTTTTGTGATGGTTTTTATCAGAGTTAGGTTGGTGATTGGACTAGATGGTATTAAAAGAAGTCCCTTTCAACCTAGATAATTCTATGATATTAATGATATAGACATATTAAAAATAGCTAGTTTAACAGGAAAAAAGTGTACAGGTTTTTTCTGGAAAGAAAATACTAATTCTTTACATTTTGTTTGAAATATTTACCTGGTTACATATCCCCATTATTTGACTTTAAATGCATATTGCATTTTAATACATAATTAACCCTATTATTTATTTCTGAGTATCATGCTGAACATTCAAATATATATCCTGACTTTCAAATAGATATTTCAAATATATGTTTTTAACAATGACAGGAAATTAATAAATGGTAAAGAGATCCTGAAGCGTCAAGTGTGGTGATGGATTCTCCATCATGCATTGTAAATTTATAAGTCAAGCGTGACAAGATGTTTCACTAGATCTTTTATGTTTCAACAGCTACAACTGAACAGACACAGGTGTCATGGGCAAAACAGTCTTGACTGGGGAAATTTTTATCTGAGTTGATTTACTGCCAATTAACACCATCTTCTGATTCAGGTATTGGGGGGGTGGGGGTGGTGTGTGACATATAAATAAGAAAATAAACACTGAACTAAGCCATTTCCTTCCTTTTTCCCAGGCTCATCTTAAGACAAACATATCTGCTGTCCTCTTAGTGTGATCTTGCCATGGTTTTGCTGTGGATTATGCTCATTCATTCCATGGGCTCATGGGTAGCTTCTGTGCCTAATGTTTTTTTTCTGCTGCTCCTTGCTTCTGTTTTCCCCCTGCTCCAGTGGGGGCCACAGTCTCTTAGGGTTGCCCTTGCCCCTGGCATGAGTCACCCCAGTCTGAAATCCCTTGAGATTGTCCCCACTCTGACATGGGTCAGCTCTATGCCCCAAAAATGCCTCCTTCCCTGTGGCTCCTCCATGCATCTGCCCAAGGGCATCTCCCCATGTGTCCCCCTGCCTTTTGCAGCTGCTGCTTTTTGTGACATGCATTTGGGCAGAGGCACCACGTGCTCCTTTGATTCTGATGTTTTGGCAGGCAATAGGTTGCCTGCACCAGTTTCAGAGCTGGCTGGACATAGTTGTTACCTGCTCAAGGAGACTCATGACCTTCTCCCATGCATCCCCTAGCTCCCCAAATGCTGCCAGTTATGCTCAATACACCAGGTACTAGATTAGCCTTTATTTTTTATATGTCAGTGTAGCTTAGGGCCAAAGGCTTTGCAAGCAAACTGTTGGCCTGTCTGTGCCTAAAAGGAGGCAGGGTAGATGCTGCTGCCAGAGTTCCCATACAGCCCATGTTACATGACTTGCTCTGTCAGATGCTTCCTTGTACCACAGAATAAAGTCCTGTTTGGAAGCACTGTGTTTTTCTGTTCTCATGAGAATTATTTTCAGCTACTTTGTCAGCTTGCTCTATAACGACAAGAAAATGTATCCCATTATGTTGGGAAAAGCAGAAGGATGTAAGAATGTATTTTCTCTGAAACTAAAGGCAACCTTTGCATTTGATTTCAATCATTCCTTATTTGGCTCGACCTCAATAATTCAGAAACTCTTTGCTCAGTCCTCAAATCTTCACCATTAAAGTCGCCTGCTTAAAAAAAAGCTCCAGTTCCAGCAAGACAGTTATGCCAATATATAACTATAAACACATGTATTTAAGTTGATCCTTTTTTATGCCCTTTTAAAGGCCTAAATACAAAGTAGAAATTGCATTCTCAAAGTTTCTGAAATAAGCTCTTTTTCGAAACTCTAATGTTGCTACCCTTTTGCGGTCACCACTCCTGTTGAGTACCATCAGGTGTCAAGATTTGGCCTTGAAACATAATTTTTTATTGGATGTTAACAAACAGAAGTATAAGGGCACTGTGAATACACGAGAATGACATTTGTTATGGATGATGTGGGGACCTGATAGATGATTTAATCTGAGAGTGCAAATTCAATTCCTGACCCACATGTCACTACACAGAAGGTTTATGTAATTATCATTAGTGTGTTGTTATTCATCCATGTGTAGATCCTGCTGACTTTTTATTACTTGCTGTTAATGTTGTCATTAAAAATGCATGTCAATTAACATAATTTTAGAAGGAGACATGAAAAAAAATCTGGTTTTGATTTGAATTTCAATTATTTTTTTGATTTATTTGTCTTTCTTCTCAGCATTTGCAAAATACCAGTCAGGGCAGACAATAGATAAGAAAATAGGAACCAAGTCCAGTAACTCTCTCACCTCTCTAGGTAAAAGTGACAAGCTTCTCATTTTGTACCAGGCAAATCATGTGCTGTCACTGCTCTTCGGCCAGTCAGTTCTTTTTATTTCAAAAAAAGGCCAACCCACAATCAAACAAAAAACCCTAGCACAGATGGCATATCTTGTTGCAGCATTACAGTTTCAGGCCCTTCATGAATCACTTGAGTAGGTAAAACAGCATCTGTCAATTTTATTATATTGGATTTATTGAAACCAGGAAATTAGTGGCATGTAAGTATGTATTAGTCTCTGCTTGGCACTTTATTGCAGTACTCAGTTATCCAAGATGGCAAATTCAGATGTGTTTACTAAAACCTTTAGATATATATTTTTTCCTGCTTCACTTGACTGAGGAGACTTAACAACCACAGTTTTATGAGCCTCTGTTTCTTATGACAGTAAAAGCCTTGACATTTCTTTTTAGATCAGCTTTTTAGAGCCTCACACTGAGCACAGGTTTCATACAAGCTGCAAGATGAAAATGGGAAGTGGGGAGTGATCTTAGCAGGGAGCTCACTACCACCAATTTTAATACTAGAATATGCGCACTCTGCCCAGGAGAAACTGGTTCCCTGGAACTGCTGCTGTCTCTCCTGTTCTGCCAGGAGGGCTCAGTCCCAAGGGGCTCCCAGATGTCAGGGAGAGTTAAGGACCAAATGTCAGAAATGTTGAAATGAAGCCGTTTCTGGTGATTGGGTCCCTCAGGCAAGACAGTAGGTTGCTTAAATCTAAGATCCTTGCCAAAGGACCTTATCTATACACAGCTCTTGCAGTAATAATATTCACTTGCACTTAACATATACAGCACCTTTTGTTAATGTTATCTTCTGGTTTTTGCCTTAATTTTTGAGCAGATGGGAAATCAGAGCAAGCAAGGTTGCTTTTCCCCCAAACTCACACTCCTGATTCATTAGCAAGAATATAAATTAAATTAAAGAACAAACATTTTGTTAGTTTCCTCTTTAGCTCCTTTGGTTGTTTGAACAGAGCAGTCATTTTGTTGTAAATTTGCAATTACTGACTTGAACAGAGTAAAACAAAAGTCTTCTTATGCTGAGACGTGCACCTTGTACGGGATCTCTGTCAGACCCAGCTAACACCGCTCCAACAGAATCTCATCTTTTATGTGACCAGTTCAATCTTGCAAAGGCTGTTGCCATCCTGCGAAATACCAGTAACGTTACAACTCTGATAGTTGTTCCATTTCTTTGGTAGCTAAACCACATTGTTTCTTGTAGATGAAGAGGGACTTGGAAGTTGGATCTTACATTCATAAACTCTTCAGTCATTGGTATTTTATTGCCTTTAAGGCTCCATTCCATTAGTCTCATTTGAAGAACCTCAAATAATTTTTATTTTCTTTCCTGGTTTCAGTAGTGAAGTTGTCCTGGAACTGAAGCCACGGCAATCTCTGCACTGATGGTGAGCAAGATCCTGAAGCATGACCTCAGCCTTATGGAGCACAAGTGAAACATGGTATAGATAGAGGTCATTTGACCAATGGGGAAAAGAAAATGCTGCCATGGTAAATAAATACCCTGTGCTTCTTTGTATGCATGCTAAGCTGTTGAATGACTTCATAGGGGAGATTTGTCACGTATTTCAGTGCAAAAAGACATGCGGTATTGGAAATTGGCTTTTACAAATGTCACTGGAAAAGGAACATCCTGCTCATTAAGTGGATTCATAACAAGAGGAAGCTCCTGTACCCTGTACTGTTGTGTTTTCCTGCTTTCTCTCTATCTCTTCTTTTATATTTTTGTTGTTGCTGTTGTTTTTAATACGTATTCTCCTGGCAAGACTTAGTAGCAGATCAAGTGATGTTTACTAGCATTAGACCCATAATGTTGGCTGAAGCACAGTGACATTAGCCAAAGGTGTACAATATCCTGTAGTACACTATCTGATACAAAAAATTTTAGTTCTTTTCATAGCAGCACACTCAAGGCTTCAAATCTTTATTGTCCTCTGCATGAGGAAGGCTCAGCCAAAGATGGTAATGAGATGGAAAGTGCTCTGTGTTGGTCTGTGTCTGGCCTGAGGTGTTTGGAGGAAAAAGAACCCTTTAAGGGCAGGATGCTGAGAAGTTGAATCAGGAAAGAGGATTGAAATAAAGTGCCCTGTGAAGCCCTGTGGACCTTTGGTAATGTTTCCTGTTGGGGGATGGAGGGATCAAAGGGTGGACTTCGCAGCTTTGCAAATAAACTAATTAAGATTTAACATATTTGCCTTCTAGAGATGTTTGTACATTCTCTACCTATGAAAGACCGACTGTTTCTCCCTACTTGGGATAACAGTACCAGTATATAGGGAGTACCAAAAAAAAAAATGTTCCTATCAAAAGTTCAATCAGTTTTTAACATTACTTTTGTATTATTTCTGATGATAAATACCAAATTACTTCAAAAATCATATTGATTACAATGTAATAGGGCATATTTATCTTGGAATACATAGCATTTATCAGAAGTGGAACAATTTTATGTATATATTGTGATCAATCAAATGCTAATTATAACTGAGGTAGCTCCCTATTTCAGAGGTTAAATACTAGAAAAAACTCTATATTCACTGACAGAAAAGTCTGAGAGTTTTAGTGGTTCATCTTTTGCTTTGTTTTAACCCACAGTTTTAAATAAAGATCAGACACAGCAGCTTCATAAGAGAGCTCCATGGGAGTAGGTTTATGTGTTAATTTACAAAATTATCCATGAATAATTTAGAACAAACATTAGATTTAGAGAAGTGGAGCTTTATCTTCTAATAATAAAATTAAAGAAAAATTAAGAAACAGGTAAGTTTATTTCTTGAACCAGCAAAGCAATTTTCCTCTGATGGATTAGTCCTATTTAATCAGAAGAGTGAGGAGCTGGATAAATCCTAGCTGGAAAAATATTAGGTCATTTGTTAGCCCTTCAGCCAATTACAGCTTCAGCTGCTCTATGGTATCTTTTTCTTCTCATCATTCAGCTTCAGTTTTTTTTCCTTGAAAACACTGGATGATAAGCGCTCAATAGATAAAAATGTAGGGCATCAGGGTACTGGTGGGTAAAATATGGTCCCTCTCCTCACCAGCAGAGAGTGTCAGTGAAACTTGTTCATGGAACTGGAGAGCTGCAGGACCAGGGTCTGGGCCTGACTTGACAAAAGACAGCTGAAGTGTCTTTTTTCTCTTCTGCCTTCTTTGTTTTTTTTCCTTTTCCTTTTGTTGCTTTTCCTTTTTTTTTTCTTTTATCTCTAAAACAAACTACTCAGTTCTTTGGTTATTTTTTTGTACTGTTTTCATTCAGGCTGTCATTACAATAGCCATGTAGATAGTGTTTTAGCTGAGCAGTTTGCTTTTGTTTTTTTTCACAGCGGTTTCTATGCTAAAAAGCAAGCAAACCCAAGTGAGAAGATAGCTGGAAAATCTTGTCAGAGGTTTAGTGGGTGTACCAAAAGAGAAGCAGAAAACTCTAGAGGAGTTTGTGAATATTGTCCTGATTTTTTAATTATTTTTTTGCATTCCCCAGGACTAGGAAAAAAAGATATTCTTGCTACAGCTCGTCATGACTGGCCTGTGATTCACAGTGTATTTCAGTACCAAGTAGGTTTTAGCGACCCCCTGTAGGAAGGATTTAATTTTATCTATTTTATCACTTCTAGAGCTTGAAATTTTTTACCCACTCCTTCTACTCCACACAGTTGTTTTTTTTTCAGTTAGTTAAAGAGATGGATCTTTTATATTGGATCTTTTTACCTCTGCATATCACTAAATATTGGCTGTTTGTTCTGCTGCATTCCTTCTTGGGCCACCTTGTGAATACAGAGATTGGGGAGCTCACTGCCAAGGCAGCAGAGAAAGGACAAAGTGACACCAGTGCCAGGACAGACAACTCTAGGCTGCCAGTGTAACAGGCAAGGATATAAACTGGTAAAAAAACATCTTTGGGTTTGTTTTTTTTTCAGCCCTGGTTACTGAGACAAGAACATCAAAGTCTTGTAAGGGGTGAGCCATGAATCACTGAACAGCATAGGGGCTGAAAGAAGTGCTGTAGATAGAAATATGTATGTGCTTTTGAAGGAGCATTGGATCTACTAGTTAACCCAGGGCTGCACTACCCAGACACATTTTTCCTCTGTATGTTGGGAAAACCACTAGACCTCAGCTGCCTGCAAGTAAAGAAGGGGTCACATACCTCTCTCTTTCTCTCTTTGAGGTGGTCAAACTAAAAAGATGCCATACAGCGGCAGACATCGGGGGAGGAAAGAGAGAGGGTGGCACACTTGGTCCTCGAAGAGAGTGTGAGTGGAGTCTTCCACAGTCTTCAGAGCTTATTTGTTTGAACTGGAACCTGCTACTTTCCAAAAATTAGTTGAACTCCCACAGATTATGTGCAGAAAACCCAGCAAGTGCAGGACGAGAAGCCAATTACAACGTGAAGATCATATTATGTAAGCTAACTTTTTCTTTCTAATCAGTTGTGCAAGGTGGGTGGGAACGTGTTTCTTTGGTGAGATATACAGCAAAGTAAGAGAGAGTTATTTTGGTACCCGGACTCTCAGACTTCTTCCAGCTGCAGCTAAACCACCTCCTCCTGGGCAGCCCTGGCTCAGTTAGCCGTGTGTTGTACCCTCTCTCACCGTCCCTCCTCCAGCTTGTGGGGAGTTACCAGTGCCAGCTCAAGAATGGACTATTGCAGCAGCACTTGGAGTTTATGGGATATTTAGGTGGCAAATTATACCTTGCCTTTTATTGACTAGCTCTGTGTAGCACACCAGCTTTGTGCCATGGTGCATCCCCCAGGTTACTCCACACAGTAATAATAGTATAAGCTCTGTCTCGTACATGTTAATTTTAAATTATGTTTACACAGTGCATGAATGTGAATCCATTGAAGCTTGACATTCCTATTTCAGGGTAGAAATAGCTAGTCAATAGGAGCTGATATTATTGATTGGGCTGTTTGTGTGACTGTTATGCAAACTGTACAGGTAATGAATACCAATACACAAGAATTTGTTCAAATATTTTATAGTCAAAAGCCTGGTGAGTTCACTGAATGTGGAAGGCAGTCTCCCATGTTGGAAAGCAGCTGCCAATATTTTGGTACAATAGATTCATCTGTAATCTAAAGTATATATAAAAAACCCCGAAATGTGAAATACTCTGTCTTAAAGGGAAAACATGACCATATGTTTCACAGTACACTTCTGACATGTGGTGTCTCACACTCCAGAGCGATTTGTTTTTTTTTTTTTTTTAACATTGGATGCAGAGCTGGTGTTACAGCTATGGAGTTTCCAGGCAGAATCAGAGGCATGGTAGAGTCTCCCTGCTAGCTGTACTCGACTCTTGCACTGCTACATCCTCCAGCTTCAGCAGAACTTCTGCCCTGTCCTCAGTGGTCTCAGATCCCAAGCCATTGGATTGGTTCTTGCCTTCAAAATTTGTTTTAATCAGGTATGTGTTCCAAGGAGACAATTAGGATTGAATAGCAATTAGCAATGGATAATATGTCATTATTGTAAATCAGGATTACTAAGCATTCACATCATCTTAATTACAATATTTGCAAACAAAGAGACCAAATCTATGGCTGGTAGGGGAAAATTAAGACTAATCATAAGCCAATTGTTAGCTTTATAGCATGGCCCCTGCAGTAGCCATGGAGTCCAGCTGGGCTGTCCTGGGAGCAGAGCAGGGCTGGAGCTGGGACCCTGGACACCGTCATATGGCTCTAGGCCCCTTGAGGCATGATGTAGAAGGATTAGTTGGGGCTTCCTTACTCACAGCAGATTGACTGCTCTGACTGCTGTGTTGGGGATGACTGCAGCACAGGTACCGATTCTGTTGTTTTTAAGGATTGAACCCCTCTGTTTTGCTTCCCTTGTTCCCCTAGTCTGTGAATATGGCTACATGTGCCCTGAGCAGACACGAGCTTAATTCACTGATGCTGTGGCCTCACTGACATGACCATGTGAATGTGTTGCCAACTTACAGCAACAAAAAATATTGAGTCTCAGCCTTATTCGCTTGGGCCCAGTTTTATGCAAGCATATCTACCTTCCATTCAGAGTTCATTGGCTTTTAGCTAACTCTAGGTGTGGGCAGAATAAGGCAATGGCAGTACTGAAAATGCCGTATAGACATAAGTAATGAGTTCCTCACTGTTTTTAAAACTGTGGTGTTCTTTTCACAATATGAGAGTGAATGATTAAGTTAAAGGGATGCGAACTGATGAATGAACTCTGGCTGTTTAGAATGGGGTGCACCCCCAACCTACTCGCTGGTGGGGTGATGTGATGAGCAGAAAAGGCCTTGACTGCCTAGCATCAACTGAAAACACCAGTGCACTGCCATTGCTATTTCTCATCCCAAATCTAAAACATAGTACTATAACCAGCTGCTAGTAAGAAAGTCAGCTCTATCCCAGCTGAAACCACGACAGCCAACAGCCTTTATTTTTGTCTCTCATTCAATAAATGCAGTGAGAAATGCAGAATAGTAGGGTGACTGTCTACACTCATAGACATGAACACTAATATCGTTCCACGTTGCCTACCTTGGTTATTAATCCTTTCTGAAATATTAAGGAACAGATATTTTGATTTTTATTCAATGTGCTATGATGAACCTAAAGAATATTGAATAAATTTTGAATTCTCCCTTGGCACTACTTCATCAAACTGAATCCCAACGATCTCGTATTTTACATCTGAATTCCATTTTCTTTTTTACTTTCAATCTGTCTCATTTGACCTACACTATGGCTTTCTGGAAAGATCATCTTGCAGAATTATTAAATATAAATACCTTTACCTTACCATGCTTATCGACATATTGGAGGTGGAAGTTTTTTAAACTTTCTTGACGAAGAAGGAATTACTGTTCTCAAAGTTGGAAAGTTTTCTTGAGTTTAGGGGTAAGTTTATTGTTTTCACAGGGAGGCAATATTTCAGTTAGTGGCAGGCTCTAACAGTGATTAGTTAACCAATACCAAATGCATTCCTTTGTTTGCCACAGCCAAAGTCTTTTTATATGCATGCAAAAACAATTTCACCTGAAGTAGCTGCACTTGAAAGGCTCCTTCAACAAGATACCTCCTACTGGCTTGGTGCTGATGATCCATATTACCTTCAGGATCATTTCATTAAACAGTCCAAAGTGATCACAGCAGTAGTTTAGGGTATTTTCTTTTTCCAAGAGGTAGACATCTGAATACTTTAGGTAACATTTAATTAGAAAATGGTGCTATGTTTTGAGCCACAAGTTTCTCAAGGCACCAAAACGACAAGAAAGTTGCTAGTATTGTTTTTCCAACAGTTCACCTTCACCTTCTCCTTCTCTGCTTTTGCCTTCTCTTTCTTCCATTTTCTTTCTGTGACCTGGGTTTGCAGGTTTGGAAGGCTATATTTGTGTGTTTCAAGTCATTCTGCATCAATCATTCGGTGTGATGTCACCCAAGAATTTAACATTAGACAGAAAAAAAGTGGCTGACAGCCTTTGTCAGAAAGGCAATTAGTAGGTTGAATTCAGTCTTGTATGCAAGACAAGTTTTATAAAGAGTTATATGAATGTGTATTAATTAATGCTTCTATACTTTGCAGGAGATTCAGAGTTGCAGTTACATAATGAATAGATTAGAAGAGAGAAAAACTGTATTTCTACCAGTCCTGCCGCTTGGGTATTCAAAGAAGTTGAGCTTCGTTCTTCAAACTGGCAGCTCCCCAAGAGTCAATACTTAGAGCTCTGAATAGAAGAAACAGTCCTGGATTTCGCATGATGTATTTGCGTGTTTAACTCATCTCCATCATGTTTATCGCGTGCACATTGCGTTAAAGGCAGTTGTTGCTCATGTATGTGTTGCTTTTTTCCCCATTAAGTATGCAATGTGTGCATGAGCAGAGTTTTGGAGAACAGGTGGGGATGACACAGCCATGTGTTGCAAGTATATTCATAGATTACAGAGCCAAGAGGGAGGACTGCAACAGTCTAATCTGATCTCTTATAATGCTGGTCTGTACATGCTTATAATAGTTTGAGGGGAAACATCCCATTTTGATTTAAACGTTTTTATATGTAACTGTGTTAATCAATAGTCCTCAGTGCTAAGGGCCATGTGTCTTCTGCAACAACAGAACAGTTTATTTGTTGAAGCAGAGGGGGGCTGGTGAGGTGTTAAATTCTAAAAAGCTCCCACCCCATCAGTGACTGGATTCCTCTCCAGGCCCGTGCATCTCTCATTGACCACTTGCTCCTTGTAGTCTGCACAACTGAAAATCTGTCCTTCAATTTTTTTGCCAATTTGTTTTCATTTTCCTCAGCTCTCTTGTAACAGGCCTCTTACATTTTACTTACTGTCCCATTTTCTTTCACCTTCTGTCCTGATGATCCAGACCTTGTTCTTCCAATGGTTTGGCTTCTGCTTCTAATTTTCATCTGTTACTCTGTTTCCTCTCCCTCTGTTCTTTGTGTCCAACCTCTACTTTGCCCCCCAGCCTTACTTTTGTACATCAAAGGAGGAAAAAATTGCCTTCCATATCTGTGTTTCTTTAAATAGTGCACAGCTTTGGCTATTTTTATGTGGGTCCCTCTTTCAGTGTTGTAGCTTAGCCACTGTTTTCTTGCCATCATTTCCAATTCCTCTTTTTGTAATGATTTTTCTTGCATTTGCAGGTAAGCATTTTAGGATCCAGCCCTGCATATGATCCTGAAGGTAATATGGACCATCAACATCAAATACAGGAAGTATTTTGCCTTTCAAGTGCAGCCGCTTCAGGTGAAATTGTTTTTACATCCAGATAAAAAGAGCTTTGGTTGGCTGCCTCACTAGTGAATTCTTCCTCAAATCTGGGAGGGTAGAGTGCCCCACCTGGCTTTGTCATCGCTTTTTCTTTCCTACTTTCCTGACATTACTGGTTTAAATATTTCCCCAGTCTATTTCTGCTTCTTAGCTGTACCTGTTTCCCCTCCTTGCTGCAATGGAGACCACCCTGGTTGTTAGAGTCCAGTAGGCAAACCTCATCCCGGAGCTTTCCTTTAGCTCCAGTTCTCATGAACATCGTTTACTCAGTATTTTGAAAGCAATTATTTCAATTTTCTTGATTTTTAAATTTTTCTTTCTTTCTCTGTGCTCATGCTAGAGAGACAAGCCTATTCAGCCCCACGAGCTGATAAACCTTCATTACTTTGGTTTGCTACAGGTTACAGAGAGCTTAAAAAATATTCAAAATTTCTTCTAGGAGGCACTCAAAACAAGCAGTAAAATGTGTCCAAAAAAGGAGACTTTTCTCATGACTGCTTTTTCTTGCCTCCTAAGCAATACTGAGCATGATTTTTGTCAGACCGTTGTTTCTCCCTCAGGGGGAATTGAGAAAATATTCTGTTCTCTGGTTGTGTTTGTGGAACAGTATCCTGAAACCATTCTGGTACAAGGGAGCTGTGGCCAGCCACTAGAAGGCAACGTGATCCCACAAACAGCCAAAGGTACCATCCCCTCGGAGCTACTTCAACTGAAACGTGCACTTCTGCTCAATAAAATCACTTCTGTCACTTGAACGTGTAATTAATAGTGGGCTCTATTAATGATACAGGATTTTACTTGGGCAGTGATTGCAGCATGATGGTGTTTGAAAGGCAGAACATAAGAAGAGGCACTGGTCACTGCTGGCACACAGGCATTTCAGTCTTGTGCTTTAACTTTTACTGTATTTATCATCTATATTTGGAAATTAGGCTGATGGTAATTTATTGGAAAATAGTTAAATACAACGAATAGTCTCTTGATAATCATTACTAGTTCCTGAGCTCTGTTTGACTGCATGAAGGGGATTTGCTGTGCCAGCTTGCTTTTGCAGACTGTTAGTAGTAAATGACTTGTCCCTACGAGGAATTTACTGAATCATAGTTAATGAATCCCTGTGACTGGTGGATATACAACTACAAAATAGACGCAGTGCTCCTGTTTCACCTTTTCCCTTTCATCTCTCGTGAAGCCGAGAGACCCAACAGACGGTCCTTTCTGTGTCTGTGTGTTAAAACTGTAGTATAAGAGCTGCCACTAAGCATTTTCTGTCTTTTAATTTTCAAGAAAACATGTAAATGGAGGAAATCCTGCTTTATGGATCCAAAGAATGGAGCACAATTAGCACGAGGCTTTGCTCTCAGAGTGCTGCCCCAAACGAAGCCCCATACAGCTTTTAATTCAACTGTCTTTGTCTTTTGTCACCTGTTTTTTTGGAGGGGTTTATTTAGTTTGCTTTTTTTCCTAGCATTCACCTGGAATTCCACTCTTATTGCTGTAATCGCTTTGTCTCCTACAGTGGCTTTTGTCTTATGTGTGAATAACAAGGACCTTTGCATTTATTCCTTTGCACTCGTTCATGCTTCACACACAGCCGCTTCAGACACCTGCCACTGGCTGGAGGCTGGAAGAGATGCCACAGTGTCGCTCAGAGCACATGTTGTTCAACAGCGTGAAGGGGAGGGGAAACAGAAAACCAGAGGGGAAATATCCTGGCAGCAGGTAAGTAACTCCTCCTCCCCATTATTCCTCCTGATTTGGCGAGTTTGTGGATCCAGGCAAGTGTGTTTGCTATAGAATCTAATAAGACGGCAAGGTTTAATTAAAACTGATAGAAAGGGGAATGAAAAAATAACCATTTATGGCTTTGAAAGTACAAGCTCACCTATTACAAGTCAGGATACATAATTGTCTTGTCTCTGCTGGCTCTGGCTATACCTAACCAAAATCTGGCTTTTTGCACAGTTTCACTCCTTGAAGAATAAAATGTCCTGTCCTGTCCTATACCAAGCCTTTGCACTCTCAGAAACAATTCAGGGTTGTTCTGTACTGTATCAAAGTGCTCTACAAGGGACAGGAATGTGCCTATTGTGCTACAGCGATTATTTTTCTCATTGCCATTGTGCCTGTATGTTTGTGGGAGGGGTTGTGTGTGTACTAAGGATCATCCATAGAACAGAAATCTAATTGGGAAGATTTTCATGTCTCCTGGCTCAGTAAAATAGTCCTGATAGAAGGGCAGGGTGAACCTCCACAGCTGAAGGACAAAACAATTCTGACAGACTCCCACTAATCCTGAGGCCGCTGTTTGGGGGGGTAGGCAGGGTTACCTGCACGCCTGCTGGTGGGCTGGGAGCCGGCTCAGGATTTTGCTCAGGCAGGTGCAGAACCTGTTGTTTATTTAACAAGACGGCAGCTGCTGCTACCGCTTCGGAGCAATTAAAGAATGTGTTGTTTGGTAGGAGGTTGCCAGGTGCTGGCTGTCCTGTATGCTACGACAAGCAGGGCAAAATTTCATGTAAACACCTGCCAGCATCCCGGGCAAACCTGTACTAACGGGTTATTATGTACCTGCCATTAAGCCATTTGTGGCTTTAGCTGACAGCAACATGTGCGCACCAGCTAGCACAGCAAGGGCTTGAAGAGATAAGATACGCCCGTGTTTCCTTACCTCCAACAGATGTGAGCTCAGGATGTTTGAGAAACACCAACAGCCGCTTCAGACTTTACCCTCTCAAACACACAGAGCCCGCTCCGTGAGTGGGGTGAAGCGATGCTGCGTTGCTGAGGGCAGGAGAAAGCTGTAATGCATCTGGAAGAGCTAGAACATGGACCAGAGCTGCCAGTCATCACCTAATTTTTCAGCACAGGGTTGTTTTTTTCCATGGGAATCTGGGGTTTGGGTGGGCTTGCTTGCCTCCATGTACCTGGCAGACAGGCTTATAGGTTAGCTGCTTAATTGATTTGCAAGTGCATGTGTGATGCCGTCTCTGTTAACTGAAATTGGTACAATTTCCCCCTGAAGAGAACGGATGCTTCTACTGAAAAAGTCAGATCTTTGAAATATTTAAAAGCAGTTCTGAGAATGCATATGATGAGTAGTGCTTCTATTACTTCGGTGGATGAGACACCCAGATTTTCTGCTGCTGTCATCCTCCGAGAGCATATCTCAGGGACAGAAACCAAAAAGAGTTACAGGCTGTTGCTTCTTTGAGGGGACTCAGCCAGGGATCAGCAGTAGTCTCTCAGAGCTCCTCTGCACAGTATCTGTGGCTAATAGCCCTCAAGGGACCGTGGACCAGCCAGAAATGTCTGGATTCCAACAGCGAGGTGGCCCTTGCCCTCAGGACTCCAGGAGGGATGCTGGAGGAGCGAGAGGGAGGGCTGGGTGCTGGCAGCACCCAGTCTGGGCCTCGGGGGAAGGCCCTGCACTGGGAGGCTTCTTGGGCAGGGGACAGGGTCCTGCAGCTTACAGAAATACAAGGAATAGCAATCAGAACACGAGGAGAGGGAACCGTAGAAGGCTTTTCAGTTCATTGCTGTATGTCAGACTGTAAGAGTTTATTTTTCCTGTGTGCTTTAGCACATAAATGGGACAACTGCTTTGTGAAGTCTGAGACTGGATTGCTGTTCTCGACTGCTTTGAAAAGAAAAATGCAAACCCTACTCAGAATAGGTTGTGGCATCAGTTGCTTTCCCTGCTGACCGTACTGAATGAATGAGTTCCACAAAAGGGACAGTGCTGTGGGACCACAATCTGCCCTAGTTCTGCAAACCCCATCCAACTGCTGCTGCCTGCAGCCCTGTGTACCCTCTGTGACTGTTTCTCAAGCTTAGGCAGATGGGCTGTGTGTGTGCATGCCTGTTAGGACAGGTAACTCTGCATTTTGGATTGTTCAACTGAATGATAGAAGTTCAGAAATTTAAAAGATAAAGTTAGAGATTCCTTTTGTTTTGCAACAAGATGATCCTGATCCTATTAGCAGATGAGTACCCCAGGAGTAACTTAGCCACATTCCTTCACGGGGAAGGAGATGACTCTTATCCTGACTCACTTTCTGTGCAGCATGTGTGTTTGCAACAGCAATTATTATATATACATTTTTCTTCCTTTATTGAAAGGAAAACCTGCAGTCTCTTGCCCCCTGCAGTTTTTAGTGAATACTGTACATAAATGATTTATTTCTTTCTTTAGAAAGGACTTTGCTCTGCACGGCATCTGTCATCTTGGGATTTCTCTCTCCCCCTCTTGCAGAAATGTAGCTAGAAGCTGTTTAACTCAATCTAAGCACAACTCGAAGTCAGCTGTATTAATTCCATCAAGCTTCATCTACTCTTTAACATTCTCTTTCATCTGCTGAGGACCTTCATTAATATGCACTGTTTGTGATTAAGGTAGCACTTATAGGACCATCACAGGATAATGTGCAGATTTCTGCACTTTGGAAATACTGTCCTGTCATTCCTCCGTGAAATTCAGCTTTCTAGAGTTTTTCTAAAAAGTACTTAAGATAGTAAAAGAGACTTTTTGAATTACTTTTTTAAAATTTATTTATTTTTAATCAAGAAAAGCCATGCTAACAATTACCCTCTAACATATGAGCTCTTCATTTGCCGTGGCAGGAAGATGGGTAAAGGTTTCAACTGAAAGACAGGGCAACAAAAATTGAGATGGCTTAAATAAGCTAACCTACAAAAAGTCATAATTCAGTGGGATAGTAAGGTTCATTGCTGGCAGCAATTCTTCAGGGGAGAAATAACTGTATTACATTGGTTGCCTCTTAGTAGTAACTGTTAGCAAATGCTGTGAATTGTGACTCTTATTTTTTTTAGTTTTATTTTTTAAACAAAGTTCAAAGTAGCATTCTGAAATAGAGCCATCAGGTGAACTTCTGTGTAAAGGTCAAAAAAATGTAGTTGCTGACATGAGATAAAAGACAAAAACAAAATGGGTAGCAGGACTGAGTAACTTTGGAAGTAGATGATGTATCAAAGTGAAGAACAACTGAGGCTGACAAAGATTAAAGTGGAATAGGAAAAGTAGTCAGAGGTCTCAAGTGAAAGCTGTTGGAGGGTAAACTACATATTTCAGAGGAGGAAGTCTTTGAATCATTAAGTACACCTAGTGTGGTCATGCCTTTTGTGATGGTCAAAAATGCACCCACTGAAGTGAGTACAAAGATTTCAACAGATGCAGACTTGAGCTGACAAAGAGCCTCAGCAACATCACCACCGGAAATGGCAAGGGTTACCTGCTGGGGCTTTGCTGATCAGAATGGAGAGCTGTAAAGCTGTTACCAACACAAAACACATGCAGCTCAGCCGCATGTGGCTCAGGGGAACACCTTTTCTCAGGCATAGCGTTGCCAGAAGACCTGGAGGCAACCACAGTGTGCTGGGGCTCCAGTGGGGAGATGAGGAGGCATGTAGGGACAGCTCATGGCAAACGTGAAATACTTTGGTGTATGATCGTATCTGGGTATCTTGCAGGGAGAGACGTCAAAAAGAATGGGAAGACAGGAGGCTTTTCAGCACATCAAAGTGAAAAATGGTGCTACTATGCCTGCACTGAGGTTGAAAGCGGGATCGCTTTTTCAGTGAGCAGAATACAGAGAACCTAAGTTCATTTCAGTTATTTGGGAGTACAGTTCTATGCCACGTGGAGGCCAGAGCAAAGGACCAGGACTTGGATGTGAATGCATTTGTGAGAGCAGAGTTTTCAGGAATGTGGTGGCATGAATTGCGGCTGAACCAAGAAACAGAGGAAGACGGAGCTTCATGTGAGGAGGAGCACCCTTGTACACAGAATATTTTTGTTCTGCCCCCTGTAAAGGATAACTCTGGGTTTACAGAATGGCCCATCCACCATTTGCTGGAGGGTGGATGGCTGTAAGAGTCGAAGGAAGTGGTAGCTCATAAGTCCCGAATTATGACCTAGCACTTTACCTGTTAAGTAGGAGCATTAAAACATGTTGGATGGATGGACAAATTCCATGATAGTGACTTAGAGAACAAAGGACAACAAACCAAAAATGACTAAGACAATGAGATGATCTGTAAGCAACAGGTAAAGTGAGGCTCAACTGGGACTTTGTGGGTCCATGCTGAAGTACGGCTTAAATGCCTTCTCCTGCATGTGGACAGGCACATGGAGCTTGACGTCTTTCACTACTGCTGCTGAGAGATGGGCTCAAGATGTGCTTCATGCTGCATGCATGCACAGTGATGCATTGAGCTGGCAACCAGTTACAGGGGCTTTTGTGGCTGAGAGGTTAGGAGAAAGGAAGGAAAATAAAACAGATATGGCTTGAGAAATAGAAAAAGCGAGATGTTGAAAGTTAGGGAAGAAGAAAAGGTGAGGGCGGAGCTACGGTTGCAGTTTATCTTCTCAGACCATATGGGCCACTTGAAACTGAGGATTACTTTCCCTGCCTTTAACCCCAAATATCTGTGTAAAGTATCATTTATGGGGCAATTCCATACTATTTTTCTAAAGATAGTGTAATTTGCATATCACATTGGCATTATGTTATTTATTTGCATACCAACCACACTTAGTTTCCCCTCCTGCATTTAACAATTTCACCTATGTTATAGCTGTAAGTAAATATTGAATGTTTAGTAACTACTAGCTTCTCTAAAAACACATTTAAACATGGGACCATGTACTATTTGCTGATGGTAGGAACACTAGCAAATGCTTGCAGGATGTGGAGAAATAGTAGAAGGCATCAGGAGAAATTTTAAGAGTGAAAATCAGGTACTGGTTTTTCGGTCTTCAAAAAGAGTGTGTTGGCAGTGGATAATGGCCAGTGTTGAGGAAGAGGAGAATTGCTGTGATATCATTAGTCTCTCACTGCTTCAGAAGCTACTGGCTGGGGCAGTAAGAGGGCAAAGAAGGAAGTGAATTTAAGGAATAGCTTTCACACAGGAAAAGGGAGCTTCAGTCTTGAAGAGGAAGCAGGGAGTGCAGTAGGGTAAAGAAGACTTGTTTCTACTTCTGAGGATGGTGACCATCCCAAAGAGGGGAAAATAAATCTACTGTCACAGACTTCTGTGTGGGGAGGGAGAGCACTGCTGGTCTGAGGGACAAAAGGGCCTCCATGGAGCTCCAGATAGTAAGTGGACTTTATCGAGAGTTGTGTGTTCTTCGTGGTAGAAGAATTGCATATCCTGAATTTATTAAAAGTCATTTTTGTTTTAATTGTCAGTACTGTTGAAAGCAGTTTCTACTCTTCGGGTTGCTGTCTGCATCAGAAAAGAAAGCAGGTTGTTGAATGAAAGAAACATGGTTATCTCTGGTGGGACTTGGCGGATCCTCCATGAATCACACTGTTTCTGACTTGGAACACGATAGCAAAGGATGCTTTGATGAAAAATTTAGAGACATACCTTCCTGTCCCATAAAGACATACCTTTTACTTCTTCCCATCATACCAACCTTCACCTTCCCTGTCCTCTTCGACAGTTACTCTCTCTACTGTTTTACGCGCTCTATTGTCTCACACATGAACACTGATCCTCTTCAGTACAGTAAGGAGGGGTTGGAGGAACAAGGGATTTGAAGAAGCAAAATACAAACCAGAGAAAAAAAATATTTAATTGAAGAAGGAATATCATATTGATTGTCTTGTGTAGTGTTCTTGTTCAATGAAATTAACTGTACATTCCCATAATTATTTCCTTTTTATTGCAGTTACATTGATTAGCACATAACACAGAAAAAGCAAAGAGGCAGTGGTTGGTATTTTGCCTCCAGCAAATCGTCTATGTGCTGCAGACCACTTCTCCCTTTGAAAAAAAGTGCCCACCATTAAGGCACCAGCAAAGAAAAATGAGCCAGAAGTTGAAGGCAAAGGGGCAGTGCTTCAAATGTACATTTTATGCTGCTAAAGAGATCCACCGAACTGTGACCAAAATCCCATTAAATGGAACACTTTCTATTTAAATCTTCCCATGACATGTTTCTAGTGTTACTGTACCAGGGAGGCACACAACTGTCAGGCTTAAAGCCTACTCTTCTTTCCTTCCTCCAGTGGCTCTGCAAAATTGGGCTGTCACTTCCAGACCAGGATCTCGGACTTTGTGCCGGACTGCTGGGCTGAATAACGCCTTGCCTCTGACAGCCGCTGAACTCTACAACTTCTGTTCCTTGCCCAGCGAGACACTGGCCACTTATTATCAAGTAAGAAAAGTCAACACCTCACAAGGGACAGTGCAATGCCATTGCCCCTTCCCCGAGCTTCTGTGGGCCATCAGCTTCGCTGTTGTCCTTCACGGGATGATCTCCAGCACGGTGGTATCGATAGGTGCATTGCCTCTCCTTCCCAGCTGGCAGAAAGGCCTCTGCAGTGTTAACCTGGCCAAGACTGAGCTGTCAGTAATAACTCAAAGGAGATGGTTTTGGTTACTGTTTTTGCAGCCCTGCTTTAGGCATCCAAGTCATGCTGTGGCTCCTGACCTGCGCAGAGGAGAGCTCCTCACCACACAGGGCAGCATACTGCCATGAATTACAGTTAAAATCTGGGTTCGCTCACTCTTAGCATCTGACATTGACATTGTTCAGAGGAGCAGAGAAACACCTGCTTAACTGAATCTTAATATATTGTCATCCCAAGCTCCACAACTATTGATACAAAAAATAGTATAAGAGAAAGAAGAAATGTAGATTGTAAGCTAAAGTCTAGAACTCTTACTTTGTCCACTGACAGGCTAAAATATACCTCTTTTCTTTACATTCTGTAAAGGGCAGGAAGCTTTGGTTTTTTGCTTTGGTGCAATCAGCATTTCTTCAACATGGACAACTGTAGTACTAATTTTATATCTACTTTGTATGTAAACTATGTAGAAAACTCATTAGATTTGGAATTCCTCCTAGAGACAGCTAGCAGTAGACAGTAGTGCAGAGTTGTGGTTTTGATTAGTCAAGAATATTTTTCATTTTTGCATATTGGCTTTGGTTTTTCATGTCTTGTACTTGGATGTTGAACTTTTCTTATTATCGTGGCTTGACAAGTTGTTTTAGCTTTGGTTTTCTTGCTTCATCCCAGCACATTAGCAATACTGAAAAAGGGAATAACTTTTAGGTAACTATTCGGTGTCCATCTAAAGTGATTTTACTCCCTTCTTGCAGTTTACAGTGGACACCACAGTTACTGGCAACAGGGGTAAGCTCCTTGAAAGTCTCAGACAGGACACAAAGACCTGAATCACAAGGCAAGTACTAGCTCCAAGGTGTTTGATTTCTCATATCATTCCTCAGCCACATTGGGAAATGCAGAAATCTGAATTAATCCCTTCTGTGGGTGAAGAGGACTCTAGCATCCTTCCTAGTGCTTGCTACCCAAGAAGTAACTCAGGTAACCAGCCCTAAAACCCACAGTCCCCAAAAAGGTAAGAGAAATTACATATTTAAAGGGAAAGGCATGCTGAAATATGATATCTGTCAGGTAACTGAGCCTATACTTGCAAATATTTTAAAATCAGTTTTCTGGCCAATATTACTATTTATCAAAGCTCTCTTTTGTTTAATCAAGGGCTTGCTGCCTCGCAGCCTGTCTGCTTGTCCCCGCAGTGCAGACATTATGCTGAATTTACAACACAACAGTAATTACTGTGCCAAACCCAACCAGCTGCTGTTTAAAAGAGAAACCCCCCCCAAAACTCAAGAAACAAAACCACTGGATTGTGCCTAATAATGCAGCATTAGATGGTAGAGGACAGGGAAGCTTTATTCAAGCGCTAACGTTCACGAAACTAGCAGGGACACTGGATGAATGGCAGAGTAAGTAGTACGTTCAATAAATGTCTCCTCCAAAGTTTGCTCCATTGTGAGAGGCCTTCTCAGTGTACGGTTGCCACAGTGTAAGGCACACAGAGAGCCAAATGCTCACTTAGAGTGAACAAAAGCCTCTCTCCTGCTGTTGCTTAATGCTGTAACTTTTATTAGCAGCAAGTGACAGCAGTTTAGCCTCCCTCCTTTTTCTAGATGATTACATTCTTAAGCCGATTGACTGTGTTGACTAAAGGCAGCTGTTGATCCACACTCTTTCCTCTTACACACACAATGGCACACAAAGAAAAGAAACGCCAGATTTTGTGTGTTCAGGATAAGCTTAAGATTTTGATTGCCTGAACAGAGTGAAAAATTGGTTGCTGTATCAGGAGCCTGAGATCACTGAGGGCAAAAGCAGGTGGGGCTGCTGTGAGTTCGGGAGCCCAGAGCTGAGACTCCCTCCTAAAGGTCCCTTTCACTTCCGCCCTTGCCCCTGGCATGGTGGGGGCTGATGGAGAAGGGGAGCACAGCAGTAGTATGTACTTGGTTGGGTTTGGGTCAGTGAGTCACTAATATATGGAAAACCCTACCAAGATGCAGGAGGAGTAGAGAATCGAATATTAATGCAACCTCTAGTCTTTATACGGAGTTAAATCTAGATGTGTAAATGGAATTTGGTTTTTGGTTTTCTTGGCAGTGATTGTTAATACCTGGATGTTTCTGTCACCAAATCCAAGCAGGTGCTTTACTCCATGCTCAAGAGGACCCTCAGGACACTCAAAGTGGCAGCTATCTTTTCCTCTATGGCTTAGAGATGTAATGCCAGTGCATGGGGATGTGGATAGTGTTGAACGATCAGTTCACTGAACTTCCAAGCCATCCTTTGAACTTGTAAATAACACTATCATAGGAGGTGGCACTGACAAAACATTCCTCATAACCACAAAAGAGCTGAAAAGCTGATTATTGGAGAAATAGTCCCTTTTAGAAACTTGTCTATGTGAACTGGCACAAAATTTTACCCAGGAGGAAAGATGACAGTGGAAATGGCATTGCAGTTATAATTACCCAATTAAGCTTATTTCAAGGAAAAACATGTCTTAGATATCACCTTATCTGGTGTAAATTAATAGAAAAAAAACAAAACAGTCTCTTTCTGCAAGGATTTAGGAGACAAATTTCCTGGCTCAGCCTCTGTTGGCTGCAATGCATGGTAAATATATCAGATAAAGGTCTCAGGAGAGGTTGCTTTAACAAGAGGGCTCCTCTCACTGTCTTAGTTTAGGTGAGAGATAATTTAATATTTAAAAGAACATCCAAAAGTAAGTCCTCAGTTGCAAAAAGAAAATACAAGTTAAGAAGTGGGGGATTTTTCAAGCTGCTTTTTTTCCCCAAATTGTTCCAGGTGGAATCCATCTGAATGCAGCCAAAATACAATCACAGCTTTTAAAGGGGTGGTCACATAGGAAAAAATATTTTGACATCTCAAACTGGAATTTCAAAAATAATTAAAGCAAAAGGTCCTTTTCCTACTGGGAAACTGTGCTATTTGTTTTACTGCATTGCAGCCTGCAATAGGAAAAAGTTCCTTTAGTTGTGCTGCTCCTTCATAGAAGGAAAAAACCAAACAAGCAATGAGAAATTCTAGCATCCTTACGATCTTCTGCTCCTGTCTCTTCATATACCTAAGCTCCCGTTCATATTTATGTGACATGATTTATGCATCAGAAGTACTGACCAGACACGCCGCTGTAAACTGCTGGAAAAGCTGCTTGATTCTGCCTTGTGCAGTGTGAAAATGGATTTATGCACAGTGGAAGAACTTAACAGGGATGACAATTTGATAACTGACATTGTTACGGTAATTTAATAAGAGGAGAAAACCTAGACTAGATCTCAAAAGCTTGAGCAGACATAGATAATAGCTCACTGGTAAACCATATGCTGAGGAATGAAAGTGCTGCCAGTGTGCTGTCAAATGGGGAAATCCCATTCAATAATGGAACAAGACACATTAGGGAAGCACATGGCTTTCAAGGGGGCAACAGAGGTATGAGTGTGTCTGAGCCAGAATAAAATGGGTGAAAGGGTCAGAGTCCAGTGGAGTTATCTCTGGGGAATGGAAAGATGCTTTATTTTTGTGAACATGCCAGCTTTGGAAATTTCTGCAGCCATTGATGGAAAGGTATGGTAAAATACGGTAATCATAATTTCAACCCACCAGTGTCTGATTATTACTCATACAAATCTGATTTCTGTATTTTTTCATATGGGTATTTTTGCACTAACAAAGGATAGATGATAAAGGTGACAAAGTCTGCAAGTCAAAAAAACCCCAAACCCTGATGATGACAAGCATACAAAAGGGCTTAAAGTTCACTTCTGTTTCTTCTCTTCACACCACCTTCCATCCATCCCTGGTGTCTTCAGAATAGTCCATCAACTATTACATTACCTTAATTAAAAGAAATTCAAGCTTGCCTACAGCAGCCTGTGTAGTAAATACCTGATAAAGCTGTTTTCCAGTCATGAGCTATTGCTTTCCAAAAAACCTAGGCTAAACCTGCAGCTGTATTTTTCAGGTAGGGATGGTGTCTCTCGTTGCTCTGCTCTCTTAACCAGGGTAAACAAAAAATGAAACAGAGCTTCACCTGAAGGTAACCCCCAAAATGAAGTGGTTTGTCTGGACTATGGGGCACAGGAAACGAGTGTGCAAACTTACCTGGGACACGCTGATCTGGGACGCACTAGCCCCTTGCAGGCACTGTTGACTTTAAACACACCACCTCCCTCTCCTCCTCACCCATTGCAGTGATTGCGCTGCCCGTCTGAATGTGCATAGGGCAGTAATCACTTCAGTGTGAAACCAAAATCCCAGTGTAGACAGAAACACCTATTTAATCATTCAGAAAGAACAGCATCTGTTTATTTTGGTTATCTCTACCAGTAGGTGTCATGATACAGCAACCTGTGAAAATTCTTGATGTGGTAGGAGATGAAGTGGTTAAATGAGCACTAATAATTGTGGAATTTTATTGAAATCGCTGGATGTCAGTGGTTAAAAGGGTGGTTAATTTTTGCTAGATGCTGCCACCCAGACATTAGTTCCCTTGTTTTGGGTGAGTTGCAAGTGAAAATCTCTGCCACAGCCTCAAAATTTTCTTTTTGATGCCTGTGCAATGTACCGGTTTCCCTTGTTCCAGGGATGGTATGTGCCCTTCAGTGGGACACACTAATAATGGGGTGGCTATGTGACAACCTCTGAAAAAATATATGATAGCCTGTCCTTTGAAGAAAGAGGTTCAAAGTGAATGCCACACACATTTGCTACATTTAAGAGCAGTCTGCTTAGATGTTTTTGTCACACATCAAAGCATACTCACAGCCATGTCCGTTTTTTTCATGATCCTGGTTTCATCCTTCTGGNAACAAAAAAACAAACAAAACAAAAAAAAAAACAGGAGCTGTTTAGTCTGAGAAAATTAAATTAAAAATAATTGCAATATGTCAAGTCAATCAGGTGCCTGACATACATACTTTCACCTTCCCCAGACCAAGTCTGCAGAGCATCAGGCACCCTAAGCTCTCACAGATGTTCGTGTACGCTGAGGGTACGAGTACCAGGTGGGGCGTTTAGGTTTCAAGCCTTTGCCTGTACAGACACGGTGCGATTTAAAAGGAATGAAGTAACAGTGTTTTTAAATTTGATCTGATTGCTGGCCTGATGACTTCTCCTGAATATGCCTCCTGCTCCCAATGAAAACATCTGTTGAAGTGTTTTAACTTCAGGTTTTGGGGTGTGTGTGTGTGTGTGTGTGTGTGTGTTTCCTTTTTTTCTTTCTTTTTCTTTATCTTTGCTCTTTAAAGATTGTGGTTGCAAGAAATACCCAAATCCACAACCCCACCATGTAACATGAAAGGGTCTATTACTGTTTAGTGAGGGAAGAAAAAAGAGTATAATATCTTATTAGAAATGCACAAACTCTCCTTTCTCTACCCTTGCTTGCTGTTCTCAGCAAAGTTCTTGCTCAAAGCTCTGGGGATCTTGTAAATCCATTCTAGATATTTTTGATGATTTTTGCAACACATAATTTGAAGTTATATCCATGTTTGTAAGACGTCTGTGTTTACAAGCGATTTTCTAGATTCTTAAAGAGCTAATACGAGAAAATAAATGGAATCTCGTTAAATGGATTCCTCAGGACCGATGGAAGCAAAAGTATTTAAGCACATGCATTTTCTTTTAGTGACAATCCCAATCCTACAAATTCAGTAAAGAAGGCAAATGAAAAGTGTCGTAGCAAATAAAGCATGGGGTTAAGAAGGCACCATGGAAGTGCAAAGGGTTAACCATGAGGAGCCCGTGAGGGACCCCCTACTCAGGCAAAACTTGATGGGGAGCTCTTTAGCTGAAGCTCACCAACTACCCCCACAGAAACCCTTCTGCACCTCTGACTTGGAGGAGCTGATCACCCAAGTCTTCCTCGAGTGTTGGATGAAACAATACATTGCAATAAGGCCGGCCATCTGCAGAACAGAATCAAAACTGCTTAATTGTTGATAAAGCTTCTTCAGTTTGACAAGTGTGGGTTTTACACAACACACCTCCTCAGTGTCATATTGTCATTCTCAAAGGAAATGAGACGAGATCACTAAATTATTTTGGTATCTCAAAGTACTTTGGAGAGAAGTCCAGTCTCTGTCGAATTCATGACATAAGTTTGTTTACTTTAAATAGGCTTTGAGAAAAGAGAAGGCAGTGGCACAGGAGGCAGTCTTGGCAATACTTACCTTAAATTCTATTCTTAATTACCCAGGTGTTTCTCCCACAGAGACAAAAGCAGGTACCCTTTTCTGGAGACCTTTCCAGGGACTGATTTCCAAACCCACTGCTGCTCAGCAATTTACAAAAACACAGGTCTGGATGTTTGGTGCCAGACTGGGCCAATTTTTCACTTCTCTCTATTTTGGCCTCAGTTTCAAAGAAATATTCTCACATAAAACAATATTCACAAGGAGAAGCTGCAACTTTGTGCCTGCTTGTCATGAATAATAACTGCTTCAGAGCAGTTTACCATTTATTAGTGTTCACGCAGACTCTACTACTCGACAACTAAATTTTACAAGTGAACATCAGCAAATTAGCTCACAGGTTTCAGTGGATAAAGTCTCTGGCACCCAAGCCAACTGCTTATCCTTTTTTTAATTGGAGAAGAATCAATCAGTAATGAAAGAGGTTTTTACCTTAATCTTAGAGCTGTCAGCTTTCTAGAAAGTCAAATAGTCAGAGTATTTGGTACAGGCCTCCCAGTTCAGGTGTGGTCACTGGAAGAACTCTTATGATCAGGGACATGTAATCAGCTCTGTACTTCATCCCAGTAAATGATGTGACTCTTTCAGCTGAGTGTCTTTCTTACTGTCTTAGTTGCAGATAACAATTGAAATTGCACCTTGTCATAATGGCACCCTGGTCATGAGGTTTGCCGAAGCCTGAATGAATAAAGCTATGGCCTAGGTGAACATTTCTCATTTTCATAAAGAAGGTAAGCTCTTAACCTGAGAGCTGCTCTGTGTTCAACAACTGACATCCCTTTTCCCATTCAAGAGTGGCCCTGGTAGCTGTTATTCTCTGCCTGGGACAGGATCTGCAATTTTTGAACTGCGGGAAAGTCTTTCTGATAGTTCACTAATATAAAATTCATGAACAAAATGTTGACAAGTAGAATAAACTATGCCCACTCAGAAGGTGTTGAGTTGAGGCTTGACTTAAGTAACTTAAGACAACGGGATTGTAGAGTCTTTCAGGGTTTGGTGCTCATCAGGGCACCTAATGCCTACAGATTCCTTTCATAGTATTGTGTCATTCACACTGTATTACCATAACAATGGCATCCTCTTATTGGTGGGGAGCAATAGAAGGCTGATAAAAAATCAGTATCCCTGTTAATATTCTCATTTTCCCTTACGGAAGAAAAGAAGAAAGTGGCCTTTTATACTGACTAGGATGGGCAGATGGTCCTTTTTAAGCAACAAAGATTAATTTTCACTTTTTTTACATCAAATAAAATGGACCATATAGCATGATGTACAGATTGACAGCTAATAACCACATTTCTCTCAATTTCTTGACAATGGAATTCTTTTTCAAGTTCTAAAATATCAGTACAAAGTCCTAGTGGCAGTGATATAGGTAATTGTGCTACTGGAAGGTTTTCTGAAATACTGCTGAAACATACCCAAACTGCCCACAATAATTCAGCAATCACATTTCACAGAGATTTTCCACAAACTTGTCAGCTAAAAAATATTGGGAATGCAATGACCAGCCGAAAACCCATTGGGAATGGGAGCTTTTCTATAACCTCATACAGGAACCATAACAGCATATTCCTAATTGTACTGTAGTAATGGGTCAAGACATTGATACCTCTGGAATGCCATTCAGAGGGACCTCGACAGGCTGGAGAAATGGGTCAGTGCTCATGAAATTCAACAAGGGCAAGTGCAAGGTCTTCCACCTGGCTCAAAGCAATCCCCAATATCATCAGTATAGACGGGGCACGAACAGACTGGGAGTGTAGAGGGACTTGGGGATACCGGTGGATGAAAAAGTGGATGAGCCAGCAATATGCACTCACAGCCAGAAAGTCAGGTGTATCTTCTGCTGCTTAAAAAAGAAGCATGGCCAGCAGGTCAAGGGAGGTGATTCTGCCCCTCTGCTCTGGTGTGACCCCCCACTGGGAGAAATGTGTCCAGGATTTAAGGAAGAACATTTTTATGATGCAGTCAGTGAGACAGTGGAACAGCTTGCCACAAGAAGCACCCTAGTCCAAAGAAAATGGTGGTTTTCCACTATAGGGATTTTCCCACGTAGCAGAAAAAAATCTGTGTTTCATACACTGAGAACAATTGCTAATAATAATATATTTTTTTAAAAAAGGAGCAAAGGTAATTTTGTAATTTAGCACTGACCCTATGACAGTTTTCCAAATGTCAACCTCAAATTTATGCTGGCTATTAAAGATTTATACGACATCTAGGATTCTTTTTTTTCTTCTTCTTCTTTATAGTTTACTGTCTGCATCGAAAAGAAAAAAAAAATAGATTGGACGAAGACATTAAAAATATTTAGCCTGCACCTCTAATTATGAGAGAACATATCTGCAAGTTCGGCATCCCTTGTAGCTTGTAATTTTCAAATACCAAGGGCAGCAACTGAACACTGATAAGGCTGCCTGCTGGCTAGGGCAGTAAGAGCTTTTCCCAGCTAGAAGCTGTATCTGCACATAGCAAATTCTTCCTGCTACAGAATATGAGAGGAAATAAATAGGTCAAACTTGTGGTGCTAAAGCACTCTGAGTTTGCAAGCACAAATAAAATTAATTTGGAGCAGTTAAACAGGGACATGTTTGAAAAATTAATAATACTTGTCCTTTAAATCTTTCCGGTTTTTCTAGTGCTGTTCCTCCTATGAGCATTTCACCGTGTTTTGACTGAGTGTAAAAAACAAACCAGGACCAAGACTGATTAGCAACCCTACAATAGCAAAACAGCAACCTTCCAGGGAAAAGGGGAAAAGGATACGATTTAAGTTTCCAAGGAAGCATTAGGAAAAAGTTAAATTAAAATTATTTTCTAGAAAACCTTGAAAATTCATCAAGATCCTTTCTTTTTAATTAGTTACTGTGATCTACTGCCCTGCTGAGTCAACGATTGCCTAGACTCTCAGGGAAAACAAGGACAAGCCTATCTATGTGAAACTGGTAGACTGGATTCTTCTCCCAGCTCTCCTTATACTGCAATTTTATAGTTGGCTTACCACAGCAAAGGTGTACTTTAAAAACAAATTATATATATAGTCACAATGATTAGAACTCTTTTTCATTGTGTTTTCCAGACATTATTAGAAAAGGGGACAAAAATCTTTGTATAAGATATCTTCCTCCACACTCAGGAAAATTAACTGAATCAGGCAGCACAGCATAAAGTTTCTATTTAGAATGCAGTTATTAATTTTACAGCCTTTCCAGCTCCCTTGTGCTCCTTTTTTTCAGTGACAAAAAGAAGGTTTGAGCAGGTTATTTGGGTTAGAGGAAAAAAACATTTCTGCACGCCCTTCTCCAGCATTTGATCCAGTCCTGAGGACAGCTTAGCAGAAAAAGAGAATCCAATTTTTGGACTTCTCGTACTGCACTTGGCAGATGTGGAGTGTGGTTGGTTTACTGGGGCAGGACATTGGAATGGAGGCAGCAGACCTGGCTCAGGCATTCACAGATGGAACAGCCTCAGGCAACCCATTTGCCTTTTGTGCCTGATAATTTTTTAATGATATACCGTAAACCTCTACTCTGCTCTTGTAAGACCTCAGCTGGAGTACTGTGTCCAGTTCTGGAGTCCTCAGCACAGGAAGGACATGGAACTGTTGGAATGGTCCACAGAAGGCCACAAAGATGATCAGAGGGCTGGAACACCTCTCCTATGAAGACAGGCTGAGAGAGCTGGGGCTCTTCAGCCTGGAGAAGAGAAGGTTCCAGGGAGATCTTAGAACAGCCTTTCAGTATCTGAAGGGAGCTACAGGAGAGCTGGAGAGGGACTCTTCGTCAGGAAGTCTAGTGATAGGACAAGGGTTAATGATTTAAACAAAAGGGGGGAGATTTAGATTAGATATTAGGAAGAAGTTCTTTCCTGTGAGGGTGGTGAGGCACTGGAACAGGTTGCCCAGAGAAGTTGTGGACGCCCCATCCCTGGAAGTGTTCAAGGCCAGGCTGGATGGGGCTTTGAGCAACCTGGTCTGGTGGGAAGTGTCCCTGCCCATGGCAGGAGGGGCTGGAACTCAATGATCTTTAAGGTCTCTTCCAATCCTAATCATTCTGTGATTCTATGATACACGATGGCATCATTTTCGGCAATAAAATGTGGGGGAATTGAGGTGGGGGAGCATGTCCAAAATTGGTCAGGGATTGGCAGGGCATCAGTCTGCTGGTGGGCGGTGGTGAGCAATTGCCTTTGCATCACTTCTCCTTTGTTCATTCTTCACTTATTAAACTTGTCCCACTGTTTTTTAGTTTTTGTTTTTTCCTTGCTTTTGCTCTTCCAATTCTCTCCCTGTGCCGCTCTGGGGAGTGAGAAAGTTACAGGGTGGGGCCTCCCCAGTCAGCCAGAGACAACCCACCACAGTCTCAAACTGTTGTAGACCATGGGCATGCATTTAGAAAGCACTGCCATATGCTTGCTCTGTTCTTCTGGCCTACTGTATCTGCTGCATCTTTATCAGCTTCATTTATTATCAGAGTCAGAATAAAAGGCTCTGAACAATAGGTTTTGTCCAGTACAGCCAATTTATATTATCATAGAATCATAAAATTATTTAGGTTGGAAACTACTTTAAGATCATCAAGACCAAGCATTAAAAAAAATATACTCTTACATACTGACTCCAGCAACCATCTGTGTGGCATTGCTTGATTTCTTCCTTTATTTCACTTTTTTTTTTTTTATGTGCTGGTAACAGTTTTTCAACAGTGGTTTGAGTCAGGGCTATGTCCTGACTACAAAATCTACTGAGATCAGCTATTCTTTATATAGAAAAACATATGTCTTCCTTATGAATGCCTCACAATATTAAGAACTTCAAAGAAATGAAACTGTTCCTTATTTCAATGGAGTTTTACCAACAAAACTTACCTTCACTTAAACTCTGTTCAAGAAGGACTCAGGTCATTACAGCAAGAATATCCAATCCCTTCAGTATAACCCTGTTTTCCAGTTAATTTTATAGCTATGGTCACGTATGTGCTCACCTGCTCTTCCTCAGAACATTCAGAACATTCATTCTCCATCCAGGGTGGGCAGCTTTGAAGTGTCAAATATCTGCTTACCTCTGTGTTGTCTTTAGCTGTTGAGACTCATTGCGGCTGACATGGTGGTGTTCTCCTTCGATGACAGGCAGCAAGGTGTTAATCTGCATAAAAACTTTCAACTCCAGATCTGTTTTCATGTGTTCTGACTCCAGTTTCCCAGCTGACATAGAAAGCAGTAAAGAAATCTGTTTAATTGCTAAACCAGTTGCATTGTCCACTCTCACAACGTAAGGTTGCATCTAAAGCTTTTCCCCACAGTTGTTGAAAATGAAAGCTACCCTGGAAATCAGGGAGAGAAGAGAGAAGAATGGATAAATGACTTCCCATGGTGGAAAGAGACTCAGCCCACTGAGACCATGGTAAAGTTTGGTACTTAACTCTAGATGGAAATTTACTATATGACATTCTCCCACCATCTCTCCCTTTCATCAGCACCCTGAAGACCGAAGGAAACTACAGGAAACCGTCAAGGAAACTCCAGGATAGTTGTAAAGATGTGAGGCTGTCTCAAGGAAGACCAGCACCTGCCAGTCTGCACTGACATAGTGAGAAAACTTGAAGTACTGGTTTAATAAAGATACTGGATATATGGACAACGCTTTTCTGAAGGCAGCCTTAAGCAGTCATTTTCAGGGGACATGCTGGAAGGGACTGACCTTCCCCTAACAGCAATACACAGCTGAGGTGATCAGGCATTGATTACAAAAGCTACAGCTAAGAGGAAGATATAACACTGCAGTTATTTCTGAATATCTGACTCAGTCCATAGCTGGAGCAAGATCTGCACCTGCACCTTTAGATCCGTAGGAGACTGAACACAGGCAGAAAGTAGGTGGCTCTGAGAACTATACTGGATCCAAGAGGGCAAATTTAATTGCGATGCTTGGATCTAGATTTGCACGCACAGAAGTGGAATGATTTATGGTCTTTCCTTCACAGGATGGGTCTGAATTTCTATACTCACTTAGAAGAGGAAATTAAATGATTGTTCCAAAGAGATGAATAACCCCAGCACTTAGAGGTGGGAACAGCTATAGAGTAAAGACCGCATCAGTCTGCTGGAATTTGACACAGATAAACCACTAGAGGACTGAAAGCTAAGTATCTGTGTGAGCCTTTAGAGAAGAATATAAATCACTCCTCTAAGTGAAGAAGGCCCTAGATATTCCAGAGAATGCAGCCACAAGAAGAGGCTGTGTGTGCTGTAGAAGACATACTTGGAGAACTATCAAAGTAGGTAGGGAATGGAGCAGGAAAAAGGGGAGTGTAGCCATAGGCTTTGAAGGTCATATGGTGACCCCCAACCTTCCTACTTATCCGTCAAGAGAAGGAATAATTGGGGGAGATGAAAGAGGCGTCAGGGGGTAGAGCACTGAAGTAAATCTCTTACTTTCTCATCCTCTAGGTTCTTGTTCTTATCTGGATTTAGCAAGACAGCTTGAAAAATGGTGAGACTGCCCAGCTGAGAGGCATTCCTGGCCACCAAACAGCCTCTTTGGCTGATTGCTGCTTGGTTGGCAGTTCAAACTGCACCCTGCCCTGCACAACAGGACTAGGGAAACTTTGAAACCTCAGGAAAGTGTTGTCACTCTTCTTCTCTGTGGAAAACCTATGCCAGAGCTTTTTTCTGGAAGAGGCCAGAATAGTGACCTGGCACAAGGTGTCTGTTTCATCACCTCCTGACATGAAAGAGGCAGAAGAAGCTGTAGATGTTTCAAAGTGGAAGACAGGAAAAAGGCACTTGTTTTCTAACACACTTTTGCGTGCCTGGTGAGACAAAAGCTGAGGGAAACAAATCTACAATAGATGCTATAGAAGCTATAGACTTTCACAGCCACGGTGAGATGTTAGGAGCAAATGTATCTCTCAAGTGATGGGTAGGAAGTAGTAAGAATTTGCAGCAGCATTCTCAAGTGCCTCTAAAAAGACATCCAAAAGATATTTAACAACGACTGTAGCATGGAAAAAAGGTGTTGCCTTCAGCCAATTTAAAATTACAAAATGCCAGTGACTCACATCTCATGATTTATGGACCACCCGCTTCTGGTGTTATTAAGGGTGTTCTTCATTAATACGAAGATCCAGGCAGATAAACCTTCTGGGTTTACTCAATAATTTTGAGAAAAGAGGTTTGGGCGTCTGCATGAAATGGACTGGAAGGCCCTTTTTCCTGCTTAAAGACAATAATATTCATAGCTTTAAATGCTATGCCAATTTAAATGTTACAATGTTTCACAATCATGTATTTAAACACAGAAATCTGTTTATTTACCCAAACAAAACAGAGGAAATGATTCCAGCCCTCAGGTTTTGAATTCTCATTTAAATATGTGAACATCAGTCCACAACTTAGAGATGTTTGTGTATCTATGTACCCCCAAAATACTCATATTTCATAGGCTTTTTCACATTAATATTCACCAACAGTATCACAAAAGTTCTTTTTCTTTTACATAATTGTAAGCAACAGTAATTCTAGAAACACTAGAGAAAAAAAAGCATAGCAATGTCCACAGTTACAAGAAAAAGTGCACATTACTTGGTCACAATCACAGTCATTACTTGGAAAACTATATGTAACAAGTAGATATAAAATATCACTGATGCCTTAAACTCATTGTCAAAAACGGAATTACATAAAATTTTGTACATGAAATAAGGCAAATTTAGGAATGCACAAGAAACTTGTTATTCAACAAAAGCTAAACAACGGAACAGATAGTACAGTAAGCATAAACTAAAGTACTTTTTTCTATATACTTAAAAATAAGCCTGCCGTAGTGCACAAAGAAAACACCATTTATGTGTAATCAATATTATAAAATAAGAAATAGAGGGGTTGGGGAGAGTGGGGGAGGGGAAAGAAGAGTTTTATTATAGTTGCAGCTGCATCCATTTACAGTTTTGTACAGGTTTTAGCTAGGCCTGGGAATTGTACAAATCATACCAGAAGTGTCAATGACCTTCCTCTGTAAGAATTTTGTTTAAATTAAGGAAAACAAAATAAACACACACAAGAGTGCAAATTTTCAGATTGTCACTTGCAACCTCTTAACATTCATCATCTACATCCAATCACAACTAGAGGGACTCGCATAGGACAGCAGCAGTGATCATGGAGTTAGATGAGTTCACTGTAAGAAATCAATTTATCTTTTTTTTTCTTCTCAATGATATGTCTTTTTTAAAAAACCCTCAACTCTTTATTAATTGCTAGTAAAGCTGCAATATATTACAGAATGGAGTTGAGAATGGTATGAATGCAGGAAATGCATGCTTCCTTTGGAAGGTATTCCATGGATGGCAATTTACAGTACAGGGGGGAAGAATCATCCAGCATCAAGAGTTACTCGTTGTAGAAAGAATATGAAGTTGGGTAGAAGGGCACAGTCAGGGGTTCAAGAGAGGAAGGGGGGACTTACAATAGCTCCTCAAAACATTTTCAGGACCAGTGAAAAAGTTTACCAAAGTAAAAATGAAAAATCTTGAATGAAAACAAAAATCTTTTGTTTTGTTTTTTATAAAAATTACATTTTTTTAAAATACAAGATCCTTTTAATTGCAATTGTGCCCTGTAGCAACAGGACATTTGGCAACGTTTTGCCATATACTGCAGCTTTAAGTCCAATGAGTCAGTATCACATTCCACTAATATTGCACTTGGATCTTGAACCATGGTTTTTTTTTTTTAAAACCGTCACAGCATCTTCTGTTTCCTCCACTTGTTAGAGCGAGTTAATTTCTAGCCACTTTTTCGATATTTATGCTGACACACTAAAACAAAAGCAATAGTCTGGACACAGTAAAGTACCTCGGAAATACCAGAGGTCAAAGTTCACTTGAAGCACCTTAACACATCACTTTATGGATCAAGAACAGTGTGGCATTATGGTTAACTCTCCTAAAAGACTGTGCAGTAACTGAAGTGTGTGCTCTGGGAAATCAAAATGTCATTAGTGGAAACTCTGAGATAAGACCAGGCCGGTGTGAAGGTCACATGACTCAGTTCTGCTGCAAAATAAGGTTTTCCAGTTCATCTGCAGAACGCAATAAAAACGCGGCTGATTCTCGGTACCCTGCCACAAGCTGCCTCACTGCATTTATCTCGGTCGGACTCAGCTGGGGTCTCGAGCTTGAACTACTGGAGGATCCAGAGCTGGTTGCTAACTGCCTCTTCATACTGAGATCTGTTGGACCTGCAGGTAACAAAGGGAAAGAACAAAAGCTTTAGATGCGCTGCCAGACACTTTTCACAGGTTTGGAGCCACAAACGCAGAGGAGAAAGATCTGCTCTCGGCTGAGTGCTGGTGAGAGGTAGCGGAAACACGCAATAACTGTTCAGTCACCAGTTGCCTTGACAGGAACCACAGTGATTTATATTTATGTTGCAGACTTCCTTTAAGTTCTACTTACGTAACACGAGAGGCAAGTCCACTGCCAGCAGAAAATTGCCCTCTGGGGGGGAACTCAACAGCATCATCCACTCGCACCCAAACAGTGCCCTGGGATCTGACACTGGTGAGAAAGCAGAAGGTTCGTCTCCTGTGCCTCCCCCAGCTCCAGCTGCCATCGGAGCCTTCATGGCAATTTGCACACTTGCAGTTTTTATCACAGAATATCAAACTTATGTTCTCTAGATATCTGTTTTCACGTTTTATGCTTCAATCAGCATGTGGCCAGACTGCGAATCCCTTACGGACGTAGATAAACGGTCATTCACTCGACGAGCCCTGACACCATGTGATCCCTTACATAAATAGCTGCTCACGAATGAGTTGAGGCTGGTGACAATCTGGCTGCTACAGCGAGGAGCACATGAGCATCTGTGGGGGCTACATTCAGCTGGCAATACATTGCAAGGATCTTGTAAGGCCTGAACGCTGACAGGAGAGTCTGCAGCAATCCCCATGTTGCATTGGCAGCTCAAACCAGCAGGCCCAGCACTTCTCATCGAGGAATACTCTCAAGAGCACGTATGGTGCGCGCAGAAGACAGCACTTCTGAGGGCAGTCTGCAGGTTACTGCAACCGGCAAAACCATCTGCCATCATGAAGTTCGTCTTTGCGTGGAATTTCCCTGGCTGTTTGACTACAGTCAGCCAAAATATATGGTGCTTTGATGAGAAGTTTGGTTTTTTCACTTACACAATACATTTTTTTCTTCCTGGAGTGTAAACTTGGACAGGTAGAATTGGACTGAGGACTTTTTGAGACACAGAAGGATACAGATGGCAAGTATAGCTGTTAAGTAGTTTATTATGTGCAAATCTGTAAAAATACTGCTCATTCAATTTCGACAGTGGATCAAATCTATACCTCTGGCAGGCAGAGTATCACACTAGCCTGATCTTAATCTTCATGCTCTCCTGGAAATTGGGACCAAGTTATCCAAAGCAATGTATCTTGCTTTCCAATGAGAAAAATCTCAATTTTCAATTTCATCCAGATAATGTATGTCAATGCCAAGGCTTTCTCAGCTCACTGGATGGACCTTGCTTGCTAAAATGACCAGAATAAGTTTAAAATTTAGCACATTCAATTGTAGAATACAGAACACACCAACTCACACTCTAAAGGTTTTCCTAAATAATCCCACCAGAATCGCAAAATTCAAAACCAGACTCACTATCTTAAGTGCTAATGGAAAGAGATGTACTGATTTCCAGAAACTGAAGATCTGGTCATAAACCTTGTTTTAGTTTTTTATGTTTATGCAGAAATACAGCTGAAACCACAAAGAATATGGAGATTGCCATGGCCCCATGCTCACTGAAGTTAATGAAAATCTCCTCTTGAGTGCATGAAAGCAGAGCTGGGCCTGTGAAAAGAAACTACTCGAACAGAAAGGGTCCTATTAGATCTTATTTTCTACTACACAACTAGCGTGAACAGCACTTAGCCTTACAACTAACTGCGTTACCCACTTTTACACCGGCACAAATGGACTGACTTTTAAATGACTTCCAGTGTACAAAGGATAAATAAAAGGACAATTAGCTCAGTGAATTTGTTTCAGTGTGACCGCACGCTGCAGGGAAAGGATCACAGTGTGAAGAAGCTCAGAGGATGCTTCTAAGTAAAATCTTAACCCAGCACACAGAAGAAGGGTATACAAATCATAAAGCCAGCTGGATTGAATGGTTCTAAGAAGCCATTAAAGGCTCCTATATTTATTGAGGCAATAGTGAAAAAGCTATCACTGACATATTGAGGGCATTGTGCTCCATATGAACCTACTTGACTCTCATTCATGTCACAGCCAAAAACGCACACACAATATATGGCAGAACAGAGCTTCTGTGGCACAGTACATCTTTTTCTAGAATTAAAATGAAGGGCTTTTCTCATTGGTAATCAGATTTTTAAGTGATTGAATAGGATATTAAGTTTTTTTCATCCATGGGTAGAAAATACATGGAGATGTGCTTGCTCACCTCTCTGAGGTTTTTCCCTACAAAAATGAATGACACAAAGTAAAAGCACTACTCTGAAAGGAAAACTAGGAGAAGATCAGATGCCCAGCATGCATAAATCAGTGCAACTCCTCACAAGTCTACAGGATCACAGTGAGTTGCACAAACTGAAGACCTGGCCCTGTATTCCTAGATGTCTGGACTAATTTTCCCAAGGAAAATTCTTTAACTTTTCAGGGTTTGTAGCCTTGAATCTGTGAAAGTACTGGAAATAAAATCTTGTGCAAGTGCAAGCCTGCATTCTGGATACACGATGAACCATCAAGACTAGCACTCCTTTTGGTCTGGGAGACCTCTGTTGCACAGATTCCTTGTATACAAAGGAAATCAGAAATCTCACATTTTAACTTGGCCCAGCTACTTCAAACTACATGATTATTGGGTTTTTTTTCTAAATACTAGGAAAGTAGGATTTTATTTCAGCCCCCAACTCCTGCCTTGTGCTTAACAAGTCATAGTACTGCCCTCCTCCCTCTCAAAGAAAAGCCTTCTGATCAAAAAAAACAAAGAAATCCTCATACACAGAAAGGTGTTCATGACCATGGTTTCAAGAGAGTGAAACCCTTCTCAGGAAAAGAAGCTGCATGTTCTGGCAGAGAGCTGAACAGGAAGAGAACAAGCTATGCTTGATGTGAGGATAAGGATTTTAGTTCTTTTAGTTGTATTATGTGACCCCCTGCACCTCACCTCCAAAGCTTGCCTATGACAGCCCACGCTTTAGATCTGGGAGAATACCAAACTTAGAGACTACCCCCAGGATGTGTTTTACTGGTCTTGGCTTTTAATAGCCATTGACAGGCACTCCGTAGCAATATTACTGATTCTTAATGATTGTCCAGGCTGCTATATGCTAAAAATGCTATAACTTACCCGTCACTTCTTCAGTCACATCTGGTCATTCAGTGAATAGGGACTAAATGCATCTTATTCTTATATTGTAAATTTTTCCCATGTAATTTTATGCAAATCAGCTATTGAAACATGGGAACCTAAATATTGCTAATAATTATTCACGACATTTCTTTAACCAGACAAATAAATCCCAAATATTCTGAAGTCTTAAAATAGCTGGTTAAGTTAGACACTTCATGCACATCTGTCTCCAGAAGCCATCACTACAGATGATTAAATCTGGAGAAAACTGAACAGCTTCACCACCATTTCTTTTAATAATTGTGCTGACTTTAAATAGAACTATTTCTTTAGTACACTTAACATTAGTTATTAAGCTGCCAGTCTTCACAGGAGCAAGGAAGTGTATCCTTATGCGGAGAGAAATCTGAATATTTTTGCAATGAATTTTGCAGCGTCAGGCTCCTCCAAGGTGACACTGCACATTTTAGCACACTGCTTCCTATACTGGAGTACTTCAGTACAATTAAAAACTTTGTCTGAAAATATTATCACGTTCCACAACATCTTTTGACAGTGTGCAAGCAAAGGTTAAGCGTATATCACAGAGATGAAGACAGGATACTTATTTTTAATTACTTATTTCTCTTAGTGGACACTATTGTAACTCACAATTATCACTCCCCATGCTTTTATAACAGCACAACATTCTCTTAAGCAGTAGATTAAACAAGCTGCTGAGACATATCCTTTCCTTTATAGTTTTTGAGAAGACTGAAGTATTGGTCCTTTGCCTCTTGCCAAGGCCACCTGATTGACATTTTAACACAGAAATATTGTTGATTTACCACCTCGGTCCAGTTACATAGACCTAATTTCCCCTGTGAGGTGAACCTGCTCTTATTGGAACATCATCAAGATGAATATGAGAACTCAGAAAATCCACTCTTCATGTGCTAGACAATCATTTATCAAATTAGCTGCTAGGAATGTCTGCCATTAAATACACTGCTGGTCAAACGGCTTTTCTGTAAATTGAAAGACTTAAATGGAAGTAGTTATTGCCTCATGCACTACTCATTAGCAACATGATTTATATCAAATTCTAAAATATGGGTCAGATGTAGATGTGCTGCTACTGATTGCTTAGACACTATCCACTGTCTCAGCAAAAATCCCTTAAGAATTGTATGCTGTCACTGGGTAGCTACCAATCTTATAATTAACAACTACTGAAAGAACAATAAATGTCAATGACTCTCAAAATGGTTCTCACTATTGCAGATAATAATTTAGAGTTAACCAAAATAATTTTTAAAATCTGTATGTTCTCAAGCAACTATCCTTCTACATTTTCATTAATAGTTAAGCAACCTTTTTCATCAGTGAAGATGTAAAAAGCAGTGGCATTTATTAATATAAAAACAGATTTGTCTATGCTTGGAAATCTCTCTTGTGTGTCTTTTCTATTGCAACTATTCTCCTCTCCCCCTTTTTTCCCCATGAATAGCTTTAGGAATATATATAAAATACTAGATTCTCATATACTCCAATAAAACTGAATAGAAACAACTATGCTACTTTTTCCAAATCAGATGTGTTTATTACTGCAAGAATGTTTTACTGCGACATTATGCATCTGTCAATGTTTCTTTTGCTTCTGCCTTCAAATATGAACCGACGTGCCTAAAACTATTGTTTCCAGTGCTAGGAGACCTCAGTTTAAGAAAACAGGGACTAATGAACTGAACCTTTTAAGCTGCTTTCTCTCTTCTACACCTTTCCCTCTGGAAAACATTCCATCAGCCAGTTTAGATTGCAGAAAAAACCGCTGTGCTGCCTGAGGAAACAGATGTGAAAACACAGAAATGCCTGTAGTCACTGAACATCACACATTTTCAACAATCAGCAAACACACTGGTTTGTGATGTCCTCCAGTAATGTTTCCTATCCACCACAAGAGATTTATTATGTGGCATACACCTGTCTTGCTTTAATGGCTGTCTCCTGAACTTTGTGCAAAGGCAGAGAAGTAGGATACTGCTGAATATATCTACAGACATTCCATCTCCATTCCTGTGGTGGGAGCAGACTTGTATATGCCGTGTATTTGATAATTTGAAGAGGAGAAAGGGGGAAGAGGAATGTGGGGATAATCCTAATATAGAATTCAGCCAGCACTTCCCAGCGAGAAACTCCCACCTTTGCCACAACACAGGTCAAACCATTTAACTTCTCCTGACTGCATATTTTGCCATTTTTAAACAGGACTAAACACACTCTCTAGGCTCCTTACTCTATCACTCTTGTTCTGTGTCTCTTCATGCCCCAGGCTCCAGCTGTGTGAGAGAAAAGCTAGTTTGCCTTTCCTTTCTCTCTCCACTTTGATGTCATCAGGGTAGCACTGAGAACACTGAAGACTGTTCAAGAGTGAAGGTATAAAGAAGAGCTGGGGAGAGCAACCACAGCAGAAATCCCATTCAATCCCTACATCATGGCCAGCCATGCTGCAGGTAACCCAACCAGCACTTTCAGAATTAGTTACATATTGTATGTTTTCAGCTGGAGTTTTGGTTTTTGTTGGTTGTTTTTAACCCAGTTTGTTGCCAAGAAGCCTCTACTGATCATGGAAAGGCCAAGATTTCACAGAAGGTTACAAATTCACTGAATTTGGAAATGAGGCACCCTCCCTCCTGTCACATGCAAAAGTGGATGAGAGTGCTAGCACTCGGCCATCCACGCCTTGCCCCAGAGCAGCACAACCATGCTGATCGCTGGGGCTCAGCAACATCAGCTCCAGGAGCTTCCCCCAGCTATCCCATCATCTTCAGCAGGGCTGCACCACCTGAAAGACCAGGAGAGCTGATCTGCACGTGGGTAAGATGCCTGGCTAAAGAGCGGAATGGTCAGGAGAGTGTAGCCCTTCTGGGCATCTGGAAGGGAGCAGCAAGAAGTGAGAGGTGCGGTGGGATTCCAGCAGCTCTTGGCTGGACCATGGGCCATTGCTCGTAGCCCACCTGTGGGAGAGGAGGCTGAACAAGAAGGCTGCCAGGACTCAGGACCTGCCTACAATGTGGATGTATTCAGATTTGGAGGGAGGACTTACCTGAGCTGGAAGGGGACTGGACGTTTGTGGTGCCTGCGATGCAGTGCTGAGTTGTGGCTGTGGTAGAGGTAGGCTGCAGATCTGTGTAGAGAAACAAAAACACAACAGCTGTTTTGTCTTACCATGACACAAGAGCATGTCCTGCATGGCTGGTCTGCCATCAAGTCTGAAACACCCTCTCTTTTTACGCCCGCAAAGGGAAATGGCTGCCATTTCTGCCTTAAAAAACAGGCAATGGTGCAGAAAAAACAGCCCCAAATCATAGAATCACAGAATGATATGGGGTTGGAAGGGACCTGTGGAGGTCATCTAGTTCAACCCTCCTGTCAAAGCAGGTCCACCTACAGCAGTTTACAAGGAATCACCTCCAGAAAGCCCAGCAATGGCAACAGAAACACTTTCCACGCTACATAGGGAAAACAGGAAGGCATAACGTCAGGGATAACTTCAGGGAACGTAGTGGCTGTGGAGAGCAAGGCTCCAACCAACCCACCCTGGCTTCAAAGAGACGGTCATCAGGAGAAGGCAGATGGCATACCATTGGACACAAACGTGGAGAGTTGGGGCCATTCCACTGTGCCAGGAGAGGCTCAGGCAGCATGCAGGGATTTCAGCAGCTTCTGGTGACTGAAAAGGTTTTGCTCCCAGTGGAGCAGCCTGTCTCCTGTCCTCACCCTCCTGCTCAAGCTGGGCATCCCTCCAAGCTTGGTCTGGGCATGATGAAGCGAAGCCAGCTGAAGTCTTTGTGGCTGGCTAGGAGCTGGCAAGAAAATTTTGTTTACACCCACTGGGCTACCCCACCTTGGAAATTCCCTGTTTGGTTCTGCAGCAGGAACTGAATTAGTCTTATAGACAGCCATGGAAATCCATCCTTCTCAAAGAGCAGCTCTCCTTTAACATCTAGAAGAATCAATGCCAACACGCCCAAAGGCTTCTCCTTGGCCCATGTACAGGCTGACAGAGGCTCTGTCAACCCACAGATTGCTTGGTGATGGTGTGAAGCTTTCCAGCTGAGCTGGCTTGGCCTAAAGGGTTTAAAAGCAGAAAAGAGACCTTGGTGCTATAAGCCCAAACCTTTTCCTGCTGTGCCTTTTCCTGCCCACAATGAAGGAAGGGTCACTGTACAAGCTGTTGCATTCTGCTTGCTCATATTGAGCAGCTGCAAGAAGGCTTGCCCCATACAGTTGTGTAAGGAGCTAATTATGGTCCTGTAATTAGCCATGCGGAAGGACAGGCTGAGAAGAGAAGCACAGAGAGATCCCTGAGCCGGAGCCACTGAACAGTTGGGCAAGTAGATAGCTAAGTCTGTAAGATGGGATCAAAGTAGGGGTGAAATTTATGGGGGAGGAAATAACCAAATTAGATGAGTTACCACATATAAAATACATGGACTACTCAATAGCAGGGCTAATTGGACATAGTCATTATATTACTGTATAGGAAGGTCCAGAAATAGGTATTTAAGCAGTGAGTTTTAGCTAGCTTTTGCAACTTCTCCTTTTCCCTTTGTGCAGCAGATAAACAAAAGCAGACTATTTGCTTATACACACATCCTGGCTGAGGTGTATATTTATTTTTACACTAGAAGAACATTTGTAAATGTGACAAGAACATTTGCTGGGCTACTAAATTGAAAAGGAAATGCATTCTTAAATTACTTCTTAGGTCCTAAAAATAATTTGCAAGCAAATAACTTGTTCTCCAGAGAGCGAACTCATTAACCATCATAACAGCCTTGCATATGTTTGGAATGAGAGTCCTTGAAACAGAATGATTGCGAACAATTGTCCTGTGAGGTCTGTCAGGAGAGCAATGGCTACCCCTCTCAACTAGAACTCCATCCGCTCCTCTTAGTCTACAAATGAAACAGCAAATATCCATGGACTTGTCAGAGAAGACTGACAGATCCTAGAGAACTGGCCTCCACGTCATCCCATTTCTGCAGGGAAACCAGCTAATGAAGCCAGAACACTTTACCCTCAGTAGCCAAGGGATAATTAGGTTGGCTACTGATTGCTTTTGTGTCAACAAAACTAAGAACCTGATGGAATTGCCTTTCCACAACATTCGTAATGATCTTCCTGAAACAGCAGGTGGGTCACAAACCAGCAGCCAGCATGACTGTTACCATCAACAACTGATTGCCAAGTGCTGGCACACAGACTTCTGGTTTGTAGAATTTATGAGCTTTGGATCATGTAAGATCCCTGTGGAGAAGACAGACACCTTTGCACAATGCTCCAACTATGCACAACCATCTGGGAGAGGTGCAACGGTTTACTCGTATTCCAAAGTAAGAGAACATACAGATAACATTTTCAAGTGCAAGTAGAGAAAGGTAAGGAAGAAGAAATGTTTGAGCATATGTTAGTATGCAAACCATAAGCATCACTGGCATCCTCGGTGATGCTACCCAGGGAAATGCAGTGCACTGCACAGTTCCCTGGCTCCCTTAGCTTTGCAGCATCTAGCAGTTCTTGAATAACCACTTTTTGTCCTGCAAAACCCACCTTGAGCTTTAATTGTGAAAAAATACTGCAGTCCTCTATGCTAAAGGTAAAAAGAAAATGTTGCTTCCAAGAAGAAAGCAATACTAATTTATGATGTTGAATTTGTACCTCTTTTTTTTGAAATTGCATGCTGAAGTGACATAGAATACTTTTGCCCAAAACTCGTAATTCACTGAAAAATGGGAGTTATGAAAATGTATCCTATTACAAGATGTCTGAAGAGAAGAACAAGTACACAAAACAGTTGCGATTCCTCACAGTTTAAGATTATGTAAACCAGGACAATTCTGATGACTTCTGCTGACAAATAACACATGGGGAGTTTAATCCCACTCTTAGCTAGTGAAAGAGTAAATGCCAACTGTTTTCAGTGGGAACTGGCTTGGATCTCCTGGCCGTAATGTTAGAGACTTGTGCGTTTTCCCAACAAACCAGATTTCCACAGCCTGTCTTACTCTTACGAAAATATTTGATCAGAGACCATATTCAGTACCTCAGATGTGTTTATCATGCATATGGAAACAATTGTAATCATCATTCACTCTCTTTAAGTCAAAGACTTTTGACAACTAAAATATTATCTTTTTAAAGCCTTTTGAAAACTTAATGCAAATCATTCACAGATTTCTGAGGATTTTTGGGGCGGGGGGTGAGGAAGCAGAAATGACTGAAGGTCACCAGGACACCACATGCCAATAACTCCTTGCAGGCTGCAACCCTGATAAGTGCTTTAAAAACTGCTTAGTATGTAGCTCAACAATTATCATCTCGCGTAAGTCAGCCCATTTACCTGAAGCAGCGTTCTCCTCAGCCAGAGAGGGATCAGCCAAGACAAAAACCCAGGGATTTCTCCATCCTCTAGGATATTTTTAAAATACCATTCTTGGAGGCCAGAGACCCTCAGGCTTCCAGAGTAATCAGTTTTCTCTGACAGACAGACAATACTCTTGTTATCAGAACAGGCAAACCATTTCCTTTGCTCTGAATTTGTATAAAATCAATATGAGGGACTGTTTCAAACAGATAATACAAGTTGCTTACACTTGTTTGTTACGAAAGCGTGCTAATGTAAGAAGAAAGGAACATTGTCTGAATAAATGACAGCACTGTTTTTTTCAAAGGGGCATACAGTCTAATGGTGACACACAATCACCTGCAGATTTTTTAGAGTGTAGACAGATACATAAAGATGGGGAGGGACTCTTTATCAGGGAGTGTAGTGATAGGAAAAGAATAAGGGTTTAAATGAAAGAGGGTAAATTTATATTAGATATCAGGAAGAAATTCTTTCCTGTGAGGGTGGTGAGGCACTGGAACAGGTTGCCCAGGGAAGCTGTGGCTGCCCCATCCCTGGAGGTGTTCAAGGCCAGGCTGGACGGGGCTTTGAGCAACCTGCTCTAGTGGGAGGTGGCAAGGGAGTTGGAACTCAATGATCTTTAAGGTCCCTTCCAACCCACACCATTCTATGATTCTATGAATATGCTGATTTCTCATTTAACACTTGGTATGCCATATCCTTATCTGCAGTACATTAAAGTAGCTAGAGAGAACACACGAGAAATCTAGGTCAATTCATTTGTGTTGCAAAATATGGAGTGAAGTGTTTTTGAACTCCATCCACAAAGATACTAATAGCCTCATTTTGTGATCAGTACAGGAGAGGACAACAATGAGAGCGTAGGTCCTCATAAAGTCATGTAAAGTGACTGAAGATCTAACCTGGCTTTTTTTTTACTCATCTTTGTTAGAGACTTCAGGTTCAGTCTCGCCCCATTGGGAATTAGTCCCTTGCAACTGAAAAGAGTCTAGCATGCAGTGAGCAAGTATTTTGCTCAGCAGTAGCTGTTTGCAGGATTGTGTTCCTGCTCATTATCTGATAATAGCCTACGGATACTGAACCCCTTAGACCAGCTTTCTGTACAGCGGGGGGAAACGTACACACGAGCACATACGCACACAGGCACTTTTTGTAAGGAAACTCACCACTGCTAGTAGCATCATTGAGATTTAGCAGCCCACCTCCGAGCCCTCTGTAACTATGGTAACTGTAGGTCCCATTGCCATTGATGTACAACACCTCCTGCGTGCTGGAAACAGCTGATGTTGAGTAAGTGACCTGGGCTGGCTCCTGTTTGTACTGCTTGTCAGCTGGAGCAGCCTCGTCCTGCAAAAGCAAGGAAAGCGTTGGAATTACTATTACATTCTGCCTTGCATGAGAGGGTCTTTTGCATTATTAGGTTCCACAATAGAAAAGTATAATACACATTAAACAAGCAAAGATGTTTTTCTGATTGACTGAATAACAGTTGAAAGAAACAATGGAAATAAGCAAGAATATGGATTTCCTACAAATCAGAGAATATTCATTTATTTGTGCTCCACAAGCCAACCATACTCTTTCTCAAAGGAGAAGATGCATCCTCTCACCCCAAAGAGCTCAGTCTCCTGCAAAACCCAACTCTGCCCAGAAATAGCATGGGTAAGGACAGAAAAAGCCGTTACTTTTTGAGTACAGGAGTGATTCTTCCAAGTCAGAGAATCATCTTTCTTGATAAGACAAACCAATACAGAAGGTACCAACTATTTCTTCTGACGTATTAGCCTCAGAAATGACAGAAGGAATGGAGGAATGGAATAAACCAGCATTTCCTGTGTTTGCAGAGGGCTGAGTGAGTGTCCATCCACACAGGGGCCAGGAGGTAAGGATGCCTCTAAAGATGTGACCTGAAAACATTTGTTACCTCTGTACGAGCAGCGACTGTTGGTACACCATGTGTTCCCCTCAATGTCCCCTGTTTGCTTTTTAGATACTCGCATAACATTTAAGAGGATTTAGCACAACAGCCCTAAAGGAGATCACATTTCATGTGAAAGTGTATTTTTCCCCACCTGAACTTACCGTAGGTTCTGCTTAGAGCACCTCACCTTCACCCACGACCACAGAGAATGCTCCTGTGGCAACTTCAGTAACGACACGGGTGAAAAAGCGGAAAAGCAGTATGAGAGGATATAATGCGTTTTAGTAGTTGGAAACAAGGCTAACTCCTAAGCTCTCTGCAGGGACCTGAGTGCTAGAATTTGATTAAGTCTGTCAATGTATTTGAACTTTTTCTTTGTTTCTTTAAACTTGTAGACTTTTTAAATGGGCCTGAATTTACACTTTTATCTGATGAAAATATATTTCAGTGATTAGAAGAAAAAAAAGGATCTATGGAAGATTAGTATTTAAAAAAATAGAGGTGAGAACGTTCACAGCCCTTTTTAAGCACAGTTAAAATTTAATTTCTGTTAAAATTACCTCCCTTTTGTGTAAGATTTTGCCCATTTTGGGGAGAGAGCTTCTGCGCAACCCTTGTACTGTTGCTAAATATACCAAACTTATTAAGATTGCAATAAAATATCTCAAATTCTGTTTACAGTATTCACTTAATAAAAAGAATGTGTACACCAGCACAGAGGGGCCAAGTAGTTTGAACAGTGAGCAGTCTCTGTGTTGAAGTATAAAGGGTCCTGAAGGAGCTTTCCTGTTTGCAGTAGGAGTAGTTGTCAGTTCCACCTCTCAAATAAGACACTACTAAATTTTCTGAGTTGAAGATATGCCTGTATCACAGATATTTATTGGTTAAAGACACTTGGGCACGACTGAAATGACTCAAGAGAAGGAATATATATTATTAACAAAAATTTTAATATTTAATACAGGACACTGAACCCTCATGTAATTAATTCCATAAACAATCAGAATGAGGCCTCTTGGGCACTAATACGAGCTGAGGCAAAGTTTTGCATTTTTAAGAGAGCTGGCCAAACTGGTCTCCTATGCATTTTCTTAAGTAATAATAGACTTAAGCAAAGAGCCAAAATTGCAATGTATTTTTGCCAGGAATTCAACTTTAATATCTTTTACCTTTTATCTCCAAAGGTCATTGCTGTCTCTTACAAAAGAAAATGTATTATTTTCTACGAGAAAATATTCATGAGCTATACAGTAAAGTTCTATCTTGGCAGCAAAGCTTAAATCATCATCCAAATCTTTAACACTCTCAAGGCTGAGATGTTCTGTGTCCTTATGTCTAAAACTAGAGGATACTTCCTGCCACAGGCTGACTTAGAGCCTCATATTATTCTCACAAAAATCAGTGAGGGATCGTCTGCAAATTTATCAAGGACTGGACTGTGTTCATGGGGTGCAGTGCAAAGGGGACTAACTTCTATAGCTGAGCAGAGTATCTTAAGGTCCACAAGTTTGGTGTTCCTGATTGTACATCTCCTCCAGAGGTCCCTAGTCAGTGCACTGAAAGCCCAGCAGTGATTTTCTTGCCAAGCTGACTCACTGAGCTTCAAGCAGGGCCTGGCCGGAGAGCACAGCAAGGGTTCTTGGTGCACCTTGGTGTGTACCAGCCCACATTAAGAGCACATGGCCAAGAAGTGGGAGACTGATTCCTGGCTTCTTGTTGAAACACACATTGAAGAGGCGGAAAATTTGGGATGTAAGGTCTTTGCTAGAGCTGTGGTGAGGAGGGGACCTGAACTTAGAGCTGCAATCTCCTAGCAACTAGGCTCAAAGCAACACTGTGGTGGGAGTCATAGCTGAAGCTGTGCCACTGTGTGGTAAGAGAAATGCACAATTCATAGGGCTACAGAGACAGCAAACAGAAAGGCAGCATGACTCAGTTCCCTTTCAGAGAAGTGCTACCCTGGGAGGCTTCCAGCCCTGCTCCTTTCCAGCTACTCCCTAACACAAAAGTCAGAAGCTGCGCTGGGGCTGGGGATCTAAGGCTGGAGCTGTGCTGCCTACAGGAGATCTCTGGATCAAAATAACCACAGCCCTGTGTGTGTGTGCCATGGGCTGGGGACTGGGGTGGAGCCCAGGCATCCTGGTGGGGAAGACACTCCTTGGAGAGGTGAAAGCGGTTGAGGAGGATGCTGAGTCCAGCCCTCCTGGCTCTGCGTATGAGCTCTAATCTCTTGGCTGCTATACAAAAGGTGGTTTCCTCTAAATATTACATATATTTTTAAAAAGCAGACCAACCACCTTTTCCTAAATGACAAACAAGTTGCCATAGATTTCAGAACCGCAATCTGGGCCTTTTTTAAGTGCTTAGCTCAGTGCTTCAGGATGACTAAATGCAGAAGCAGAGTGGGATTTTTCCAGAGTGTTTTCTGAGCAGGATCAGGTGTCAGCCCTGCTGGTACAATTATGAACCATTAGCCTGGTCTCAGGGGGTTAGGTGTAACCTCTCATACATTCCCCTGGGATTTAAGCATTTTTCAGAAATGTTTTGTACTTCAGAAGACAAAACTGTGTCCTTTATCTGTAAAGCCACACTGAGGATAAAGAAGCCAGGCTCTCTTTTTTTGGGGAGAGAGGACATAAATATCATATTCTCTTTCTGTATACCTGAGACTTATTCTGCACAGATTCATTCTCTTCTTTGTTTTCATCTTAATTGCCTTTGCTTTATAACTAATGTAGAAATTAAACAAACATAGCATTGCTTCAGAGCTGAGATTATTTTTAATATTCTGTGTTCGTTGTTCAGCACTTCTTGTTTCTCCCTGTATTATGCTGACACTGGAAAGGCTTCATAATTTACTTAAAATGTTATGTAAAATAAAAAATAATACTTTTGTAATAATTAGTAACAAATAACTCACCATTTATTAATATGTTTGACCTAACTAACTGCTAAACACACTGCTGTACTCTGCTGTACTCCATAACAAATCTACAAAACCTGCACAGTATTAACTATTATTAAATTATTTATAATTTACTTTTAATGAGAAGTATGAGCAAGATGCAAATAAAACATTTGTCCATCTAGAATTTGACTTATATCATCTTCGTTTTGTATATGGCAACGGAAATAAATAATCCTTAATAATATATCCACAATATATCCAACATTTCCATAACAATAATTCTGTTCTGAATTTATTTTTGAAGAGAAGTAATTTAAGTCTTGAGTATATCATCTGGAAAATGATGAAAATCACAGAAATGCAAAAATACCTTTTAGGTATAAAAGCATGCCAAAATACAGAGTTATCTATTCACCTGAAAAAGTGGAAGCATGAAGTACATACTGTGATCCTCAGCTTCATATATATCAGAGATATCTACGTCTCAGTTTTATGTCCACGTCTGTATAAGACCAAATTTTTTCCTTAATGGCATAGATGCAATTTATTTTATTTTATTTTTAATCATGGAAGCAATTAAGTAACCCTCTAAGGACAGTACACACTAAGAAAAGATTTCATGAACTATTGCATAACCTGTGTATTGAAGAAACTCTGCTCTGACTAATATTCTGTGCAGCTAATGAATAGTTTAAAAGGAAATACCATCCACAGCAACACAGATGATAGTGCAGAATGTCACAACTGTGGCTCGAAGAGGGAAGCACACCAGCAGTGTCCCAGCCTCCCGTTCTCCATGTCAGTGGAGGCGCAACATACCCATTTATTTTCAAAAAGCCTGTCCTTTGTGGAAGCAGCTCTAACAATGCTGATGCTCCTTTCTGTCCCCCGCCTCCTTCACAACCACCAAAAAACCCACCAAAAAAGTAATAGTTTGTTAAAAAAAAAGCCCTGGAAATTCTGTGCTACATTGAGTTTTGATCCTGTGTGTGCTCAAGTGTGAGAAATTCTGTGTATTCCTATTAAGAGAGAGCAGCGCGGTTGCCTCACCTCCCCTGTTAGCAACAGGCACTGCTAACATGAAAACTCAAATCCCAAAAGGGTGTGTATGCACAACAACTCACACGGGCAATACCAGCTGACCACAAAGCTAACAAAACTTCTGCAACAAGAACATAAATGGTAACATTCCAAAACCAGCAAAGATGGTGACATGCTCTTACTGCTTTCATAAACTGCAGTCTCTACCAGACTGACAAATTAACAGCTCAGAGAATGCCAGCTTTTAACTGCCCCTATATCAAGGTGATTTTTTTCCCACTAAATTAGAAAAGAGACAAAAAGGCAAACACATTTTTGTCTCATGTTCCTTGATACTTAATTTGTTAATACATTGCTGCTAAAAATGTGGATTTCTTGTTGTTCCTGTCAATAATACTACTTTGAGGTTAGAAAAACTCAAATTCAGATTAGTCTTCAAATCGATAGGCAAGGCAGGGACCATATATTTGCATATGGTCTTCCATTTTCTCAGCATAGGAAAAAAAAACATTCACACGAAAAAACGTATCATGCTTTCATGTGCTTTAATTTTTTTTTTAGCCTCAATGGCTTGTAGTATGGCTTTGGAAGAAAGGAGATAATGTTTCATATATTTTTCCCATTTGGAGCCCACCAATTTATTTCTATGATTTTTGAATCAAAAGTAAAATAAACAGAAACACATGATAAAACCATGTAGCACTTTTCAAAGCATAGCTAATTAATCCTCACAAAATTCCTGTTAGATAGGACTTTTATCACTGCTTTTCAGATGGTGAGATTCTGGCAACAAAGGCAATCTTAAGCTAGCATTACCTAGTATGTAAAGAATTTGAGTTCTGCAACCATAACAACGTAACTGGCTTCTCTTTGTGTAACTGAATTTTTAAAATAATGGGAAGAAACTCAGAAGTTCCACCATGGGCCACCCCATTGAATCTGCAGGGAGCTGTGGGGCTGGGAGCTCCCTGCCCATCTCAGCTCCTGCACAGAGAAGCAGGCACTTGGGTAAGTGGCCATCATCGTCTGCACGGAGCAGGGTGTTTCAAGGAGGATAAGCTACAGGATTCCTGTCTCCCACTGCAGGGCCCAGAAGGTGATCCCTTCCCAGACACACAGAGATCATTGCCGTTTCCCTGCCCATGACCCGATAACAGATATCTTATGCTCTGTTTCTTGAAGCTTATTTCACACTGTCTTTTCCAAATTCCTGACTCTTCATCCCCTTCTCTTGCTTCTTCAATGTAATCTTCTACCCTCCAACTCAGTTTCCATCTTCTTGCCTAGCAAATTGTAATCTCTCCTTTCCAGACAAGACTCTTGTTCCCTGATACCTGAGCAACCTCAGCAAATCAAGACCTTTCATTTCGTTATTTACATTTAATCAGTGTCACACTCACGGATGGTCCCATCTGAGACACTCTCTCCCTCTCTTCCTGTGCCTGTAAACCTTCTAATTCCCAAAATCCTCTCCCATAAGAAGCAAATTCAGGCTCAACAATTAACTAAGGCATCTCCTGTTTTCAATCTTCCTTATTTTTCTTCAGGCTTATTTGACCCTCTTTCACCACTAGTTCTTTAATTCATCTGATCAGTTTCCCTCGTGCCATCAGCCTCAGCTACTCCCTTCTTCATCCATCCCCATCTCATAGTCTCACGTTCCCGTCGTCTCTTGTCATCTCTCCTCCTGTCATGGTTCACAGCCTCAACACTCTTCCCCTCCTTTCTGCACTGAGATTACACTCCTAGTCATATCCACTGAAATTCAAATCTGGGAATTTAGCAACTAAAATGTTTTGACTGTGTAAGCATGTGCAATCAGTGCCACATCCTTGGCATAAATGATGCCACTATAGAGTCAATACCAAACACGGAACACAGAGTTCTTTTTTTTAAAGGAATGGTAAATGGTCAAACTACCCTTAAAGAACAAAATTTTCCTCATTCTTTAAAATAGTTGATGTTTTCTCTGAAAGAGTTCAAACAGATGGAAAATGTACAGAACAGTATGTGTAATCCTGGGGGCTGAGGGTCATGAAGTTATCACCAAACTGCATACCTAATATTATAATGGGAAATGTCAGGTAATCTTAATAAGTGGTGATACTACTAACTGCTTGGATGACACACATTTTTCTGAAAGCATACTGGATCTTTTATTAGCTTTAATTACAATAAATTAATTCTCTAGTGTTTGACCCAGCTTTTAATTTTATGACCAATATCCTGGAAGTGTAGACAGCTAAATTGGCACATCACAGTAGGCTAAATTTTCCTTTAACGCTGCAGTAAGGCTGTTGACTCAGTGCGTTTAGAAATGATGGAAACGGTATTGCTGCAAATGATGGATGTGAGTTTTCACTTTAGTTTTGGTTCCCACTACCCATTCTTTTTTCCCTCTCTGGTTGCTAAGGTTTGTGTTAGGATTACTACTCACTAAATAAAACCTGTTCAAGGCTAGGGAGTCCTCAACAAAATGAAATAGACCTACATAATTCACTGAGTTTTAAATTCAAATGAAGCTTCGCAGTAGTCCTTTGCATTGGCTGACCTTCATATTTAAAGTGATGAATATTTATAGTCCTTTAAAAGGACATCTTTTATTATTGTAGGAGGTGCTCTTACAGTTGTGATGTAAGCATGGAGAAAGGGTAAGGTTTGTAGAAAAAGGTAATACCTTTTCCTAGACGGGGAGAAGAACTTGTGTCCAAAAGCTGATCTGATAAAAGATACTATCTTCCCCAGAAAGCCTTATTTCTCATACAACACAATGAGCAAAAGCCGCATTTTCAGTTGAAAACTATTTTAGTTCAAAACTGTTTTGAATAAAGTCCTGCAAAATTTCTAGTCCCTATATGGAGGGATTATTAATACAAAATTAACACGTACCTATCATTTGAACTCGTCACATCAGACCCATAGCAGAAAGCTGAAAACTGAATTACTAGAATCGTTATAGTCTGATTAGGAAAATACTTAAAACATACCAGAGATGTATTTTATCTGAGAGGGCAAAGTTATTCTCTGATAACTTTCCAAGACAGATATCTATCTATCTATCTATCTATCTATCTATCTATCTATCTATCTCTATACTTGGGTATTTCTCCACCTCTCAGGTTAATCACAGTATTCTTGAAAAAGATGCATCCATTGATAATCCCATAAACTGCTGTCCAAAATCACCAGGGCAGATAGATTAAAAAATAATTGCACCTCTGGACAGTCTCCTTTCCCTTAAAGTTTAATTGTCTTTCATAAACAGCATTCCATGTCTTCGTCAGAGGACAAGACACCAGAATTATGGGTGAGGTGTATGCAAAACCAACAAAAAGATCACTGAGGTTTTCCCCAGAAGTACTAAGAGTAAATCTGAGAAAACTATCTAAAATAAAACACAAAGATCAAATAATATCATAGAACTCATACCACGTATTGCATAGATTGGGAAGTGTTTTGATAATTCAGGGGTGGACTTACCAGTAAAATCAAGAGGGTTCTAACTGCTGTCTTCAGGCATACACGCTATTCTCCTCCTGTAAGGAACAGCTGGGATACTGTACAGCTTTCTATTTCACACCCTCTGTTATCAGATCTAAACCATGTTTTTTTCCTCTGTCAATCTCTCTGCATTATTTACTTCACTTTACTTAAATCAAGTATGTTAAAAAATGAGAAAGCCTGTTCTTGTGTGACATACTACTCAATTTGTAGCTCAGCTGGAGCTGGGTATTCCAGCTAAGCGCAGCATTAATGCTTTGGCTGTGAGTCTATCATCTCATCATTACATGGAGAGACATCAGTCTTAGCTTAGAGTTTTCTGGCTCCTCCACAGAGAAACAGCTGCCAGAGTAAAGGGCCATCACCATCTGCACAGAGCAGGGCGTTCAAAGGAAGATGAGCCATGGGATTATTCATTCCCATTGCAGGTGTCCCCTTCTTAAATACCCAGAGATTGCTCCCTTTCCCTTGCCTGTGACCCAGTAGCACATACCCTGTATCCCTCTCTCCTTGCTTCTGCTTATGATCTCATCACTACATGGAGAGCACATCAGTCTCAGCACAGAGCTTTCTGGCACAGATGTAATATTATATGAAAAAGTGCTCCTAGCATGCAGATACAACTCTCACTGACAAAAGTCTAGGTAGTAACAATGATTGTGCTGCAAAGTCTAGTATCAAAATGGTTTTCACATTTCAGATTTAAAAAAAAATATAATTACTTAGGTGGTGAGAGTCCAGTTTGGCTTTTAAACTCCCTATAATGCCAATGGTGATGTGCAAACTCAAAGGTGTCTATCAAAATATTGTTAGCTGCCAAAAGTTCAAGGACCTCCAAACTGGCCTTCTGACACAGGGTATAGAGCCGAGAAAAGAAAGCATCATGCTTCAGTTTCAGATTAGAAGGGTAGTAGGTCCTTTTTGCTTTCAGGTTATTAACACTGAAATGAACTGCCAGCATCAGCGCTGTCACCAGGCGTGATACAAGCCAGTGTTCAACAAGAAATGAAAACACGAGACTGACACAGAAAAAGAAGATAAAAAAAAGAAGAGGTGCTATTGTGTAGAAGAGCGAAAAATGAACCTCCATCTTCTACATTTCTGATAGAATGACATGTTATTTATAGAGTGGAATGGGTATGTTAACCTTAAATAAAAGGTTAGTGTTTTCACATTGCAGCGTTTGAGTCTTGTTTTTTTCAGCACTGCCACTTCACCTGTGGAACAGAAAACTTTTTTGGAAGAGGTACTTGTATGGCTGATGCAAGGAGTTGTCAGAGAATCACTTTGGTTGGAGCAGTAGCAAAGCAGAGGGATCATTTTTCATAGCCTGTCAGCTTCAGCCAGCTCATTATCCACTGTGATAGCAGAGGAGAACATGAGCTTTCAGATGTCACCAGTGCTGCTTGTTGAGCTTGGACACATGGATGAGCTGTTCCTACAGCTTAGAGAACTGTGATGCAAAGTCAATGGGGAAAGAGAAACTGAGTTCTTCTAAAGGACCATATCTTTCTCAGTCGAAAGGGAAAAGGATAGCATCTATCTTTTTCTGTAATGCTTGAGATAAACTTACTGTTCTTTAGATAGCTAATTTTTTAATATGCTTTCCCTGGTGTGTTTTTTTCCACCAGGGACAAAGGAATGTTACAAAGTGCAACTCAGTGTAGCAACCACACTTGAAGTGAACTAATGACGGAAAACATCCTGCAAGATAACTTTCTCTATAGCTCCTGCTGTTCTTTTCTTATGTTGCCGTTATCACTCTTCATAAGGTATTTCATAAGTTGTATTTGACATGGCCATGCTCTTTATTTTTCAAGAGAATTTTAATTAATGAAAAAATTTAGCTTGCCAATGACTTCACCACTATTAATTGAAAGTTGTCTCAATGTACAAGACAGGTGCTCAGCGCAGTTTTAAATAATGTGTCCAGCAATGGCCAGCACCAGATTACAAACAGCTACAGGAGCGTAAGAGGCAGAACTGGACCTGGTTTGAATACATGACTTGTGCCAATACCTTTGAGTTTTGGCAAAACTCCTATGTGCTCATGGCATATTGCACAAAGTACCTGTGACATTTCCCATGGAGAAAGTGGTTCAAGTTCAGACAAAGGGACAAAGGTGCCACGCGCAGAGCAGAATAGTCTTCAGGGCCACCATTTACTTCTTTGCAGAGGAATAGCAGAGGAGAGGGGGGAGTTGCAACTTTTGCTCCTCCCTGTTGTACCAGCAGAGATTTTTGGGGGCCCAGGCCTCATAGAATTTCTTTCTCTCAGAATAAGCTTGCTAAGTCTACTCATTTGGTACCTGCCTGATCCCAGAAGTGAAGCACTGCATAGCAAACTCCAGGGCTGAGGATGCCCCTGCTGAAATTATATTAGCTGAAAATCTGAAGGAAACAAAGGTAAAACTTCAGTGGAAATGAAGTACAGCTCATGTTATGCTTATTCTTATGTTGCTGCATATCCTCTCTAGTTCTTTCAAAGCCAATTTCTTTGCAGGAGCCAGCACCTTGAAGAAGAACAGAGCTACTGATCATTTTTGCTGCTTCCTCATTGACAGGCAGTAAGAATGGAAGAGTCTGAATATCTGACCTTTCTTCCAAACAGAAACAACATAAACAGCAAGAAAACAATGTCATCTTTTCCCATCCCAAGAGCAGTTTTGCCTGCAGGTAATGGTGCTGAATGAATCAATGTATTGCTGAAACTGATTCATGATGACAAAGGCGTAGCAGTACTTACTGCTGAACCAGAAGGATGCAAAGTGAGAGACATTCCCCTGTCGTGGTGTACTCCTCTCATTCAGAACAAGCCTCACTACGCTCCAGGCAACTCCACTTTTATGACCACAATCAAGCACTTTTCTCTATGTTTTTTATACTTATGTGTACAGTCCTCAAGAAATTATCTCAGTGAGGCACTCCTATAGGGAGAGACGTTTCTGTTCCTCCTTGCCAACATGCCATCTTTTAGTGACTCCGATGGGCAACACTTTCAGCTGGGGTAGATCAGCATCACTCCATTGAGTGCAGGAGGACTGTGGCGCCAGAGCACCAACAGAGAAAATTTTTAAACTCATGAATCAAATGTTTAGGGAGCATGCAGGGGAAAGCGTGTGGGAGTACTGGAGTAATGCTTGTGCCAGCTTTGCAGATTTATTACTACAATATCATCACGGTCAACATAATTAAACCTCCCACTATAGGTCTCTTCATCTACAGCATTACAAATGGTATCACTCCCACCACTGACAGCATGTTTTCCTGACACAAAACAGCTTTCCATACACCTGCTAGCTCTGGGGTTTGGAGATGCAACTACTGAAAAAGGCTTTATTGGAAAACTGTGGGGAATGATTTGGAGCTCTGAGTGTTTTTTCCTATTTCTCTTCTGCCCTGTACTTTCTTCTAAGATTACTTATATTGGAGTGTGGCAAGGAGAACAGACCAAAGCACTTTATATTAGATTCTAAATGAAATTCTTCTTAATTTAGAAATGGAAGATGACAGCCTAGACATGAAGCATTTGAGGTCAGTGCTGAATTAACTTCCTTAGTTTCAACTAATTAAAAATGTCTGTGTGTTCTGCTTTGAAAAGGAGAAAAATAAGTACATCGGAGATCCCAGTATATTGCTATTTTTACAGTACGGTGTCTTTTCCACAGGTATATTCCAGTGGCACTTATAGATAGCTGTCTTTTAAAAAAAAACAGAGCAATTACTTTTTTGCACGCACTTAATGGTTGGTTCTTGTTTTCAACAGTAGATTCAGATATTTTCAGGATATTTTACCCTGTGTTTGATACATCTGATTGCTAATTATTTTGTTTCAAATCTATGTTAAATCTTGAACTGCATGTTTGTGAAATCCAAAATTCTTTCTATGAATCCAATGCAGGATGTCTCTTTTTGAACACTGCCTCAGGTACAACTTGACTTTTACAGTTAAAAAAAAAAAAAAAAAAAAAAAAAAAAAGAGAGAAAAAAAAAAATTTTTTAAAAAAAAAGAGAGAGAGAGAAAAATCTTTTTAAAATAAAAGGGTTTTTTTATAAAAACCCCTGACCTCCCCACCCTGTCTCAAACTATTTAGTAGAAAGAAAATGTTTTGCTACTGAAGAAGACCTGCTTTAAATTTTTGACAGAACTTGGTGCACATCCTTTAAGTTCAGTAATGTGAGGGTTCTATATTATAAAAGATCCAGTAGATAAGAAGTGATGCTTTGGGGTATGGCCTTTTGATTCCACACTCATCAAACCAGAGTAGCACAAGCCAGTGGAAGAAACAAAGAAATGAACTTTGACTGGCCTTTGGAGGATGCACTTTCTGATTTGCTTCATTAATGGAGACAGTAAAACTGAAGCTTAATATGAAATACCATGAGTAATAAGCATGAAATTTGTGCACTGCAGCACAAATCTGTTCCCCAAATATTCTCATTTCAGGGAAGGATTCTTCTGGCACAATGCCTGGGCTGCTGGCCACAGCCTGCTTGGCTGCCTTGCCCTGTGCCCAGCCTCTATAGCAGCTGGTGCTGCTCCCAGGCAATGCACTCGGCTCCTGCTCCCACAGCTTATTACATTTTTTATTCTTTCTCTTAGAAAAAGCTGTTTCTAAATTTAGTTCAGGGACATCAAGCCAGTTGTTGAATCACAAACATGTTTCTGCTACCAAACATAAGCAGCCTGTGCATACATTTCTACGTACATTTTCTGCATGGAAAATTGCACTGTTCTAACCGAGAAATAAATCTGAATCCATTGTGCAACTGATGCTTTGAATTTAGGAATCATTTATGATTGTCTGAAGTCTTCTAAATCTACTAATTCATTAACCAAAATCAAACCCACATGCACATGGGGTTTGCATTGATGTCATTAAACTGGCCCAAGCTCTGCATGATAACAGGGATTTTCTCACCAGAAACATTATTCCCTGCCTGTGCTGTAGGCAGGAGGGTGTGTGCAATGAAGTCATTAGCTAAACACAGGAAAGGAAAGACAAAATCATGCTCTGTATGCTAGAAACATCTGTCAGGCAAGAAAATGCTTCACATTTACTATCTTCTTGGCATATGAAAGGGAGGGGTAAGTAAAAAGCTCTCTATTCCTGGCTTTCAACAAGGGAGCGGGAAGAACAAAAGCCCTGACTCCAAAACCTTCTTTGGGCCTGAGGAGACAACTTTTATACCTACATTTCTACTAGCCTTTCCTTTTCTGGCTCCTTGACAGGAGATGGGTATTAAAGACATAGGGACCAAGATTGTTGCCATCCCTGTTCATTTTCATTCCACCTATGGTAGGAAAAAGGGGATAAGGATGTTTAAAAGTTCCTGTCAAAGAAACAATCCAGCACTCCACTTCTGAGCCTTCAGCTTTATCAACAGAACAGAAAACTTACAATGGCATCAATTTTACTTCACATTCAAGATCTCACTGCAGTTCAGGGTGTTTGAAGTGTTCTCTGAAATCAGCAGCTTGAAATTCAACCATATATGCTCAGCACAAAGAGCCTGGAAAAATAAAGCGTTTTCTAATTTAATGATCTCTGTGTTGAGGTGAAAAATTGGCTGCTCACCTTAGGGCCTCACTGTAAATCCAAGGCATGAAATTATTTGCAATTGCATGCCTTGCACATTATTCCTCTCCAACACATGCAGCAAATTTAATGTAGGTTGGGCTGGACGATGGCGGGAGGGGGGTTGCCCTGTGATACCTGACAGCCCCTTCCAGCTGCATCTGCTAATAACAGAACCCTATCCAGTACTGCTGAAACCAGGAATTTTGCCACTGACTAGAAAGGCAGCAAGATTTAAAATTACAATGCATACCACTTATTTTCTTCCCCTTGACAATAAGGCCAGTGCATTCTGGGTAGGAAGCTAAGTTTCCCAATACTAGTACATAATTTGATCTCTTGACAATAATCCACATGCAGCTAAACGGTGCCCGCATAACATTTTGTGCCTCAGTGGTTAAAGCATATTATTTGGAATCACAAAAGCAAACCAAAGTCCAACTCAGAAGTAAAATAATCATTAGGTGGGGAAATGATGGAAGCAAGCAAGGCCTGAAATGCAAACTGGCATGTAGGTATCCAAGGACATTACAGTCATCTTACTGACAATTTTGAACACAGATAAAAAAGGATAAAATTCTGAAGTACATAAATCACTCTGATCCCTATTAAACATCAAATCACAAAGAGAGGTCTGAATACAAAAAGCTATTATTAATAAAGCTTCTGTAGTTTAAGAAGCATTGAGTTCTTTGCAAGTTAAAGTGACTTTGGCCTTTTATGTTTTTTTGGGATTCCAGTTTCTATTTGTTTGCTTTATGTTAAGTGAACTATCTGCTTCCCTTTGCTCTTTTCTATTGTCCAAGACTCTGCAAGCCTCCCATTCTGAAGGGAAAATCACTTTGAGCTGGCATTTTTCAGGTCTTATGTAAATATATGACAGAGAGAGAACATGGCCCCATCCCCCTGCACTGCTGCCACTCGTGGTCTGTGTGGACAAAGTGCCTTTTCCTCCTCATCCTCTAGAGCAAATTAGGCTCCATGAAACCCAAGAGGAAGGGAACTCCTGATGATTTTGCCTCCACCTCTAGCAAGGACATACAGATGTTGTGCTCTTCCTGCATACTGAATAGTTGTGGCAAGGACTCCATCTCCCTGAAACAAAACCACTTCTTCGTGCTCCCTCTGAATTCACAGCTTTCTGCCACAGAAGTGCTGCCTCAGCAGGGCATTCTTTGCATCCACTGAGAGATACATCTGCATAACTCCCTTTTCTGTAACCAATATTGTCCAAATCTTACCCTGGTTTTGTAAAACCAGACAACATAAATAACAATAAAGAAAGCATTTAAGAACCCTGCAATTTGTTTCTTCCCTCCTCCTGGGAGCCACAGTACCCATCGATCAGGTAAGAGAACAGCAATATACATACAGGGAGACAAATATATACCCTTCTTCCTTTCCTGCTGTCTGAAGGGCAATACAGGAAATAACTGCTCAGTGTCAAGATTTAGAAGTTCTGCATTAGTGGCACAGCTGAACACACAAATTCTCTGTCCTCAAATATGAAGGTTTAAAGGCCTCTTGGAGGCCTGTGACCTCAATGCAATTCAGATTTTTAATTAGGTTCTTCCAAAACAGTTGTGCAATTACCGACAATTTGTCCACCAGTAATTTCCTTCCTTCTTCACAGAGACACAAACTGCTCCTGGTCTGCAACAGACAGACTTTTGGTGGTTTTTTAATAAAACTGTGTTTGAACAGTCCTTAGGTCAACCCCCTTGTTCCATGCAGAGAAATGGCACCAGAAATTCTATAGAGGCAGATCATTAACATCTCCTTACAAACCTCAGTTTCTTTAAAAAGGAACATTTAGGAATTAGATATAAATGGAAGGAAACACAGTTGCAGTGATTTCCAAGTGGCAGTACATGTGCACTTTTATTAATATTCAGATGTATTGCATTAGAACAGAATCTGTATCCAGTCTGCAACCGGCCCTCCTATCAAGCTGCTCTATTCAGGTTGCTGCTATGACAACTATCCAGAAGCAAATGTCAGGTCAGCTCCCAGCATATGTGTCTAGGTCATAATTGCTTTGTCAGAAACCTAATAGTCACCTATTCCTACTCCTTTAAAGGCTAAAAGCAATATTGTTAAAATTATTAAATACTGCAATATCCTTAACACCCTATTCAGATGCTACTAAAGCAATGAAAACTTTAGATTTGCCTCCCTTTGATTCCCCAAACTAGAATGGGGGTCAGGAAAGTATGTGATGTGCCTATTTGCAAATTTATCTTCATTTATGTTTCAGTATAAACCTGGGATCATTAAACTTTCTCTTCCTTGGGGGTTAGATATTGTCTTTCACTCCATGACAATGATTACTGATATTTAATTTGCCTGGTTACAAATCACAGCATGGAAAAAAATGACAGCTGTCATCTTGATGAGAGGTGTCTTTAAAAATGTACTCAGTGTTTATCATAAAGAACTATTTCATAGCATCATAGTGCATGATTGTCTGTGCATAGTACATAGGTTTGTTTTTATCAACTTCAAAAGCTCAAATAATCAAAGATTTTTTAAATTGAGTTTAGCTTTTATAATTAAACTGGTAGCTTTCAAAAGACTCAGAAATATAACCTGCACATTTATCCTAATCTTATTTATTCTAATCTTACTTCATATCTTTTAACTTAATGATTTTATAAAAATAATACATTTAAAGTTTATATTGAGGGAACTTTTTTGAGATGCACAGCTGAGAGTGAAATACTTGAAGCAGAGATAGACATCAAGTCAGTAATACTCTTGTAACTGCAAAGTTATCTTGCAGCCATCTCCAAAAAAGATCTCATGTGAAGAACTACAGTCAGTCTGCATAGAACTGGTTTGTTCAGTGAAAGGGAGATTGTCTCCCATGCACACATGGAGACATACACATATCCTAATAGCTTTATTGTATTGCCTCCAGTTTGTCTTGTAGATATTGATAAAGAACAGGTGAATCAAATCAAACTAAGCAAATCAGAAATTTTACAACCAAAGTATTATTCTGATGTCTGTGCAGTGAAGGTATGAGGACATCACCTTTGTCAGGCTATACAGTTGTCTGACTGTTGTTATTTTCAGCTAGTCTCTGGAATGAAAAAAAAACTCAGTACCCTTTAAACTCACATTTAAAAAAAAATAATGAAAAAGCAGAAAACCTTTTTCTTATCATGTTTATACTATAAAATATGACTGAAAAGCATTCTGTGAGGAGCCTACTGATTTAAGAAGCACCAGCTCTGGCTGATAAATGCCTTTGTTAGGATGAGAGAGATATAAGATAACTTTCATTTTCTTCTGAGCTTCAGCTCTCTTTAGGCTCAACTTGTCATCTGCCACGTAACTACAAAAGAATCATGCGTTGCATGTCCAATTACTCGGGGCATAAGGGTGAAAGAGGTGTACACAACTCACTCCTTTGGCTACCCAAAAACTCCGCATGCTTTGGTAGTCTTCCAATGGCACTACTCACTGAAATGGAGGTCAAATTGCTAAAATAACATGGATTAAGTCCAGGAGATAATCCAGTCCACTGGCTTCACAGTCATATGTGACCGTTACTCTTCTATCTACAAACATAATAATGATTTCTCAAAGGTCCAGATTCCTAAGTAGTACAAAACAACATGGTGCCAATGAAGCTACATCCTGCTATCCCATATTCATCCTCCCTCCTTGCTCTCAGGCATTGACATTTGGTCTTTATCACCAAAGCTTTCTCTTTTCAATTAGAAGAAAAATGCTCATTCGTACATTTTGCAGTGTGACAACATGCAAAATGAATCAATTCTAAACAACAAAATAATGAGACAAAATGCAGCTGTTGTAAAAAACACTTGTGCTTAAATAAGGGTGAAGGCAATTTTTTTCTAGCATCATTCTTATTTGCTTTTCTGAAGGAAGATTTTTACCTTTTCATCTTCCTTAGTAAAAGTAAAGGGGCAGGGCCTCTCAAATACTGATGTGTATAAACTGCTATTTCCTCTTAGGTCTTCCCTTGAAGAATTTTCATTGGTCTATTTTATTTCAGACAGGACAGTAATGAGACTAATACACCTCCACTTTCCATAGACTATCATAGCCCAACTCTGCTCCAGGCTGATTTACAATGAGGTTTTATAAAAACTACACCACACACATACCTGTTTGGAAGAAGCAGAGACTGACAATGGATAAGGTCCTAAAACAAAACTTCCATTTCTGTGACTGACAGCAAGCAGAGCCACAGAGCAGTGGTAGCCCAAAAACAAGCATCCCAACCTCTGTTCACTGGCCAGGACAGTAACAACAGGATAACATTTTCCCAGATTTTTCCAAGTATTTAACCATTCTTCTTTTGCCCAACCAAGACACAATTTGGTTTGTAAAGTCAAGGACACAACAAAAGAAGTCTTCCTGTTCACCGTATGCAATGAGTGTATGTTAAAAGGGTTGTATTTTAGCTCTACTTAATTTGTCTCATGAATCCCTTATTGATAGTAGCCCAGAACCTCCACTTCAGTTCAACTGCTTTACACTGGATATTGCTAGAGATACAATAAGGATCTTGAAGAATTATTCCAGGAGAGCACTCGAAGATATCACTCAGAAGCACAGGAAATCTTAAGGATTCAGATAATGCCTCTTCTATCTCTGACTAAAGCAAGTCATAGAAGGGTGACCCAATTATTGTCTCTACATTTTTTATCAACTGTGATGAAAAAAGTCTTCAAAATTCGAGACTGGAGTTACCCTTTTTCAGTACCCAGACTCAGCAGAGATGATTTGGAGAATAACGGTAAAGCTCTGCATGGCTTCTGTACCCACTGCCTAATCTGGACTATGAAAAGATCAACCAAATCCAGGCCAGTGTCATGAGCCTGTCACCATTTGGTGGTAGCAGCAATAGACCTATACAATTTCAACATGTAAATCCATAAAGTTTGTGAAAGGGAATAAATATCAGACAGAATTTAAAAGCGGAAGCGACAGAACTCCTCAGCCAGGCAATAGGTATCAAATACATAACTTCTTGGCACTTAAGCCACAGGCCAACCAACAGAGCTTGATCTCAAGATAATGAAAATGCACTGAAGCTAAAGAGAGCACTTGAGTAACGTCTAACATGGACAGACAGTCAAAGCATTATAGTCCAAGCTACCACGACCTAGTAAACACATTTATATTCCTTACAGAAACGTCTCAAAAACTGACAACGTTTTAACGGTTACCGTTTTAAAAATGATGGGACGGTACTTTTCTCCTGACAGACAAGATTACTAAAGTTTCCCATCATGAAATAAATTATTGCCATGAAAAAAACAAATTTTGAAAGCAAGCAATTTATGCCAGTAAGACCAGTTTTCACTAACTTATTTTTAAAACTGAGTTCAGGAATACAAAGATCATGTGCATGGAATTTGAAGGACACAGATATAAAGATGGCTTTGTCCTGCTTCAGACTTATCTTCAGTAGACAATAGTATCACTAGGTGAGGGCTATATTAATCATTGCAGCTATCAGAAATAGTTCTACAAAATCATTCATAAGATGCAGCATTTGCGTACCTGCAAACACACAAACAGAACTGGAGAGGTTTCTTCTGAAGAAATAACCAATCTGTGCACAGGATCAGAAGTAGATAAAGCCAACTCTCCTTGTTTAACACTTGTGAAAGAAACAGCTAATAGTCATAACCATGGCCAATACTCCATCTGTGCAAAAGCAAAACTAAGCTCTTAGAAATTTCCATAGTTTTTACTTCTAGGCTGGTTCTTTTTGCTGTGAAATAATCAAGATGGTTTTGCATCAAACCACTGTTAAAATAAAAATTGTAGGAAAAAAAAATACTTAGTTTGGAAATTCATATTATTTTATTGAAGTACTGACTTCTGTTAGGGATGTACATGCAACATCCTCAGAACTCCCTGCTCAGGGACCTTGTTTTGCCAGGGAGAGGAGTAGAAATGGAGAAGAAGAGGAAAGAGCATAAACACGATGAGCCAAGAAGTGCAGGAAGGTGCTGAAGATTTGTCTTAGCTTCAGGATTGGCCATAACACTCACAATATTCTTAATACATTAATGTTTTATGGGTAGTATTCTCAAAAAGGTGGAGGTGATGATGCAAATTACATCTCATTTTGAGGCAGATCACCCCTCTGGAGAATAAAAGACAAACGTTCACTGTGCTGCATGCAAGAATAAAGCAGCTTTACTGCCACATTTCCATTGAGCTCTGAGGGGAAGTACGGAATGAGTGCTCTTACCGGCTCCTCTTAACAATCTACTTTGCAGGACTATCTAATGCTTGTCCTGCATTAGAAGACCTCGTTGTAATTTATGAAGTGGTAATTTTCATTATCCAAATCTTATTTCCCCTTTACTCATCCCAAATTTTCACTGGAGGGTCCTCAAATCTGAGTCCTCCCAGTGGTATAATGCCAAATTCTGGAAATTTACTTTTAAAAAGACAAAAATAGAAATGTATTAAATAGTAAACAAAGTTTTGTTTTTTCCCTTTTTTTTTTTGAGCTATGGAACAGTAAAGCCAACATGCTGAACTGAACTTTTTCAACTTTACTCTGTTTAATTAATAAAATTAGATTTCATTTTAATTTTCATTTCAAATTAATATTTCTTTTTGGATATAACTAAGATAAGTGATGGAAATTTAAAAGTAAGTAAAAGGAAAAAATAAGAAGAGAAGAAGCATAGAACCGTTTGAACTACAAGTCACTTTCTCTGGATGTGATGATACAAGTCCACTTTCCTTTGAACTGAGCACAGCAGTGTGTGTTAAATGCCACACTCAGAAATATTCTGGAATGCTTTGCTCTCAGTCTACTTTGTTAATGTCACATACTTGGAGTAAATAATTAAATTTCAATGGAACTGGGACTAGAACCAAGGTTTTCGACTTCTCTAATGACTTAACTATTCTTCTGCCCTGCAGGGTAAATTTCTCACTGTATATTTTATGAAACTATCTAAAACATATTCCCATCATTTTTTTCAGCCAAAACTATTCAGCAAATCTGTCCTGGATTCACAAATAGTTTTGCAAGCACCAAAGCTACATCAACCCAGCTAATTTACTGCTTGCTGAATCAAATGGCTGGTGCTGTTTGCAACTGCCTCCACAATGTTCCCAGAATTCACTGCCAAAAACAGGGCAGAGCTGAAGGAAGCAGAACCCAACACCAGTTCTTAACAGGCAGCTTTGCTACTTTAACATCACAATTGTAATTAAGGTGATCAGTTTGGAGCCATTCTGCCTAGAGATTTTTAATTCTGTAATGAAAAATAAAGAAATGCCTCTCCCCTCAACAGTAACTGTTACCAACTCCTTCTGTGATAATAATGCCATAAATAAAATAAAATAAAATAAATCCCATTATGTTTTTTTAGTTCTGTCTACAGTTTTAAAATTGCTTTTGCCACAACAGCTGTCTTGCTCCCTGGACAGCACTATGGGATTCTCATTTAAATCACTCAAAAACTCAGCCTCACCCTGGCTGGACCAGGGAATTGAACCACTCATTCTGTGCAGTGAAAGTAACTGATGTTTGCACAAGTCATTGCTAGTTCTCCTTGGGGTAAGCACATCAACATCTCTGAAACATCAGAGAACAAATGAGAGAATACAAAACCTGCACAACCTGAATGAGTGCTACTACTAAACTAAGGCATACTTAGTATTACAGTGGTTTCACATCTCATGTGATCTGTAAATCTTAAGGAAAATGTACTGCAATAACAGAAATACTAGCAAAAAATATCATAGCAAAAAGAAACAGCGGTATCCACTCTCAGATCCTAAACTATCAATGTATCAACAGTAGTAAGAATCTTTTATTCAGTCAGGGCACAACCTGAAAGAACTCAATGGGCTACATGTAGAAGGAAAATGTTCTTTTAAACAATGTTCTTTTCCACGAAAAAGTTCATCTACCATGACAGAACCATATTTTGCAACAAGTGAGATATTATTAAGATTTGAGTTGTGATAATCAACAAAGGAAAATAAAGCAATAAGAATGTTAGACATGCACTGTATATGTGGAGCAACTAAATAATCAGTCTAGAATGAGCTACTAGTTTGATTTTTAAAAATTGAAAGAAAACAGGCAATTCTCAACAATTTAAAAATAATGAAATCCTAACATGCACAATAATAGGTGAATAATCACATAAGAAAAAAATAAGGCAAATATTGATATGAGCTTTAAAATTCACTGATAAGTTAATTGAAAGCATTTTGCTATATATCAAAATAACTTCTCTGTTTCAAAGAAATCAGTGTTTTTAGAAACTTACACTATTTCACCTTACATTGACAAATGCATGCACATTTTGAAAGATAATATGTGCACCGATAGACCCACTGAGTCATGGATACATGCACCATTTCTGTTATTTATGTAAATTATATATACTGTATGTTCTCATCCTTTTAATTCCAGTATGCAAATTACACACTATGCCCTCAAAATCTACAAGCATTAAAAAGCATATATACAGGTTTATCCAGCTGGACGTTATAAATACACTAGGCACCCTCATACAGATTATGTAAATATAGACAAAGACATGCTTGTGTGTTCGTTTAAAGAACCACAGCATTTGTATTTTGATTATTCTTGCTAGCACGAAATGTACAAGGGGTGGCACCACCCTTCTGCATGGCATCCTATGTAAACGAGTCCAGTGCATTTATAAATATGGATGTGTCAGACCCCCAAACAACACAGTACCTGCTGTCTATCCAACCGCATCCTTTTTGCAGCATTTCTGCTTTCACTCTCACAGGCGGAAGCCAGGATACTCTCTGCAACTGCTGAAGTAAGGTGTGAGGGAATAGGTCGTGACTATGAGAGAAAAAAGAAACACAGAAATTATTTCTAGCGTAATCCACGATCTCTTTTTTCAAAGCACACAATACCATCACCTAGGCAGGAAAGTCCGCTCATTGAAATGTAGTTTATACCAACAAAACAGGGAAATGGAACTTGCAAAGATGAAGAATGAAACTAGTTAGATGTTAAAGCTGCAGCTGATCCATAGATCCATGAGAAGCCCTTTCCCCCCACAGCTCTATTGTCCAGTGTGTTTAGTCTGGCTCATTAAGCTGTACTTTGAACAGACAGTGGCATATTCTCTGTGTTCCAGCAGCACCCTGGCCGTCTGATTCTTGTTAAGAAAACTGAAAGGCTTTTTATCCTGTACAGCATGTGACAGAGATGAGTAGTGGTTTTTTTATAGTCATAAAAAAAAAAACCAAAACAAAAAAACCGAAGTGATAGGGTTGAAACATCACTCAAAACATAACAGATTGTCAGAACATTTCAGAGCAGTCTCAATCTGTAGTATATGAATATTTGCATTCCTTGCTGCAACATGACTGATGTGATTAAAATGACTTTAAAAAAAATATCTCTTCTTCTTTTGATCATGCCAGCCTTCCAAGGCTGTAAATATTTTTTTTGGTTCAACAAGATATGGTTCATTTTTTCTGATTCAGAATCTCTCAGTGCTGATTTCATAGCATTCACATGTTTTAGATCAAAGATGCAATGAATCCCCCCAAAATAAGGGAATGCTAAAATCCATTGTTGAGCATGAACTCCAACATGGTCTTCCCTACCAGTCCACTAACAAGACTATTTACACTCCTTTTTTTCCTAATTACATGCAAAACAATCTTTCTGAAAGATGCAGCTCCCAAAAGCACTAATATTCTTCATTAATATACAAAGACATATCTGAACTACCAAGGAAACAAAGAAAATGGGGATAATAGCACAGATACTGACATAAACGTAAGCCCATTCCAGAGACTGCAGTTTATTGAACTGGTTCTGAACTTCCATAACTTTTCAAAGATTCATTGAACTCAAAAGTATTATGTAAATACATACCTACTGAGGAACTGGAGGGAGCAGGGGGGAGGTTGGGGCAGGTTTTTCTTGGTTTTGTTTGGGTTTTTGTTGTGGGTTTAGTTTGGTGAGTTTGTTTATTTGTTTTAAAGTTATACCTTCTTACTCCTAAAAGCATAAATACAAACCTGCTACGAAATGTCACTGAAGTTTTGGAAGCAAGTTTTGAAGTGTTTTTGAAGTGTTCCCGTTCAGTTCTTAGGTAACCTTAGAAGAGATTCATTATATTGGTTCAACTGATTTTATGGTTTTAATAACATTCCAGAAACTGAAGAGCCAACCATTACTAATATTACATTTTTACCTTTAAAAATTCAAGTCCACTTATTGCAGAATGTTGATTTTTTTTTTTATCTGACACCGTACTTTCTCAAATGCAGGGGATCCTGGTCTGTCTGGGACCAGAAACTGAATTAACTTTTAGAAACAGACAGGGAATTATGGGTCTCCCTCACTAGCACAATAGGAGTGTTTCTCCCCACTCACGCAAGAGCAAGCTCTCTGGTATCAGGGTAACAGCTGCGTCAGAAAGACAATCAGAGGCTGCAATTCTATAATAAAATATACTTGGATTGATTTGACAGAACAAACTACTGAGCTTCTTTCCAGTTTGCACAACAATGTGTTCTCTTGCACTTCTAGAGGGGAAAAAAAAATCGGTGTAAGAGATGAGGGATACTGATGTTAAACCCAGGTGTCATTACAGAAGTTGACAGTATGGCACAAGCAGACACCTTCCTCAGAGCTCCAGAGGAGGGAGCAAGTCTTTGCAGAAGATTTTCCCTGACAAAGCATTATACTTATTATTCTGGCTCCCTAGAGTAGTGATGTTACTCTGAACACATTATTGCATCACTCATCCATGCTGGATCCCTCCCTGTATTTGGTGGCCAAGTATCTATCTAAGTAACACTTTCGCTTATGTTCAAGGTACATTGACTACATTGGCTAAATGGAAGTCTCAGTGTGGTCCTCTAGCAGTGGCCACACAAGCACGTTCTTGAAGAATGGTGTGTAAACACCTGCTTAACTACTTCAGCTCAGGTCTTTAATTAGAGTTATAACCATACCTATATACCAAATGGAGCCAAACCTTAATGTTTTGAACAAAAAGTAAAACAAACTCAAGTAAAACAAACTCAAGTTCTTACAGTTTCTTTATGGGAGGGAATAGGTTTATTGAGTGTTTTAAAAGACAAAAATCAAAGAGTTACCACAAAAATCAAGCAGTCATGTGTTTTTATCTGAAAAGGAGTGCAGTGGTTATGTGTTCATTGTTGAAATATTGAACTCAAAATTAGTACCTGTAAAAGTGAGGAAATCTCCACATAATGGAGTAACTTACTCTCAAAATATATGTCAACCCATAATTTCTCTCACTCATCACTGCATCTGGCTGTTGATATGTTCTTGTCAAGAACTATCTAGAGTGAACCTTAGGGAGAATGTAATGAATACACGGTTGAGTCACCTGGGGAGTAAAATAGTAGAACAAAGCACAGGAAAAAAATAATCTCCTTAAGGTTCGGATTCTATCATCTTAACTCAGGCAGAGCACTAGCTTGGCATTGCCTGAGAAGACAAACATGGTCCTCTGTCACTAGCACCAGAGCTGTTAAAAAATATTTTCTGTTTCATGAAATGCCATATCTATGAAATGTCAAAAAGGTCAATTTTGAAAAGCCTTGCCTAAGAGGAAAAAAATGCTTTGAAATAACCAATATTTAAAACTTGTTTTTAAATAAACTGAATTAATAGCCCCATCTTCTAAGCTCAGAGGCCCCTTCTGGCTTAGCTTAACTTCATGATCTTCTATACTTCTGATTATTCATGATCTCTGTCATGACTGCCAGCTATAAAACCATGTGAGTAAGGAGCTCAAGCATCCCAGTCCTTGTGGGGGTCTGAACATTTCTCAACTTCCTATCCAAGGGTGAGATACAAAGATGTTGGGAAACATGGCAAAAGAAACATCATTCAGTTCTGCAAAAGAGAGCACGCAGATTTCAGCCAAACCAACATTTTCCAGGTTCCCAGGATCCCTTCTTCAGAGGTGAGAGCTCAGTGATGGCTCATGTTTGGGATTACAGCAGAAAATCTGGGAGCCAAAGAGCCCTTATTTCCAAGGGCTCCCAGGCTCCCCCCACAATCCCTGGATCCACAACCTGACCACTGGACTAGCAGGAAAACAGGTTTCATTTTACTGGAGTATAACAAAATAAAAAGCCTTTGATGAACTACCACTTCTTAAACTTGGTGTTTGGTTGTTTTTTTTAAAGAAAAGGCATTATCAAATAATTCCTGACCAGCTTTAATTGGCAGAATGCACCTATATTTAGTACATAACATTCACAGCCCCAGTCTGGTATTTCTTTCACTTCACATTGATGTAAAGAAGGAAATAACTATACAGGAACTACCCATGTGTAAAACAACAGAAGCAAACCTTTATGCTTCTGTCCACCAAAACAAGTGATTCACATGGTAAAATTAGAAGGCAGGATTACATTTTTACTGTTTTGAAACAATGACGGATAGAAAAGAGGTATGTGAAAATTTTATAGTAGCTTTCAGGTGAGGAGATGGATAAAAGTTAGAGGGACTCTGGTAAACAACTTAATACAGATCTTCTGAGTAGACTATAGGCCTCTGTCCATCACACAGCAGCAGCATACTGAATTCCTTCGGATTTACTTGGAAACACAACACTGTTTGTGACTGCAGCAAAACAGCAGCCACATTTTGAATGCCTGCCAGTCTTTGCATTTGTACATCTCTTCACCTGACACACAACTAACTTTCAGCCTCTAACGTGATGCAGAATGCCTTGGTTTGCAGTAAAACAAGCAATTTTCTTTTCAGCCTAAACGATTACATAGGAGAAGAGCATTTTGACAGAAGGTGTAAGGGAAACTTGCTAGATTTCACATACATGCAGATCTCTCTGGTTTTAACATCTTTTGAAGGGACTGACATTCAGTCTGAATTTCAGACTGAAATTCCCTCCATAGCCCAAGGGAAATGACCAACCACCTCCAGTCCTCTTGAAACTGAATTTCAAGGCAACTAAAACTTGTTTTTTGAGACCACCACAGAGCCTGTAGATGACGATAACATGATAACGACCAAGCAACAAGCACACTTAACCACCATATTACACAGGAACATTTGCATGGTTTTAAGAGAAATATTTTTTTTGTGCAAACTGATATGAAGACTTTGTACAGTCATTCCCTTATCTCTTTCTAGAGTGTATAAAATATTAAGAGATATACTTTTGCAGACTTCTTAATGAAAAATCAAATCAGCTGATACTTCTCTGTCATCAAATAACTGCTGGTCTACTATAAAGAACTTCAAAGCTAATGAAGTTCCTTCCTGGCTTTGGTGTTCTTCAGATCTGGCTCTCAACAAAAAAGCATCTTACAACAAGCCTTTCTGGAGCTATGGAGTAGTCCTGCAATGCTGCTGATTTTTCAGTAGTTGAAATCAGATATCCTTAGCCCAGATTCTCTAGAAATCAGCTCTATTAGTATAACCCCTGATTCCTTAACATAAAAGATACTAGCACTTTCAAAATGCTATAGAATATTCATTTGCAGTACAGGAACTGTATTCAGTATCATCAGATCTTCTGTTTAAAGTGAAGTATCTTCATGGGAAACAAAAAATAACCTTTTCAAGATAGTCACAAAATTCCTATTCTATAAGGAATCTAAAAAACTGCTTTTGGTTTAAATCTATGAATTACTGATATAATAGGTGGATTATATTTCAGTCTAAACCACTAGGAGCACTATATTCATCAAAAAGAAGTTTGCAATCTGCTGCACGTGCTGTCCTCCTGTGGTTAGAGATCAGTTGTCTCTGAAGTTATTACCTTGCCATTTTTTGTGACATCCAGTATTTACTTATAAATAAAAGCCAAAGTTGTCCTCAGAAGCTTGATCTAGATACTCTCACACAGGTTATTGACTTTGACTCAATTCTGAAAAAATACAGCTACCTCTTATGTCAGATAATGGACACACATGCACACCTGCTCAAAGACCTTTAACTTTATAATCCAACATAACTACCTTCTAGTTTAGGCCAATTAACACTGAAAATGAGATCTTTCAGTACAGGACTGCTGCAAGCACATAAACATACAACTTACTTCATTTTGCTCACAGAAACCCTAATGCGAACTCTAATATGAAAGTGCACATGAGAAAATATTTTAACTATTACTTAAACTTGAAAAAAATGGTTCCAAATTTTCCAAAAGTGACTGGCATCCAAAGGCAAAGATGATTGCCTAAGATGTCTCACTGACAGTAACTAAGTTTTTCCAGAGGTACCACTAAGGATTTGTGTTTATGTCGGGCTCCTAACAACATGATACTCCCTAATCCCTTCGCAGGTCAGTTTTCTCCTCGGATATCGAAAGATCAGCTCATCTCCAAAATGAAATATTGCAAATATGCCAAAACTCATTTGTAATAACTTATTAATATCTAATATGATGTGTTCAAATACTCAACAGATTTATAAGAGTATGCAATATCTAAACAGCATTTTTTCATAGAGAACATCCAAAATAGTTCAGAAGAGAGGGCACACATTATCTTCAAATGAGGTTTTTTACACAGTGAAATGTATAACACAGAACTGTCCTACACTGCACCGTTACAAAGGATTCATAAACATTTCCACAGAGTATTTTTAAGTTTACAGACTGAAGAACAGTACTGCACTCTATTGGATGTACTTTTATAACTGTTGGTTAGTACAGAATAGGGAAATATGTACAACCAGACTGACACTTTAATGCTTGTACCACTGCGTTTCAGACTCAGTTTTGATATATTTTGCTCAGTCTTGCTGTTTAGTGATAAATGCTCCATTGTAACACCTACTAAGGAATTCAAAGAAATAGCTAGAAGTACTCTGCTAGATGGCAGAAAAGGCTTTTTAAAAAGTTTGACGGTGTTCACATTACTTTAAGTTTTCAGCTTTAAAGTACATTTAACTGAAAGACTGCCTGTTACACCTTGATTATGGCAGTACTTAAATATATCCATATATATATTTTAACACAGCCATATTCCTGTCTAAATATTAAGCCAATGACACATTCCAATCAACCACCACTCAGCTGCCACTTCTGTGCCTATATACAGAGCTAATTAGAGAGTAGTTTCAGTGGGGCTAGTGAAAATTTTGAATAACTCACGTAAACAATGGAAAAAGGATCTATCTGACTTTATCCACCTAAAACTCAAGTGTTTTGTCTAAATTAGTCATCTAGGTTTCTTTATTGTTTCATTCAGATGGGTAACTCCAGAAGTTGACTCATGAGACATCCGGGGATGAATCTCTCTGGATTGGTTTATCCAAGTACTCCACTGATGGCTAAGGAAGGTCAGATTACCTCTATCCCAAATTTATCTCGTATTTCAGAGTGGCAGAGGACCCCAGGATTCGCCATGCTGAACTAATTCCTCCTAAAGTAAGTGGGGGTTAGATCGGACACTCCAACAGCAAACAGTTCACTAGCAAAACTGTGGCAGGATGGGGCTTTGAGCAACCTGCTCTAGTGGGAAGTGTCCCTACTATCAGGTTGCTAGGTATTTTTAATTTTTTTTTGTTTCATTCTGTTTTTTCCAAATATCATGTCTTTTTCAAATCTTATTTCTTCCCATATTCCAAGGTTACTGGAAAAAGCATAACTTCCTCTGCCACTGGTTTTTCCAAAATTGCCTATACTTGCAAACGTTATTAAAAAGGAAAAGGTACCCAAGACCTTTTTAAACCTGAGATTTAAAAGGCAGTTCTGCAAAAACACATCAGTATTCGCTTAACTGTTCTGTGGGGGGAAAAATATATAAGAGCCTTAGGGAAACTGTTTCTAGAATATTTTTTTAAGGATATGTGAGACCTACTGCAAAAAGTCAAAGCTTGTCAGAGAGTAGCTTTGCCCTTTTTCAACCAGGTTGCCCATCAGACGTACACGAGCTAACTGCTGTCTAACAAGGGTAAGATGCTTAGAAAGGAAAGAGACCAGTCAACAGAGTTTTGGGAATAGTACAAAGCCAGAACTCATAATTTGCAGATCTTCATGCAACTGTTCTTGTGATAATTTCGTTAATGCCCCCAGCTTATTAATCAAGATTAGGTATGCATCCCTAGATCCACAGACCCTCATCTTCCTGAAAATGCTTATGACCTTTCCAGCCTTAAAAGGCCTGGAGGACTGAAAAGCCATGTGACTGCGAGAGCAGCTGGACTCTTCAGTACTAAATTCAGTAAATAACAAAAGCTTCCTCTCTATAAAGCTGAAACTTAAAAACAGAGGCTACATATCGTTCACAAGAAATCTCAATGAGGCAGATTTCAGAAAATGTACTCCCTCAGGGAAACCAGTCCTCAATCACAATACAGAAAGACTCCAAACTACTAGACACATTTAAAACACCTCAACCGACATAAGCACAGTTGTGAATTGTTAAAACGCCTCTTACAGCCAATTGGCACAACCAAATGACAGATGCAGTGAAAGATCTAGAGCTTGGTTATTTGTTACTGAGGCTGGCGACAGGACAGAAGGAGCTGGGGTGAGCAACACTGGGGTCTGAGGAACCACCTTCAGGCATAATGTGACTTTCCATCTCTGACACATATGAATTTGTCTCCAGACAATGAAAAGCATTTATAACTGGACTTTTCTCTCTGATACTTTGCTCCTTGATACTATTGCTTTTATTACAGTAGTGTCTAGGAAGGCGGGGGTTCCTTTTGCTTAAACTAAAGGAAGAAAATGCTCTTGCATTGGGACACACATAGAAAAAATAGCGTAACTGTGAAAAAGATACTGTAAGATGCAATTTTAAACAATACAGTGAGCCTAATGATAGGGGATCATGAAGACAGGAGGAAGCAGATAGTAGTAAGCAAATGTAACCATTAAGTAAATTCAACCCCATTTGATCATTTCTATCATATTACATTTTCCTGGACTATACCTAAGTAAATAGACACCACATGTCCTCAGCAGCAGCCTACTGTCTTCTTTTAATTGGCAGTTTTCTACAGATACAGAGGCTGTGACAAGTCTAAAGGCAGATTTAAAAAATATTAGCAAAACAGTTCATTTGACCACTTCAAGGAGCAAATTCCTCTGGTATAGCATACGTAGGTCACAAACCACTTAATGTATATATAAAGTAATCCTTATAAATTTCAATCCTTGAGAGAGAGGTAGTAATATATTTTTTTCTTTTGCTTATGAGCTAATAAAGAGAAAAAGAAAGAATTTCTTTCAGAACACCAAGAACTAAGAAGTTCACAAAGTGCTACAGCATACCATATGTGGGGGCACAACCTAGAGATCCCATCCAAAAGCCAGTGATTTCAGGACTTCGTAAACTTTCCTCCCAGTGAAAGAAAGAGAAAGATCATAGAATTCAGTAAGAAAACATTGACAACAGTCCATAAAACAGAGACAATGGGAGGAGAAATACAGTCTTACACTTCATGAAAAAAACTTTTGACATTGCCTTGTCAAAGGACATGCTTCTATCAGAAGGACGATGAAAGGGACACAATTAAAACCTGAACAGTCACATGAAGAAAGTATTTCCTATGCAGAAAGGGAACTCCCCAAAGGAAAATTTAGAACAAGAAGCTATGCAAGCTGCCTTGGAGTCCATGGACAACTATCTGCCACAAATAGAAGTAGAATAACCATAAGTCATCTCTTAAAAACATTAATGCTAAGAAACGCATTAATTAAGAACATGAACACTCATGAGACTGAGTCTTTCCCATTGCCTCAGAGCTAGAACTGGCGCCTGTTATGCAGCAAGAACTGCCGTTTGGATTACAGATGGTAAGTAACTGGACAGAAGCAGGCTTCAGGCATGCTTTTTCATCTTTGTCATGTAGACTTACACTAATTTAACTTAGTGTTTACATTTTCTCTTCACTTTACAATATGATGCTGTAGATAGCTGCACTGTTCCACACAGTCTGAAGTGTCATATGCCACATATGATATTATTCTCTTTTTCTCTTGCAACTAGATGCTCAAAATGTAGCATTTTGAACCTGACCAAAATGAAAAACTCGTGTTTAATATGTCTATAGCAAAAGACATCTCCTGTGGAGATTATTATCTGACATCCTATTTAATATAACAACGGTAGCACTATTGCTCCTGAGGAGATCATTATCCTGTTTTGCGATATTTGAGGGTAGCACCTGACTCAAATCAACACCGACATGTCCTTTCATGATTGTTTTGAACAAATGCTGTTATCCAGACAAAATGATTCTTTGCCGCTGTCAAAATGGTAAGTACATTTAAAATAATCATAGAGTTGAATGCCTCTGTCTGTGGAAGTGTTTTTAAAAACTGCTTATAAACAGGAGATGCTGATACGGTAATTTAGAAATTGGAAAATAATTAAAACCAACAAATGGATACGTATAATATTTTGGAAATATTCAAAATATAAACATAAAGTACCACTTAGTCTCTTAGGAAGTTAACAGGAGCTCCTCCAATGACTTTGGATAGTCTTTGGCTCATTTTCCTACCTGCAAACAAGGAGGCAGGGCAGATTTTCCTTCAGGCCCAAGAGGTCTGAAATCTTTGGCATGAGCTCCAGTACTTGTCACTTCCATTCATGGGCAGCAAAGTCAATCTTTTAGAAGGTAATTTATTGTTTTAAAAAGAAATAAAGCCCATAATAAACTGTCATGGAACATTCTAAAAATAGAGAATATTTCCAAACTGTAAAGATTGCCCTTTTGGACCATGTTCCTGGTAATCTCTACTCCTTTTCCGCTCCTAGGAATAAATTTGATCCTGCAACCTTTACTCAGTGCAAGTGTGCACTGAAGCCAGGCCAACCTCGCTCACACAGGTCAGACTGTAAGCCCCTTATTCATATTGCAAAACAGTGTTTCAGATGACAAAAAATGAGCCAGTTTACATAACTGCTCATCAATGTGAATAATGACAGTAACGAGGCCATAAATTGGAACAGAGAGGAGAATTCCTAGCATCGGCTAATTTTCCAAGTTTTTTTTCAATTGAAAGCATAGTAAAATATAAATATTTGGCACAGTGAAAGCTGAACTTGAAGATGCCAGATTATTTGCAGCTGGAGTGAGTAGATGCAATTTGATGCTGCTTAGTACATCACAGAAAATATTTACTTTTAGGTTTTGCTTCTTTTCTTTTAGAAGGCTGTACAACCTGACGTGTACACCACCAGTCGATCTTTGGCAGTTTTATCTCTACAGATGTCCTTTATTCTACCTGTCTCTCTTCATCTGCGTTTTCATTGAGAAGTAGTGCTATCCCAATGTTTCAAACAATTAAACCATGCGATTGATTAGAATCACAAATACATTTTAAAAAAATTAATTTCTCTCTTTGCTTTTTGTGTTATCCAGTAGTGGTCTTAGTCTACAAATAACCCTGATATTTTGTTCTGAAAACTGCCAGCTAACATCTTAAACATCTTAAAAATATGGAAATCATAAGTATTCTGCAGAGATTGCAGGAAAGAGAAAGACAGAGAGAAAGAGAGAAACAGTAAAATTCAATCATCTCCAGTAAATTTTTAATGTAATCAATGGGTTTGTGGGTGATTAATTAAAAAAAATATGATATGTTTAATCATTAAATGATATCTATTTGTAATGATGAAGTGATTTTATTGTCATCTAAAGGCCAGAGAGATAGCTAAGACACATCAAACATAAGGTGTGTAGCTACCTAGTTTCCTCCAACTCTCTCTGGTTTTGGAAATACAAGTTTTTTAGAGATAACAAAGCTGCCAATTGGTGAGAAGACTTATTATTTACCCATTCTACTGACTAACATTAAAATACTCATGTCTGAAAACACTGATAGTTGTATAGTACTGTAATGTTCGTGGGTTTTGGTTCAACTACAATTACTAAACCCTTGGGATACTCAAACTGCAAGCTTGATGTCTGTGTTTTAAAACCATTCAATCTGTCTTGCACATCCATATAGCAACTGAAATATTTCAAAGGAGTAACTTTTAAAAAAGACAAATAAGCTAAAATATACAATTTTAAAAAATCCCAAAGCCAAAACGATATCCAGTGCGATGTTACCACACTGGGTATTTGCTTGGGTATAGCATTTCTCTAGCAGGAAGGAATTTTTATAGAGGTCACAGAAATCCAGGTAGCAGAGGCATTTTAAAGAAAGATCCATCTTATGGCAAGACTTTTCCAGGCAAAAATCTCTAACTGTCACCTAAAGTAGGAAATAAGTCATTATATATGTCATTTGGTTTCCTTCCTTAGGCCTTACTTTGTTGTTCTTTTCCTATATATCCAAACAAGTTCATCTTGTGAACTCTAGTGTCTCAAAGCATTTTAAAATCAGTGAACAAAGGAAATAAATTCAGGAATAATGAAGAAGGGAAAAAGAAACCTCTGACCTGGTATTACCAAAAAAATAAACAAACAAAAAAAGACACTAAGATGAAAACAAAATAGTGCCATGGATTTACATATGGGGTTTTGATGGAAACTAGGGCTGGGTTTTAAATCAAAACTCACCATCTCAAAACCACTTCTTTTCATCCGCCTGCAGGACTTGAGGTAAGTACGTATGCGTTTTCTGGCACGCTCTTGATACTCAGGGAATTGTCGCCTGCATGAGTCAATGATAGCCTGGATCTTTTCTTTGGGCTGCTTAGAGATTGGGACCATTCGGTCCAAGTTTTCATCTACAAACAGCCTGACAAACATCTGTTGGCAAGAGGGAGACAGAGGAGATGGGTTTGGAGGGTGGCTCTCTTCTCTTCCTAGCTTCCTGTCTTGATTACTGATAGGAAGACAATTTTCTATCCACTGAAGAGCTTTGTAATGGGAAGCCAGAAATATTAAGCAAACAGTTCTTTAAAGGGTTATTTTTGGGGCGAGTGATTAAAAAAAAAAAAAGACAAGAAAAGAATAGTCTATAGGATACAGAACTTGTGAGATAAACCAGAACAGACTGTGAAAACAGGCACTACTAACGTTTCATTATTAACAATATGCTGTGATTGCCAATCATTTTATTGAACCGACTCTCACTTTTATTTTGTTTGAACAATCGCTTGTGTTTTCATGCATAATTACACACACTGGGAAAGCAATAGAGAACAGCTGACCACTGGAATGGTCTTCTGATAAACTAGCTACAGCCCCTTTCCACTTAATGGGTGAACATGCACATACACACATCCACTCTCACGCACACAGGCACACAAACAGAACAAAGCTTTGTTTTTCTTACTGGCAAGGATGGGACTCTACCTTAAAATCCTAAATGAAACACAGTAAATCTGTTGTTTGTTGGCAAGTGTGCATTAAAATAATAACTGAAATAAATCCTGCAAATTAAATTAATGTGCCCTTAATATTGTCAAACTTACCCATAAATAACAACGTAAAAGGAATAGTAGAAGTAAACAAGACAACGAGAGCAAGAGAACTTACGTTAAAAGCTTTCAGTCGTTCAGCTTCTACCCCATCTGATTCATTAACCTTCTCAGGATCTTCCTGCTCATCATGGTCATCCTCATCCTCATCTCCTCGATTCAGAGACAGATCTTCAGCACCTCTGCCTACACTCTCATTCTTGCCAGAGTCATAGCTTGAATAGCTATGTGCAGGGGACTGAAAACAGACAAAAAGAATATGTTTGCAAAAATTCACCATGGAAATATGTTCTACTCATCAAAAATACTTTAGAAATATTTCAAGAATTCCATGATTTCTTTTTATTCTTTGTTCAACATAAAGTGTTCACAATCCTTGTAAGAGCAAACAATTCACAATAATATTTATTTCAGTACTTAAAAAAAAATGTGACCAACTGCAAATTCAGTAAATTGATTAAAAAATTAATTACCTATGGTAATTACAGTTATCATGAGATCTTTGTCATAGAGCCTTGTTTAAGTAGTACGTACAGCAGTTTCTTATAAATATCAACTTCCTTGTATTAGCCAAGATGCTAAAGGGCAGATGATTGGCGCAAACTCTAAAGGATTAAGAATTGCACATTTTAAGGCAAAGAGGAGTGAAGTGGGAAACACCGAAATTCATCCAATCAATATGAAATATTATCAAGAGCTGCAATAAGTTATTCAAAACATGGAGATAATTATGTTCTACTTTCATCCACAAAACCACAGAATAAATTAGAGATGTGTAGGATTGTTAATATTTTGAGCGCTCTTCTGAGAATCATATGGTAAAACCACTTTCTCTTTGCATATCAGCATTCAGAACTTTCCCCTAAGGAGAAATTCAGCTTGCTGGATAAAACAGATGACCATCTCATTAATGTGTAAGCACTCGTAGGACCAAAAAGTTCTCAGTTCCATAGTGTGCATTTTTCCTGGCAATATTAAGACTTCAGTTAACCTGTTTCCTTGCATATAAATCAAACTGCAGACCACAAAATAACATCAGTAATAAGAAACCTTCTACAGCTTAACACTTTAAGATCACCAAAAGTATCAGATAGTATCTTCACCAGAGCCATCAGATTCACATTTAGGTAATTCAGAGAATGATTTTACGTCTATAATATTTTAATCCTGTAATATTTCAATATTTCCCTCTCTTGCTTCAAAGCATACCGTAATCTATTTACTTCAGAGAGTCCTGAATCAGATCCTACATGATGAACTTCACACACATGTGTTTTTTTCAGTGCCTCCTGCATAAATATTACTGAAAGTCAGGACCATAATACCTCAATCAAAAATACAGTTCAGCTACTTAAAATCACAAGCCTGATCTATATTCTGAGCTTCCTAAAATTGTCTTTATTTTGGGGTGTTTTCAGCAGTGAATGTAGCTGGGTACTGAGGTAAGAGGGAAAGGCCTACAAAAACATTCATCTTTAAGGTATACTTCTTGCTCTATATTCTTACTCCAACTTCTTTTCTTTCCCTGTTTTCATTTCAGTTTTACGTTGCTGCTCTGTACATCATCAGTTTTGGAGTCACTCCCATACAATTCCTTCCCTTACCTCAATAGCACTCACACTTTTTATCTCTCCTCCCCAGACTATACTCTCACAGTACAAATCCTCTGGAGTTCTGCTTTTTAATCCCTAACGCTCCTAACATCAGATCTTGCAATCTCTTTCATCCCCTTCCTTGAGCCTTTTCACTCTCTAGACCACTCTCCATTCCCTAGACCCTTAAAGCAGACAGGGAGAATCAGAAAACATCAAAAGAGAACAGAAGAGCCAGCTTCTGTATACAAGCACCATCAACAAGTACCAAACTCAGCATCACCTCTTCTCTTTCTATAGTCTATGACTGCACAGTTATCACACTGAACTTTGTTGCCATAATTCAGGATGGCAAACATGAGATGGCATGGGAAGAAAAGAGTTGGGAGAGCAGCAAAAACCTGTTCCTTTTCTTGACACACTGTTATTTTTTTCCGGAAAGACAATGAATTTCTACATTTCTGCCCATTCAGATAACTCTGCCTTGAAGGATGTGTCCATTTAACTATAAGGTTCTGGAAAAATACGGTTCCATCCTGATAGGATATGATGGCTATAACTTATCAGAGTGTCTAGCATATATAAACAATAGTATTTAACCTGGCCAATGGCTACCAGAAGGCCAATAGCTGCAGCCTGTTATGAAGAAATAAAGGCAATTTTCCTTGATTTTCCCAGAAGAAAAAATTTTTAAAAGGAAGTTACAATTGATTAATCATTACAACTATTGTAATTGTGTCTAAGTGTTTTGCAGTAGAAGGTCTGCAAGACCTACATTGCAAAACTTGGCTTTTTGTACTTCTTTGTCTTACCTTGCACTACAGTTATACAGCTTGTAGAGGGCTTCTCGATAATAATAATAAAAAAACCCATTTCATGTAGTAGGCACCATACAAAGCTGCAGAAGCTACGGCCCTGAAGAACCCTACTGTCTGAAACCCTTGTTCTGCAAAGACTTGATTTCGCCTGAGTCATTTCATCATGCTAAATCCAATTAGACTACTCATGTGCATAAAGTTAAACAGATGCAAAACTGATTTCAGTATGTACATATGTTTGGGCTGGATGCCAAGATCATAAATTATGCACCAGGATTGAGATTCGCTTTGTGAAGGGAGGAAATTCAGGCCAAAATGGATTAGCTGTCTCTCAAAAATGCAATAGTAATTTTTTTTAAAGGAAACATTGCACAGGGAGCATTGTCCAATGTCTTCTCCAAAACATTTATTTCAAGAACAACTTTAGCATCTTAAATGAACCATGAAGAATAACACACTCTATGAAAGATGCATGGCAGGAATCCATATTTATTCCTCATGGATTTGAAGACTGTGTACAGTACAAAGCAAAAAAGGTGGGTTTTTTCCTAGCTTTTGAGTCAGTAAATTAAGAGAAGAGGTTGTAAAAGCTCAATTAAGAATAAAATCTCTACCTATTTGTATTTCCACACAGGTGAATACTGAGTCAGAGATGGAACATACTGTTTCTCTTACTCATTTGACTCTGCAGTTGTGCAAAAGCTGATAAGCATTTTCTTTTGATACTCTATCAAGCAGCTGCAGTGCTAAACAAATGTGGAGTAAGACAGCAGAGGACAACTTTTCCTTAGTATACACTCCTCGATTTTAAATCTCGTACTGTCCTTTCAAAAGGCTGCTCCCACCTTTGCCAGACAGGAATCTGCTCATTCAGATTCCTGTACACTCCTTGACACATTTTTACGGTCCTGCAGTGAACTAAACAGTAGAAGTGATCCTGGTGCCAATGTGATGGGCTTGGTTTGTTGGTTTTTTCCTTTGTCAGTCTGCTTAAGACCAGAATTGGTTCTTGGCTCCAGTTCACCACCTGAAAACACAAGCCTTTGTGCTGAGAAGAAAGGATGAGCATGGAAGAGACAGAGGGAGCATACTCGTCTCTGTTGACAGCAATACCAGATTAAAGCAATCACAGAGGGAAGCATTAGTAGACACAAGATGTTCCACAGGTGAAAGCTTTGCGCTTAACAAATGTGGGTTGGAAAAGAAAGTGACAGCAGTATAAAATGAGAAATTATTCAAGGAGAACAAATGAGGCCAAGGCTAAGGCCAAGAGTATTGCCTTCCCCAAACATTTAGATAATTATAAAGTTGTCTTAAAAATACTGGGATATTGATAGATATATTCTGGTCACTTTGTCCTTGCCCTTTTCTGAAGGTTCTGAGTTCATTATTTTAATCTCTTCCTTGCAAAAATAATTATTAGACCCTTCTGCTTTATTAAAATGAAAGTAAAGGTTCTTGCCTAACAACCTGCTTACAGGAGCTTGTGACATGAAATACCAACTTCTTTCCAACACATTACAAGTCAGCAACAAAAGTTGCCTAAAGTAAGGTAAATGTCAAATCATACATACAGATCATAAACGATCTGGGAGGACACCGCAGTGTCATCCAGTTCATCTTGCTACCACAGAACAGGGTCAGAAGGTCATTCCTGACCACTGTTTGTCTGGTTGTTATCTTAAGACTTCCAGTAACAGAGAGACCATGCATCCCCCAGACAATCTTCACCAGTGTTTCACTGTCTTCAGAATTATTGAAATAAGAATTCTTAACACCCACCTCTGACAGTATTAAGCCTATTTCTTTTTTACTTATCTACCACATATCTCAATGGAGGAGAGGTGTACCTGGAGAAGACTGTTCTCTTCCCTCTTTACAAGAAGCTTTCAGACATTTGAAGACTGTTATCACGTTCCCTCCCCTCAATCTTCTCTTCCCAACAAATTAATTCATGCTATGAAACTCGTGCTTTCAGATTTGTGATCATTCTTATTGGTCTGCTCTGGATGTCCTCTTTTTGGTCTGAAACTTTCTCAGAGCAGCTCCCAAAACTCCAAATGTGCTCCATTTGAGGCCTTTCTATGGAAAAGATATTCATTTATTGCTTGACTGATTTCTAATATGCTTAGAGCAGAAAAAGCTTATCACTTTATTTGCAGGATAAAAAAAATCCCCCTTACGTGCAAAAGACTGTAATGCAGAAACTCTACAGCTGCCAACAGAAGTCATGATATTATTTTGTGAGAAATAAAGAAGTAATAGAACATTAATAAATATAAAGTCTACCACAGTGCCCCAATGCCTGCTAGGCTCAGACACCAGTGTATGGCCAGACATGGGTTAGAAGATGATACCACACTGACTCGTTGCAGGAGGTTTCTCCCAGCAACTGATAATAAGAGACTCTTGGCTATCTGTCTCGGTGACTGTACAAAGAAGGCTGTTGATTACTGGACCAAAAGCTATTCAGTGACAGGACAGAAGGTTAATTACTGAAGCTGATTATTTGTAATGACCAAAAACTGGAAAAATCATGGCTTTGTGATTCTTTTAACGTGCCAAAACAGTGCAAAAGACCTCACCTTTTCAGGGAAAAAATCTTCTGAAGGAAGCAGAAGAGATTTTTTTTTTTTTTAAATGAAGCTCCATTTTTCACATTTACATTATGTTTTACATTTACATTTGGTTGTATAGTTTTAAATTCACTCAGTGTGTAATTATTTCAGTTATTAACATTAGATGCAGCACTCCTGTGAGCTGAAGAGATTTGGATATTTAAAGAGCTGGTAAGACAGCAATGTGGTTTCCATACCACATGGAAAGGAAAGGAGTTGTGAGGAGGGCGAAATGAAAACACTCTACTGGTGATACATGCCTCTTTTAAAAAAAAAAAAATTATCTCCACATTTGTAAGTGTTACTAAATAAAAATGTTTTAATGAGTAAGCAAAAAAATAAGCTAAAGCTAACAGAGTGCTGTTTGTTCCCTCATTTGTACCTCCAACACCTTCTTCCTTCTCATTCTACATCTCAGTCCTTCCCCCTGTACCACTGAATACACAAAGGTCTACAATTTCAGCAATTACTATTACGTATGCTTTTCTGCATATTTTCCCATGTGCTATTGTGTGCACATATTTTTATAGAAACCATTCCTATGGTACAGAAAGGAATTAGAATATTGTGATGACACCAGGTTTGATTGCTTTGAAGACTTTTTTATTCCAGAATTTTGAATTAAATTAGAACTTGATTTTAATTTCTTATTTCACATTTACATTTTTAACTGATTCTACAAATAATGAGTTTTTTGAAAAAAGCGTAACACACTGTCAGCAAACTGACTGTGAGTAAGATGCGTGCATTTGATTTGACATATAAACAAAATGAAAAAGTTAAGCCTGTAAGGTTAAGGGCAAATTTACGTCCTGTATCTTCCCCTTAAAATTATATTTGAAATTAAAATTGGATTCTTAGAGGCCCACCTTCTTGCCTGCACTACACTGTGAGTTTTCCTATTTTGAACGGAACTTGTGTGCAAAAGGTAGTGCTGTTTTGTTTTTATTTTAAATATATAGCATATGTCATATAAATAACATATTAGAAAACCTAAAATACATTTGGCACACATGTGCCCTTTTGGTATTAAAAAAGATGAAACTATGAATTCAAATGTTCCTATCTTTTCCTCAATTCAAAGAGGCATAACTGGAAAACTAAGGTTCAGCTATTAACCTAAGCAATCCTCTTTCAGATTTTATAGGTAAAAGTCCAGCTCTCTATTATTTTTCATTTAAAAGCCACTTTTTCCACAATCCCTCTTAAATCACATGCCTTTCTCTCTTCCAGACGTTACTGTTTTATCCCTTTTACACAGCCCCCATAAACCTTCATACTGTGTGGAACTTCACTGACCATCATTTTTTTTCTCATTACTGAAAAGACTGTGAAGTCTCAGATACAATTGCAGCATCTCACCATTTATCTCAAGATCCAATTAACCTCATTTTTATAAACTTGTTAGACATTGGCTCATCCTACCCGTATCTTTGCATCTGACAATGACCAGTTTGCTCCCCTTGTACACCACAAATGGCCTCTCCAGCTCCTTCATAAAACTTCACCCTTGATAATGGGAAGGCGTCATTGTGTATGATTCTGCTATTTGGAGCATGAGAATAACAGCATTTTTACTGGAAGAAAAGAGAGCTGAAATCCAGGGTTTCACAGGTCTGAATCCTTAAATTGTTATCTAGCATGTAAAGCGCTGTGGAGGAGATTGTACAAGACATTTTTACACAAAACTTGTATTACATCGAAATATTAAAAGATTTTTTTTTCTGTTTGCTCTGTGTTAACGGTGTGAGCTCCAGAAAGATAACTGATCAATTATTTACAACAGGAACTAAGAAATAAAAATATTTTTCTCCTGAATTATCTTTGACACGCTTTTTTCTCCAGAATCATTATTTTTACAGTAGTCACTGAGAGAACAGTGGCTAAGACTACCTACTCTTTCTTTCTCAGTAATTAGCCAGCCAGAATTATATTATCTGTTTGCTTATAATATTCCTTTCAACAGAAGCACATTTATTAGCAGTAATAGAGTAAGCTGTAAATTGCACAGACACTTTCATTCCAGCAGGATTTATCTGGATAGATAGAAGTTTGGATAATTGAAAGATAAGAAATAATTGAAAGACACCCTGAAACACAGACCTTCCTGTGGTATATTTTCTCTTTTTAACTAAAATATAGTCTACACTAGGTCTATTCCCACTGGTATTGACTGACATTATGAAATACAACACTTTGCCCTAATAGAAATAACCTCAGAAATTAAGTAGAGAGCAAAACAGAGAGGCAACTGAGAATTCTCAGTCAAGTAGAAGAATTAAATATATTTAGAGGTGATAGTTCAATGTGTTTCTTTCTAATTTGTCCACTGCCAATCTCTTATTACCTGATTCAGCATCTTCAGGAAGCTGCTCCTTCCTCAGCCATTCTGGAGGGGGAGAATTATTGGAAGATCAGAATAAGCATGTCCAGACTTCTCTGGCCCACCAGTGTCAGGAGTACCAGGGCAGAAACGATTCAACAGATCAGACTTGCCTACTTCTCACAGCTTTTATTTTACAAAGTTGTTTTATTAATAATTTCTAGAATTCCTCTCTCTGATGTAGGAAGACAGGTACTTTCAACCAAATACTTAAAAACCCTAGTTAAATAAGCACCAATAACTGGTCATATTGCAAAATGCGGATGCAGTGGTTTTGGCAAAAATACAACGTCCTTTGTGGGAGCTGAAAAGCCCCAGCTAAATGGTGATAGACTCAGATAAAAGCCTAAATTATTTTTGGCATGATACACGGCTATTTTTGAGCTTTAAAAGGATCTGACAGAGCTTTTGTGAACTTGAGAAACTGAGGCTGCCACATAGGTAAGCTCCATCAAAAACTTCTGGATTTCTGCAGACCATGAGAGCCAATCAAACCAGAAGATCTGAATGAAGATGTTATACTCTTGTATGAGCCTACCTTAAATTTTTTTTATTTTTTTTTAAATCTACCTTATTTTCAAAGCTCAGGAAACTTCATGAGTGATCTCCTAAGGAGTGCATTCTGTGAAGCCAAAAGCCTGGGAGTGCCCCATGTGGTTCTTGTGCTTTTGTCAAAATGCATCAATCAAAAACTTCTATTGGAAAACCATCTATTTCCAATTATTGGTGAAATTTTCACCTTTTGCCAAGAAACTTTACAGTCTCCACCCAGATATCACACCCTTCTGTTTTTCTAGGGTTTTTTGGTTTTTTCTTTTCTTTTTTTCTTTTTTTCTTTTTCTAATGAAATAGCGACAGTTTATATGGGGATTAGGGAACGTTTTTCTTATAAAATATACTTCAGTGATTCCTGAGGTTCACATTACTTGCAGGTAGCAAGCAATTTTGACCACCAGTTCTTTGGTCAGTTGTTAGACAACTGGATGATAAGAGCTGCAAACTACTTCGAAAAAACACTATGCTATGAATTTCTTCTCATTCTATTTAAATAGAGAATGAAACCTCTAATGTAAGCAACACAATTAGGAAGTAGCTAAGATGGAGAAGACCTCTATAGACCCGAATATCACAACAACAATCACAATGCAAGCCGCAAGACTCTCACTCCTTTCTTTGCAGCCTGTCCTCATCTAAGTGACACAAGACTAAGACAAAACTGAACACATCAGCAGGGGTACAACAAACAGTTGAGCTTCATAGGAACTTTCCTTCAAGGAGACAGCAGACTCCCTGACAAAACTCAATCTATTTTTCAAAAAGTCCACTTAATGGCCAACAGTGCTAGCCCCATCTATTGATAGAAAATATCCCATACTGCTGCTAGCTTTCAAAACGAAAGTATTCGCTGAATACTACAACTGCAGTCATGACGTCTGAAGTCTGACTTAGATATGAAGTTATTGTCAGCAAAAGCACGAATTGAGAGGCAGGAGTGAAATTACTTCTTGAGCAGCACTTTAAATGCCCTAAGCCTACAGTTTTATTTCTAGGATTTTCATTTCTTAGGGGTATCTGTATGCAGGGAAATAATGCTATCTTAAGTACAGGAAAACAGCTTCCTGTCAACATCGCTCTGTTTTAATCTTGAGCATATTGCTGCTGGAAAACCTAAGGAGTAGAAGAATCCCCTTCCTCGCTTTAGCAGTGAATACAAAGCACATGCAATTTACAGGTTTGGTCATGGGCCCCTTGTACAACATCTACAATGAACTAGAAAACTGCCATAATCTTTATTCCTTTTTCCTTCCTTTGCTATCCCTTCTCCACATGCCCCTTGGTTCTGCTTAAACCATTTTTTTCCAAGCTATTTTATCCTAAAATCTTTTATTCTTTTCATCTTTGAACTCATTAGGCTTTTAGTTCTTATTGCTTCACTCTCCTCTTGCATTGTTCTCTAGACTCTCATACTATTTCCTTCACATCTCTCTCCTTAAATTTCTCTCTGCTCCCTCTTGCCATAAATTTAAGCTGCGGCACCAAAAGGGTTCAATAACCTGTTTTCTTCTTCAATTACAAACATGAAACAGAAGGTTATTTTCTCTAAGTCTCAAAGCATGTATCTACACCGGGAAATTATGTGCTTATTTGTGAACAACCTCTCTTCAATCTAAGACTGTCAGCTAGATGTGAAGCCCTTGCTAAGAGAACTACAACCACAGAGAATCTAGACTTTGCACCTGCCCTTTCACTCCATGGCCTTTTTCTTCCTCTCTCCTTACTATGACAGTTTTCTGTTCCTCCACAGCAGCTCAGGTACATGGCAAGCTTTTACTATCTGCAGAGCAATGCTCCCAAGGAGCAAACACGTTGACAGGCATGAGTTCCAGTTACATCAGGAGGTCAGGAGATACAAACTCTTTTTTTTTTTACTCACTTTCACCCTGCTCCCCTGTTTCTCCGTATCCCAGGAAAGCTGGAGATGGAAGCTACACAAGAGGCTTTCAGGTTGTACAAAGTCTCAAAAGAAAATTCCAGAGAGTAACAGCAGAGACAGATAATAACACCATCAGCACTGCAGGGTTTGCGTGTCACAAGAGCAGCAGCAACGAAGGAGAGAAGCATTGTTTGGAGGGAAAGAGAAAGAAAGCAAAGATGAGGAAGGATGCCTCTACCCCATTCTCGCAAGGACTGTGGCAAAGAGTGCTATTTGAGGTCCAGGAACTCAGCAACTCCCTGCAAAGTCTGCCTAAGGCTATAGAGCAGCTGGACTTATTAAACACAGTTATATGCTGAGCCATGGACCTGTATTTTCTAATAAGGAAGGAGAAGTAGCATATTTTTATCCTAACTCATATGAGTAAGAAGAACATAGCGCACAGAACAAAAGCAGGAAATAATGAGGAACTAAAAATGATGATTGGGAAGAGAGAGGAAAATGGTTTAACAATGGACTTTTGTCAGTGCACTCTTTCTGAATTTACTGCAAACTCTTCCCTAAGCTGATTTCTTCTTCCTACTTCATTTGTTCATAATGGCATTTCAGGGGTTGTCCCACCTTTCTCCTTTCCAGTCTGAGCATGGCAGAAGTGCAAATGTTTGGGAAGGAGATTAAAAAACAATTGGTGGAAGCAGTGGAGGAGGGAACTCCAACTCACCTGTCTCCATCGTTTGAGACAAATTTAGGGTCTCCCTCCTTCAGTTTGTGTTGCTCAGTCACTACAGTCATATGCCAGAACAGGTGAGAGGAGACAGTCCTGTCACTCCTTCTCTTCTGATCATGAGAGTTTGACCGATCATTTACATCTTCAGAAGTACAGATTAGAGGAAAAAAGACAGTAATGGTAATATATTGAGAGACAGACTCATGCATAAACCAAAGCCAATTGATTAATGACATGCATGTAACCCAAAATAATCTGTTCAGTACCGAACAGCCATTTACAACTGATCCCACTAAGAGATGACATATTAAAAATAAATTTCTTTTGGGGACAGCTAGGAATGCAAGAAAGGAACCACACAAATTTGTTGCATGTGCAAAAGAGGAGCATATTGCTTACACAGAAGTACAGGACACAACTAGAGAATGAAGTTGTGAAAAAGAAAGAAAAGCTTGCTCTTGCTTTTCTTTTCTGCCTTTTGCCTCTATCTGCTTATAGCAGCAACCTTTTTTACTTTTCTGAGCTTCATAAAATGCATCTGGAGGTAAATCAGCTGGATTGTGTTAGCAACTAATCCTGGGAGACAGAGGCTAATTGCCTTAATTATTGCTTAAGGGCCAGGTGGAGAGATTTAGAACTTGAAATCAATCAAGAGGGCACAGATGAAGACAGGGCTCCTGAACTGGGGAGGGCTGTTCTTGGTTTGTAATAGTCTGAGTGACAGGTGAACAGCTGAGAGATATCTGTAACTGAAGCTTATGGAATAGATTACTGATTAGTTCCCTACTTATCTACCACAAATAAATCTTTAGACTGATTTGTAAGAAATGCTTGTAGTTTGACCCTCTTTGTTTAGGGAAGGAGAAATAAAGCATTTCTCATATACGTAATCCAGATGTATCGCTTGAGGTTAGCACATGACAGCAACCATAAGAATATTGCAGGAGAAATCCTTATAAAGGCAACCTCTACTCATTAGTCCTCCAGATCAATGTATCTTTAGGATTTGATACAAAAAGCATGGAGAAACAGAAACAACAAAAGAACCTTTCAGTCCTAAAGCCAGGTTGGCTGTGCTACTGTTAAAGGCATATTCTGACATCTGGGGAGTAGGGGATGGAGGACAATATTATAAAAAGCATTTAACATGACTCCCAAAAGAAAAGACAATTCCTGATCAAGCTATTCAGGGAACTAATTCTAGCAAACAACACAGCTGTGTTGAAGAACAAATGCTTTTCCCCAGAAGAACTGGAGATCACAGTAGCCATCTAAAACCTTGTCAATATCATTAAGTTTCTCTATCAGATCACGGCTTTCATGGTACCACCCTGAAGAAACCAGAAACCCTAATTGTAATCCCTAAGGTTGCCTGCTTGAGATGGTACAGCACTTTCTATCTTTTACAAATTTTAGTATATATTTGATACAAAAGTGAGCAAGAACTTTTGGGTGGCCTGGTTATAAACGAGCCCTGGGATTTTATATGCAGCCTATTAAACTCTCAGACTTGTGAGAAGAGAATCATCCTGCTTCCTCTGGGGTGGCACAGTATCGTGTAAGCTCCCAGAACAGCTGCTGTTTGGAAAGGAAACTGCACTTCCGAACTTGACTCCGCGCTCTAGTACTCTCCGTGATTTCTTGTAGTTGCACAATCTTTATTTACTGCAAAATGTTTGTCACATTGGTCCTTAGAGGGAACCACGCAGCCATCAAGCAGCACAGAAGTTTCCCAGATGATCTAACAGATCTGGTCTGTAAAAACTCAAACTCATTTACAGTAAAAATATTTTCAGTTGTAAATTCTAGGGACCACCTTGTTACATGAGTTCACTTTGGCTTACTAAATCAGTACACAAGGCTCAACTCTTATCACCATCCACTAATGGAGAATTCCCCTAACAGACTAGAAAATCCTATTTAGTAAAACACCATTTCCTCCAAAAAACACATTAAATGCACATCGCTGTAGAGGAAGAGTTCTGGTAGGAAAGCCAGCTTGAAATATACCAGAAAAATTTAACAAATCAGAGCAGGCAGTGCATTCCCTTATATTGATACTACAACTCAATGCCTGACTATGCAGCAGTGAGCAGCTATAAAACCTGCTTTGTATCTCATTCCAACACAAATGATTTAATCTCCCCTCTGCCACATTCAGGGAAATGGGATTTGATCCTATATTAGGTCGGCTTATCACATGAAGAAAATTAGCTGAAAAGTTCAGATCCGTATCTGAACTGTCCTAAAGCTTTAAAAGTTTGTGTCTGTTTCTATTTGCTTTCTTATGTTAAATGACTACTACTTTATCCCTAGCTTTCACAGATGAAATTGAAAGAACAAAGAGGAAAACAAAATAGAATATATTTTTTTAAATAAAAAATAAGTCACCCATATGCCTAGTTTAAGAAAGTGCCCCCCTTCTCATGGTGCAACTGCTTACGCTGTGTGCTCATCCATTCTCCTCCTTCACAAAGCTCTACCTGAGTTGAAGACACGCAGTTCAGTGATCTACAGGTTAAAAATGGTTTTGGAGTACAAAAGGGGAACGTAACCTTCGTCTGTTGTATTTTACTAAACCCAAATACAAGATGCAACAAATGCAAGGGGCAAAAGAATCTTCTGTGAACAGCCCCCACCATTGTCACTGGAAGGGGCATTGACTCTGATCTGTTGTGTGGCCAGGCCACAGATCAGGAAACCAGTAGGCAGGAATTAATTTTAAAAACTGAAAGCAAGGGTAAGTTTGACAAAATTCCCCTTCCCTAGTGAGTAACCAGATTTAACGAACCTAAGTAGAACGATCTCTTTTGCATGTGCTCTGTATATTCATTCTTTCCCTTAGAGTTGCATGTATCCAGCATCATTGGCTGGTGCCAGCGTCCCTGCAGCTTTCTCAACTTTCCTGCATGGAACTTGTTTTCTGCAGAGTGAGCTGCATCAGGGACAGCTCAGAGCCAATTACATTGAGAAGGTCATGTGGAGTCAAAAAAACATACACATACTGTGACCTACGTACCAAGGAAACATCAAGAGTTTTTATCCCAAGTTCTTTACGGGCTCCATATGATCAATTAAGTCAACACGGTGTGTGCTAAGGGTTAGAGTACAGTCTAAATTCTGTGAATTTAAAGACAGCTGCAAAAAACAGAAAACAAACTCATTCCCTCTTGTCTTACTGATTTCTGCACACAAGAGTTTTTGAGATCCCCTGATGTACATCTCTAGAAAGCATCTTAGCTGGTTATCTAGATAGACACAGGACACTGGGAGCCATCATGGAAGATTTCTCAATGAAACTGTGATTTAGCTCACCAGAAGGAATTTGTAGGGGGTCTAAAAAGGCCATAGTGTATTTATTTTGTAGCTAAGGGATTACAGACAAATTTCCTAAAATCTAGATGAAAACTTTATGAATCAGAAAATGGTCTGCAGATAGAAGGCTTCCTGAAACACATCTACTGGGGCAATTTTTAAGTGCACCAGTGCACCATCAAGCTCTGCAATGTCAGAGTTTATAAACTAGTGACATTTACTTGTCTGTAATACTGTTTTGTGTATTTTGCTTCCCATTCCATTTGCTAAACTACCTGTCAGTCAACAAAGTAAATACAACAGGATTTGTATTGTAGGACCTATTTGAACGCAAGGATCTGTTCACGTGTAGCACAGGACACTAATAGCTTGGTTTCCCATTTTTATAAAGTAAGACCACGCAGGCAATGAAAGGTATACAGAAATTGGTTTTCTCTGGTAAATATGACCTCTTCAGTCTTGTAAAGAAATTTTGCAGCTCCAGTACTACTGCTTTTAAGTGAATGCAATGATATGGGTTCAAACTATTGAATTTTTCTGTGCAGTAAGTACATTCAGCAGTGCCATAAGCAACAAATTAAATACGGGGATGTGACTCACTGTGTCAGTCATAGCTCAACTCTCTGAGTCCTGTAAAGGAGTACCTTTAATATCTCCTCAGTGATTCCTACAAAGAAATACCTAGTATACTATAATTAAACAGATTTATCTTTAAAAAGTAGAACTGAAGAAATCTGACATCCTATTGACTTATCATCTAGATCCACAAGTCTTCACCGGCATGCCTTCTCCATTTCACTCCACATCCCTCCCACATCCTACAGGGCAAGAGGTGGTGGTTTGTTGAGGGCTCGGAGAGCACTCGTTGTCCAAGCACCTTCTGCATCCCAAAATTAAAGGCCCTCATCAAACAGTAACCAGGGTCTTTCTGCATGAGTCAAATGCAGATTTTCACCGAACTTAACAGCAAGCAACTCAAAATTGTCAAGATTCCTACCTTATCAAATTAGATTGAAATTGGTCAATAGTTTCATAGGTTAGGCAGGGTCAGACCAACTGACAGCATAAAACACTTATTTGGGAAATGAAATCAAGACAATGATCAGAACCATATCAAACATCTTTTCACATTTACAGAATAAACTGCACCGTATGGATAGCAAACTATTTTTTTCTGGATAAAACTTTCCATGTAATCAAGATTTTATAAAACATTTCTTACCTGGTACATGAGTAAAACGGGAATAGACTGGCATAAAATCTTTAAATAACACTTAGCACCTAGTGCTAATCATATTTTTATGGGAAGTTACACTTTAAAAAGCACTAATAAGTATCTTGCAAATCCTTGCTCTAGGTAGAATGAATTTCAAAGTGCTGTGTGGGAGGTATCCATACAGAGAAGAATCCTATATTTACTAGCCTCTTCCACAGCACCTTGAGCATGTACTATTATTTTTCTGGATCTATGTATAAGTATGAAAATTTTCTGTCATTACTATGTACTTCACAATACTAACTAAGGCTGGACAATCATATTTTATGTATTTATTTAATATAATTTAATCTCACATCTTGACTGAAGGTAAGAAATATGATGTGATGGTCATAGAAAACCTGTTGAAGGTATGAAATAACTCTCATGAAAATGATTTGATAAGGTGATGTTCTTAAAAAGATTCAACTTTCCAAGTAGCTACTTTTATTTAACAAACCTATGAGAGGTTAACTAATGTATGAAGGAATATGGCTATGCACAGCCACATTCCTTTTAATGCACTCCCTTACAAGGCCTGGTTCTTAAGACATTATGTGTGACAAATAGACCATCCCTTAGTTTTTAATTGCTAATAAATTCTACATTATACGCCTAATCAAATTTTCACATGAATTTTAGGCCAACCGCAGCTCTCTTTACAACCACAAAATCCCGAGTTTATAAGCTGAAAGCAAAAAATTTTGTCATTTACCGTTCAACCTTTCAAAAATTAGGGAAGAAGATATACAAGCTACTCTCTACAGTAGTACTATCAGTGTGAGAAAACTACAGAAAAGCTTACAACCTTTGTTGCCAGACCACACCTTTTTTACTACTTCAGACTTCTTGATTTGCAAAAGAATTCCCTGCAAGCCCTCCATCAAACTCCAGAGGGTGGATGAAAGAAGTTTTCTTTTCTTCAACCTTCCTCTTCATGATGCTTTGCCAAAAAAAGTCACTGGAGCCTGGAAGGTCTACTCTCACCTTGCAAAGAAGATGGGATAAAATCACTCAGCTGCAAGACTTTTACGGAGACCCAGAGAAGCTTCTGTTTCAATCCCTCACTACTCATAGCCAAAGGCTTCTCTTTGAAAACTAACCACAGGGAATTATTTCCCCTCCCATAACTCCCAAAAGGTTTTCTAATATTTTCATGCTAGTATCTTAAATAAGCATGTAATTTTTATTTATCATCTTTTTAAAATTAAGAAGTAAATATAGCATAATTACACACACACACACACAACAAAAGTTGTTGAAGTGCTGGAAAATTCTGTTCTTAAAAGGGAACACTGCATCACTTGGTTTTGCTTTGTGTACTACACTGACTATTTCCAAGGTCAGTATTTCAGTATCTGTTTTAAAAAGTCTTGAAATAAACCTGAAGCCTATTTATCTTCTCTTTTTTGCTATCCTTTGTGTGCAAACAAATCAGCCTCCAACTTGACATTTCTTGAGTAACGTTAATACAACATATTTTTGTATTTTTTAATGATTTTTTGACCCTCAAAAGAAGCAGCACCGGTCAGTCCTAATGAGCCCTGGCACATCTGTGGTTTGGCACATGTCTGAAGCTGCCAGGATCATGGGACCAAACTTACCGCTTTGCTGCCTTATGTGTTGCAGACCTCATGTTTCACAGGCTATAAATAACTGGAGTTATGGAAACACTCTTTATGCCTTAATTTTGCACGCCAAAAATGGTTTACCTTGGATAGTGCTTCACTTGATCTGATCACTGAAAACTGCACTGCCCTCAATTAGCTAATTCAAGGTAAGAACATGCCTTTTTTTTTTTTTTTGTTGAAGGATGAAAGGCTTTAGGGTAGGATTAGTGAGTCCCATTAATTTTTGAAATTAAATGTCGTACTTTTGCTTTCCCATATCTTGGATTCTGTATTTCCACCAAAGACAGAAGTAAACATCTCTGTTGTGTAAGCCAGCTGGCTCGAGGCTGAGCACAGCGCACGGCAATTTGCCTTTGCAGAGTTAATACAAGTCCTCCTATGTGAGATAGGAATGGGCTCTGAAGCTAGTATTTCATTTTTTACCACTGCCACTTAAAACCCTCTTACATTTTATGTCATTAATCTATCCCTCATCAGGACCTTGGGCTTTATTTTTTCTGGCCAACTCTCCTCCCCTTCCCACTGAAGCTGAGCTACGACATGGGCAAGTGCTGTCTCAGGCTGCTCCAGGCTTGCTGCCTGCCCTTCCTGCACTGACCTGGGGCCTGCACACCCCTGCCTGCTTGCCTGCTGGTCACTGGGCTGTTGGTGGGACCTGCTACTGCCCTGCCCTGCATGCTGTGGGGCTATATTTGCACCAGAGAGGGCACTGCCCTTGGGTCACAGCCACCCTCAGCTCCCTGATTGTCTTCCCTTATGGAGGAGCTTTCTGCTCTCTGACAATGCTGATGGTCAAACTTGCTCTAAGTACTGACATGCCATCTACAGAAACTGTAAATGTTCTGTTACAGCAGAACCCTTCAGTGCTCTGCTGCCAGTCTTGCTTTCAAACTGCTTCCACATGATCATTTCCTTCCTTGTTCTATACTTCGAAAAACTTTTGGAATAGCTTCTTCAGAAGTACCATATAAAAGTATTATGGCATCAATTCCAGTCCCATGTTCAAAAGGAATCTACAGCAGATCTGCTCTGTGAAAACATGACTAATTTCGTTTTGCATGCTGTTTGCTAAATTAAAGTCTCCAGAACACTACCCTGGTTTCTCCACAGTTTCAGAATTCTCACTCCTTTTGATACTTTATCAAAGGTAAAGCAATGACCTGAAATGTGGGCACCCAAGATCAGACAGAGAATGTTGTCTGTTCTTGCCAAACTCACGGCTTGGTTTAGGCAATAAATTGTCTTTCTGAGGCTTTTTTGCTGAAATGAACAATGATAAGAAAAGGTCAGTGAACTAAGGCAGTGGTAAGATAACTGACTGCGAACTGGGTTTTAAATGAGCAGCTTTTCTGACTCCTCTGTTGGCTTTTCCCTTATATTGTAGCAGAGGAAACAAGGGAAACTTCTACTGCAGCATAAATGTAAGAAGAGATATTGAAATTCACGGGGATAATCTTGTATGAAGAGGTCACCAAACAGAGTGGATCCACTCTCCAATCAGTATGTAATTATGTAGCAGGTCACAACATAGTTGACTTGGATTAAGCAGTAAGACTAATTGAGGAAGAGTTCCCAACAACACACAAGTCAGGAGGTAATAATAATAATAACAATAAAACAATGATTATGCTGATGAGGATGAGTGGAGAGATGAAGTGAGAGCATAAATGGCTGCATGGCACTGGAAATTTCATGTCCAAGTGACAAAGCCATTTCAAAACAGAGGGAAGGAAGAGGGAGGCTGTTGCACACCCAGCCTCTGGCCTGCAGCTGGGGGACTTTGCGGAGCACTGCAAGGGATGGAGCACTAGCGGATGTTCATTATTGCACTCAGCTCTGTATAATCTTTGCTATTTAAAGTAAAAAAGCTCTTACATTTTAATTTTTTAATGTTTCCTATGTTTCATGTTTCAGTTAACACTGGCATAAAAACCAGTGAATTGTAAACGTAGTGCCCAGCTTGTTGTAACACCAGTAAGTGGTGTGTGTGAGCTACCGCGGGATCTATTGGTGTTGACATCAGTTACATGGCTTTGATGGCTGAAGCATGTAAGTTTTAGGAAATGGGTTGCTGAAAAAAGACTCTGTAATTTAAAATTGTGTATAGAGGCACACTGTCAAATCCACTTGCCAAAACCACATGGAAAGTGCATAGGCCTATTAAGCAGGAAATAAATTTAGCAATCAGGAGCACACTCCGCCAAGCAAGCTATATATACCAGCACTGTGAAACATGGATTCTGTGGCAAGAAGGGATATTTAAGGAGGAAGTCAAACAGCTGGCTTGATACAGGTACACAGGTGCACACACACTGATATTTTGTACACAAATTGATAACCTAGATTTAAAGTCCAATACTTCAATGATTTGAATTATTATTTCAATCTTGACATTTTTTTCATAATTAAGCAGAAGAAACCAAACTGCTACATAGCTTCAGACAGTTATTTGAACACTTCTACAGTCTCATCATCCTGCAGTTCTCTCAGTGTTGGCTGCATTCTCTTTACTTAGCTCAATCAATGAACCAATCAGCAAATTAATGTCTGTATCCATTCCAACTTCACAAAGCCAGGGCCATGTTCTAAGACACATTTAAAGAAGTTCAGAGGCCAAATGGTGGTGTCCCATCCTCAGGAGTATAAAAAAAGACTGCAGCATCAATTTAAGTAAAATTAACTGCAGTTTGTACCAAAGTACTCTGAGCTTACTTGGCTGTCAAGAGAGGAGCCTATATGAATGTGCAAGACACTCTGAAAGGGAATTGGATGACCAGGTGAATGGCAGCTGAGCCCCACTGCTATTTTAGGATGGCACAGGAGCATTGCATAGTGCTGCCAAACCTGACACAAGGGCAGAGAGGTGTCTGGACACACGTTACCCTTGTAGGGTGTCTACAAGGGTACCAAATACCCTTCTCTATGCAACCAAATCCCATTATGTTACTGAAAATCTGTATGGACTGTCACCGTGACAGATGCTGACTTCTCTATTCTGTAAATACACTGTACAAGGAAGCTGTATGACTAAATTTAAGAAAAACATCTAACTTTAAGGCAAGTAAGGTTTAGTCACCTAAGTGTTAACAATGTAGTCCACAGGATCTCTTGTGTATGCATATATATGTTTTCATGATGAGGGCTGGACAGATTTATGAAGAGAAACACTGAAATTGTCATCCTCACGGCTCCAGCAAAGCACAAATTAAAACACACACTTTTAAAAAATGCTTTGAATTTTAGCTATGCCAATAAAACCAGAGGAAACTTTCCAATAGCTATTCAATGGAAGCTGACTTCGCCTCTTTACTCTGACCTAGCAGTAATGTCTGGAAATATGCATCAGTGCTGTGAATAACGTTCAGGTATAGCACACAGGGAAAAAAAATGACTTCTCCAGCTTTCTGACAGATTTTTTGGCTTTGGGAAAGTCAATGAATTATGTTGTACCCATATTTACTAATCAATAGACAGTGATGGAATATGCTTGTGTCATGGGACTGATCCAATGTTAAGCTGTTTTCTTACTATTGATGTTTTCAGAATCCCAAACATGCTATGTAAATCCAAAGTAGTAAGATATAGCAACCTCTGGCAATTAACATATATGTATATAAAGTATAAATATCTAATTTGTGCTGTATGAAGTTAGTATACACAGAATCATCTTATTAGAAGCAGTATATCCTAAGTTAACTGTATGAATTGTAGATATTAAATGACAAATTTAAAACATAAACCTTCAGCACCATATAGAGTTAAATAACAGAACTCTCAACTAGGAAAAGATAATAAAAGGTAGAGCAAAAATTTTGAGGATCCTGCCACCACTGACACTGCCTACTTTATATGGGCAGAATACTTAGTAGAGATAACTAAGTGTCTCACAGTTGAACATTAGATTCACAGAGCCTAAATTAATGTCTTTAATTTTCTATTTGGCATATATAGCACTAGATATAAGTTCTTGGTACTGTAAACATCACAATAAAGTGAGCATTAAATATGAAAAATAAATATCTAAGTAGAGAAACAGATTAAAAACAAAACAGCATAATCCTTGCCAATTTTCTATTAGAAAAGAAAGGAAAACTAAGAAAGATAAAAAGTTTTCTCAACAGAGTTTAGAGATAGTCTTAAAAACTACTTACCTCTTATACTAAGAATGATCTTGAATTGGCATAGAGAGTGCAGTAAAAATAGATACCCTGTCCTGGGTTTTATACCCCAAACCAGACATATGCAGGGCTAAGTACTAAAGACCATGAAATATAGACATCCAGGTCAGGTTTTTCAAAAGCTCATGCCAGGGGACTGGCAGTCTGAGAGGCTAAAAGCCTTTTTGGCTCTTTTAGCATTCAAGACGCTTCTACAGATCCATAAATGTTAAGGTCAGAAGAGAATGCCCACACTGTAGAACATTACCTGGTAACTCTTGGAAAGGAGAGAACAGTTGAAAATAGTTGTCATCATTTTCCTAAATAACACAATCCTGCCAAAGAAGTTGCATTAGAAGAAGTATTTATAAAAAGAAAAATTACTTTATGTAGAAATTTTTGCATAAGAATTGACTACTTTCATATGAATGGTTGATTACAATCATTGTAAAAAAAATTTTTCTTCATTTCAAACTAACTTTAAAAAAATTGTTCTGCCTGGTAGATCTTCTAATAACTTTGCCTTCTAAAATAAAAGGCAATCTATCAATTGATAAGAACCAGTGAGATCTCTGATGAAGTCGCCACTGCTTTATCTCTAACAAGATAATTCCCTATTTGTGTGGCAAGGTTTTCAGCCTCCCGGTGTTTTGTCACTTATTCAAATGCACTTCCAATGGCTTCCAATATCTTTTTTCAATATTACATAAACCTGTATATGATGTGTTTCCTGAAGGTAGGGCGAACACTTAATTGCACGATTAGGTGTAGAGGTAGATTGAAAAAAGCATCGAATGAACACCACAGAAGCATCAACCTTGTGATACAGTCGTCTTTAAGGTACAATTGACACAAGAAGCATGTTCAAAAACAATACCTGTATCTCATTCCTCTCTCCTTCCATCTCCCAGCCAAGTCAAGAGGGTACAAGGCAGCATACATGCCCCAGACTAATCTGACTTTCACTAAATGCAGCTATTCCCTCTAAGCAACACACAGGGGGGAAACAGGATTTTTTTAAAACCTTTATTTTAGTTATTTAATACAGTTTTTGACACAGGTCTGGTCCCACGGCGTTCTATCTGCAAAAGATTTTTTAAAAGCATGTGACTAAATGTAATAAGTGAGACAAAGATACATACATTCAGAAGGGGTCCAAAAAACCTTATAAATCTCTAATGCGGTACAAAAGGCCAAAATAACATCCATGTGTCTTTTTGAGAGTTGATATAGAACTCATGGTATAATTTTGAGGACTGAGGGCAGGCCATATTGGTAACTGCTAAGGAAATCAACTTACCTATCCCTGTTTTTCATGCAGATTCTCTTATACATCCTGGTACTGCACAGCCCAGGAGCTCAAAGGCAGAAGGTATAGGGCAGAAATTCTGAATAGTTCTGCAAGGGATCTTCCTGATGGAGTCAGTCAATTCCCAAATGCCATGGGAAACACAAGAAGAGGAAACACATTACTTCACGACCTCTACCCAAATATAAAATGGAGTCAGAAGCAACACACAAGATATCTTCCTGATGTTAATTAAAATGCATGTGAAAGACAATCATACACGTTCTTGTCTACCGGAGCACCTGAACATAAAAGGCAGGTGTCTGCCATTGCAGGTGCCTCAGCAAGAGATGAGAGCTCTTCATGTGCTCCTGATTCATCTTTATGATGCCATTAACTTTGGGCCATGGCCACTGGATAGGACTGTTTTCATCAGACAAGGAGAAAAGGGAATATATAAATATATATGTATGTATATAAAAAAGTGTGTGTGTGTGTGTGTGTGAATGTAATTATATGAAGAGAATGCCATGTATTATTACCCATTAGATCTGTGGAGTAGCTCATGGTATATTTGTGATGAGAAGAATTAAGAAAAAGACTGAATAGGTGTGAAGGGATGTTGACAATGAGAGTCTGTGACCAAAGCAGCTGATGAGAAGTTTCTATATGGGAAATACTCATATGTACCATGCCAAGATCGAAGTGACAGCTGTAGTATTTCACTGTGAACTCCAAGAAGCAGCAGCTTAGTAAAAATTCTACAGATGCACAAGGAATTCATCCAGTATTAAAATGTTTCACGATATGTCACACTTACACGGGTGGAATGAAAACTCACACCAGTTACAGATCCTTACATTTGGCTGTATCATTTCATACTTGCTCATGTTTTCATACTCTTTCACCAGTGCCCAGTGAAAAGTAAATGTTGACTGTTTACACAGTTTTCAAATACCAGTTTCCAGGATCTTCTGCTGCTTGTGCAAGAATACCGTGCTGTAATATTTGTAACAGTCGGTGGCTTATTCATTATCATGCATTTTGCAAAATTATTTGATCACTGTGTTTCTACTGTGTTTAACACACATAGCACACATTTCACGCTTTCAGTGCTTACCTACATTACCATCCCCTCCCTGCCTCAATAACTAGAGTAGATTCTGCTTTTTTAATTGTTTCTTTGAAGTATTCAACATCAGTCCCTATTAGAAGCAACATTAAGGCACAATGTTTTGATGAAACATATGGCAGACAAAACCTCAAGCAGACTAACAGGGATTATTGGAGGTTGCATTTTTTTTACTCCCTCTTCTATGGGGAACAAGATACTGCTGGAGACCATCTGGGAAATCCACCTGGCAAATCCCTTGCTGTTACAGGGATCTAGGATATCAACAATGATGCCAGTACCTCAATTTTCCTGTGGTAAATTACAAGTACACCGTTGTTGTTTCCTTTAAGTCTGAAGGTTATTAATCAGAACTTCATGGCCATGATGATGTTGACTGAGCTGACCTGTTGCAGATCCTCTTGGAGTAAATGTCTGTTACCTAGATTGCCATTTCCGGATGACTGGACTCAGTAATTCAGGTGATTCCTTACAGTCCTCTTTTCTAGTAATTGGCATTATTATCTACATCTACTATTTTCTTCTGAAAAACAAAATTTTGACTAGGTCTTCCTGGGAGTCTTTGGAAGCAAATGGAGGAGAACAGAGGAGAATTAACTGAAAATGCTGGAGGAGCAAAAGGAGAGTAAAAAGACTAGCAACAAAAAGAAAGATTAAAGAGAACAAAATAATCAAATAGTTTTAAAGCTGAATTCTGCTTCTCCTTCCTTCCTCTATTACAAAATTGACCTATTCACTTCTCTCACATCATCTTGAAAATCCAGTTACATGAATACATAAGTATCCAAAAAAAAAAAAGCATTTAGTGTTCTAGTGTACCTAATTATTCTCAGCAATTTCTATAGAGCGAAAATGAAGAGCACAGTTTGAAGGTGTATCAAGTATTTAGTAAGACTTTTTACTACTGGCATTCATTCAGCAAAAAACAAGACTAGAAAGGGAGATGTCTGTAAGACAACTAATAAAAATTATATTTATTTTAAAACCTCGGCAATATGTTGTTATAAAAGTCATTGAAGAAAAAGAAAGAAAAAAAATCTTTGACTTCTTTCCTCCCTTTCTTCAGCAGCTGACTTGGTATGTAGAAAAAAATTCAATACCAGAAGAAAATATTAGTAGTAACATTTCAAGATTATCAACTTCTTGAATAACAATATAGTTCTGGAGAAGGGTAATGTGTGTAGAAACCAGCCAATTTATCACAGATCGGTTTTGAGGATCAGCTCTTCAACCTCTGCACCTAAAAATTTAAAAAAAGTCAGTTCATTAGCTTTAAATAATATTAAGACTAAGTAGAATTGCAGTAGGTAGCAATTATTGCTGCCCCATTATATCTTGCTCAATTTAATATCAAACAGTATTTAATCTTCCAAGAGCAAGATTTGCTCTCTGTCTTTTTCTAGTTGGTAGAGGAGCTGCATATGTGGTAACAGAAGAAGAAAAAGCTCCAGCGAACTATTTCACCTGGTACGACTTCAACACAAATTAAATTTCTTTCTTAAGGAAAAAAAATCCCAAACACAAAAGCCAGAGTTAGGGTTTGAAGACATTCATTGTACACAAGGCCCAGCCTTGAAGGCATCTGTCAGGAGCAAACTCTGGTTGAAGTCAACAGGAATTTGCCTGTAAGGTACAGACTTGGGTTCCCAGTTATAAAAAGTTCCTGGTTGAAAACAAGGAAGAACTAGTAATTTCATGCACCTTACCTCATTGAATGCAGTTGCACTTGACAGCTTGCTCTCCTGTCTGAACACATGTCCAGCCACTAAAACAAAATTGGACAAAGTCCTGCATCCCCTTCAGGTACAACTGCTTCTGTTTCTGTATCATGGACCAATGACTCCAAAGATGATTGTGAATGAGCTGGATCTGTGAGTAATACATATGCAATCTGGAATCAACAGCACCGCTGTCTGACACTTGACCAATGTGTACTTGCTCCTTTAAAAAAAAAACTTCTGAGAAAATTTTTAAAAGGTCATATTAAAAGTTACTCTTTTCCATGCCGGTTTTACATTAGCTGCAATTTCATATGCAAACAGAACCAGACTATTCTCCATTACAGATATGTAAATCTGGGGTAGCATCATCAACTTCACTTTAATTGATCAGGATTTACATCATTGTCATGAATACCCTGCAGGAAACCAATTTCATTTTCAAGAGCTTTCACTGAACATGAAAACCTGCTACTAAACGGACTTCCAATGGGAGAAATTAGAGATAGAACTGATGTTATCATAGACAAAGGGCTTTGATGAATGTGACTGTTAGAGAACATTACAGCATTCATGTTTTCTGACAAACACTGGACTGATTTTTTTTCATGCACCTGTAGTTGTTTCTCTTCATAAAAACGTTCTACTTAGCCATTTATTGTGGGTAACCCCCAGAATCAGAAGATTCAAGTCTGGAAAAATGGTGCTTTACAAATACAACTTCTTTTTCAAGAAAGAGGCTTATTAAACCATTAACCTAACATCAAATTTTTGGTATCAAAAAGCATCTCAGTGCTTTTTGTCTCCTACTAAAGAGCAGCAAAAAAGAAGAAAGATCTTTTCTTATTCATAGAACTACACTGCTTTCTCCAAACAACCAATAAAGTGACTCTGAGTGCTAGAAAATTGTAATTTTTCTCTTCTTTCTCATTTTCTAAAAGAAAGGGGAAGTAAAGCCAACGTTTTTGGTAAAATGGTAGAGCAAAATATAAAGGACTCGGTCTCTACAATAAGATCAACCTATAAAAACCTTATGCATGAAATAGAAACAAGGGAAAGAGAAAACAAGGTAGTTTGTCTCACTCCGTGTAGGCGAGTGGATAGGAAAAAATGAGCTCACAAAACTCACATACACTTTTTATTCTCCTTTTATGAAAGTTTTCCATGCACAAGAGAAAAGAAAGGTCCTGTCTCCTTCCATTGCAGTATATCTATCCCTAAGAAGCAATGAAAAACACTGGAATGTCTGAGACCTTTATACAAACCTGAGTGCAGCACAGAAACAAAAAGATGCATACTTCAGCAGAACATTTCAGCCTGCCTTCCTACACCAAAGATGTGAGACGCAAGCCAAAACATGCTGTAGCCTTCTACCACCTACAGATGATGAAGGCAGGGATAGATTTCACCTTTAGTTCACTTTTACCAATTCTCAGTACGAACTATTTCCAAGGATTTAGTGAAAAGCAGCAATGATGGAATCCATTGAATAACAATTAAGGCACAACTGCAATAAGTCACCGTCCTCTCCTTGGTGGTGTGTTTGTAACAGTGGAAGCAGGTTGGACTCATGCAGAGCTCAACGTCTTGCTGCTCCACAGGGTGCACATCCTGACGGCTTTGCATTCTGCCCAAGTCTTACGTTGTTGTTTGCTCAAAATCTAGCACACCACTAAGTGTTGTAACATGTCCTGCCCATACTTTTCACCAGACTTTGCATTCCTCCTCACAGGTTAATCATTGCAGTAGCAAACAGAATTTCATGCTAAGCCTCTTGCTAGTCTTAACAATTAAGCCATAAAATAATGCTGTCAAAGACCTGGCCTGCAAACTCTTCAGATATTTGCATTAACAAAACATCAGTCATTAAAATATGGCATTGCTTTAACACTTTTTGTCTGTCTAGGGAAATGAGGTAAAATATAACAATTAAAACAAAACAAAACAAAATCCTCTTATGCCATATTTCCTCTTATGCCATACCTAGGTAGTGAGATCCACCTTCATGCAAAAGAGATGAATGAAAAGTTCTGTAGAGAGGATGCGTTGGAGTCATTAACTCCTTTCTGAAAGCTTAACCAGCTCCTAATCCAGATTTAATACCTGTAACTTTGGCATTTGGCAGCACAAACTAGAAGGGCAAAAGTGTCTTTTCTTTCTAGCAAAAAAAGTCAATATGCAGAGTTTAACGGTACCCTCAAAAGAGAAGGAAACACTTCTATCTTACCCTTTCCGGCATTTCTTCCTGCTTAGACCTAAGGTATCCATAACATAGAAGCACCATATGACAATACTCCAGTTCAGCTGAAACTTATCTATGCCACTTGAATAAAAACAATGATTTATGATGAAAGAAAAAAAAAAAGAAATGAGAAATTTTTTACTTATGAAGTAAAAAAATAAATTTAAAAAAAAATCTCCAACACTGTTCTTCAACATACCAAATTCCCACAGTCTGCATTCAACCTTGTGCTTCAAGTAGATGCACACCTGTTTCTCCTTTCCTTAAGAAAACTTTTTAATAAATTACTTCCTAAGTGAATTAATAATAATAATAAGCTGCTTTTGGTCCCTATAAAAAGCCACTGAAACTCCTGAGGACTTACTTGCTTTGCAAAAAGCTATACACTCCCTGATATTCTAAGCATTTCCCAAAGCAAACCTGCAGGCAAAAAATAAAGACACAGGGGAAGTACACAGTGACTTCACATGAGTCAGAGATGCAATGTCACATGTGATGATGTCCACTGGATATTGGGAATGACCTTTCTCATTTTACTGATGCAGTCATATCTTTAAAAAGGAGAGAGATAGAGAGAGAGAGAGAAAGAAACACACTGAAACTCTACCTTGCTCCTCAGAGATGGTGTCTATCTCTGGCTAAATACATGTGCACCATCAGATTACAACAGGCTTATATCCATATATTTGTTCATTCGGGTCAGGTAGGTTGGGCAGTTGCGCCCAGTTTTCTTCAGTAATGATGAGCTCCAGCAGAGCAGTTGCCAGAAGATTCTAAAGCTGGACTTACTACCAAAGATAACTGAAGTTTTAACTACAGCAATATGCAGGAACCTCAAATGACTCTTCACCCAGGGTCTCACATATGCTCTGGCTTTCGGATCCCACACAAGGTTACAGTCTTTGAATACTTAGAGCGGGATCTGTCTTAAAAGTGGACAGACTGCCAGGTAATCCTGCCCTAGTGTAAGTGCATCTATTACAACTCTAGACTGAAGCTGCAATAGATGGGAGAAAACAGACCCTGGCAGTGGCCCATGACCATAACACTGTTCTTTGCATCCGCCTGAAGAAAAAAGCTTGAGAAATATCAAAAGCCCAGCATTAAAGTAGTGACAGAAAGTAACATCTTCCTTTTAGAAACTACATGAAAGCTCTGCCTTTTTGTGAACCGCTGCAACTATAATGACATGCACATTAGAATGCAGTATTGTAATTAAAGGTCACTGTATGCAGCAATTGTTATTTACTGTTCTCTCCTTTAAAACTGTGCTTTTCTTTTCAGACTTCAGAAAAATTACTTATCTTGTGCACTTCTCCATACAACCAATTACACACTTGAGCTAAACATAATTCATATTAACTTAGCCTACCATATATACAGATGGCCTGGAGGTGCCCAATTTTTCTATCAGAAATTTTGTCTGGTAGAAAGAAAGAAGACACAAACCAACTGTCCGCAATTAGAAGGTATCTGGACAAAATGGACACACGGTGTGTATCTTCCTTGTTACCTCACTTTAATGCATCACTTAGACATTCATGATCAGTAGCATATGTTTCTATCTGGGAAATCCCAGAGATAAGCTTTGCATATTAGAAATGTCATTTGCAATTCAGACATAACAAACCACTTATTACTTTGGGTAAAATAATGGCACAAGATAAGTATGGATGGTTAGCTCAGAAACCTGGTTTCACATACTCTATCACAATAACCTTGTTATCCAAATGCAGAAAAGACAAAATAATTTAAAAGGAGTGGGCTTGCTATATTCCATGAAATAAATGATGTGGATGAGATAAAGCTATATAATGATTTTTCAAAATAAAATATATGGTCTAGGAAAAAGCAGCAACACAGGAATCAGAAATCAAAAATCTCAGTTCTACGGAGACTTCATCATGGCCATAAAGAAACCCAGCAGTCTCACACAGAAGTATTAAATGATTTAAAATAATTTATACGTGCACTTTAACTATTTGAATTCATAGAAATGCATTTGCAGAGCATTTACAGATGAGTACTTTCCCAGTACAAAGATCCAGTCCTGTTAAGGTAAATTTATGTATATATTTTTGCAGCTGTATCTATACAAAATTTGACTGACTTCAGTTTAACCTACGTGGTTGTAGAAAATTCTACGGGCATGAACATCTGAGTCTTACTAGAGGATCAATTCCCCAATATCAGCTTAATAAAAGTATATATAGAAAGTATAGATATATGTACATACATATATACATACTTACTTACACATATGTACGTAACACCATGAAAAATCCATTTGTTCCTTGCATAGCTTTTTTTTTTTTTTCTTTACTGAATGGTAAAATATTTTGGACTGGATTTTAAGGTTGTGTTACAATTTAGCAGCTCCCTCCACTGCATGTGACCTTTTTACCACACATACTCATTGCCTGAAACTGAGGATTCAAAGAGTAAAGTTAAAGTGTCCACTGAAATGTCATTCTTGTTTAAAGAGAGTTATCAATATCAGTTTTAAAAGTCATATTCTGAAGAGACTGAACAGAGCATTATTTAAATAACATACACCAGTAGTTTGAAAAGTTGAATTAAAATTTGTTCCAAGAGCTATCTAAACTCCAGTTATTCATCAGAGTCTTTTCAGACAAGAAAACTTGATTTATTATACCCCCAAAACTACATTGCTTTCAAATCACTTCCTCTATGTACATTAGAGATGCCTGGTTTTAGGAAAATCTTAAGTATCCCTGTTTTGACATTCAAGACTCTTCCACAGAATGAGGCCACTATCGAGCAAACTTTTCGTACACCATAAGCATATAATTGCTTCAAACAAGTACTGAGAAGTTAAATATTCTAAAACTTAAACTTCCACAAAGAAGTAACTATTTTCAAAAAACATTCGCCTTTCAGCTGTCAGATTCTTGAAGAAAAGATGATGGAGAACCTACCATTTTATCTCAACTGCAGCTTTTGATCATATTTCTGCAGCATGTACAAAATTATCAATCAGAACTGTGTTGTCAAATTGTGGAGCCCACCACTTTACAAATGAAGGAAAATCGGTCTTGAAAACAGCGTTGTACAGGCAAATACCTACAATATAATTTAATAAAACTGCTTGTTTTCAGAAAAAGTCAAATCTGTGATTTGGTGAAGGTGGTATAATATGTTGAAATTTTTCCATCAAGAAAAGTTATCTTTTGGCTTTCCGTGCCTAGACTCAGCTCTGGTATGTTATCTTTAAACTTCATGACAAGTCATAATGGATACAAGTTGACTAGAGAAACTGGTTTCATATTTAATAAAATATATATGATACAGGATCCAAAAAGGAGACTCAGAGCAGGTAAGGAATGTGTCTGCCAACAGATCTTCCCAGTTCCAGTCCTTTGCCTCTGGATTTCAGAGAGTCCTGGTCATCTCAAGCAAGTAACATCTTCAGCAGGCTGAATGGGCCATTGTAGAAGCTGGAGGAAGCATAATCTATTACTTCCTGCCATGCTAGCCCAATAATTAAAATATATTTCTTTTCATTCAGAAACCAGATATTTTCTTTACTAACTTCTCGCATAACTTTTCTCAATATTTTGTCACATAAAAATATAAGAAATGGTATATCAATTTGTTATTTGGTGAACACTGAAGGTGATTTATCTCATGAAAACATGATTAGAGGTTACGCTAAATACATCTGCTTACTCATCAGTACCAATGATACCATCATTCAGGTCTAATCCTGCCTGATAACTGTATAACTCTGAATGGCTAGGGGTTAGATGCTCTGAGAGTGCTGAGAGAACTCCTAGACTTCAAAAAACAACTTGCATACTCAGTGTATTCTGGGAAAAAGGTTATGTGAGAGGTGGCTCCTAGTGAAAGTATTTTGTTAACCTTACTCATTCTTCATGTTTTCTTTTAAGCAGAGAATTACAGTTTTAGTCAGCTCCTTGTGATACCCTTAAACAAGTGCATCTACTACTGTGCACAATCAGGAGCTTGATCTTCTGCACTGTTCAAAATTAATTCACTAGGTAACAGCCAGAACATCAGTCTGGAGGGGCAGTAACCCGAATCACCAGGAGAAGGCAAGGGGACTTACTTGATCAGGTCTAGGGCTTGTAAAACATTCTGACTCTTTAGCATGTATGATATCACTTAAGGCAAAACAGTAGCAGTGATTTATGAGTGCTGCTGCACAGTCCAATTCTATTCTAATACATTGTTGAGTTTTGTTCCTTTCAAAATATTCTATTTTTTTTTAAATGTAAAAAAAGAGAGTAGAATTAATCTGTAAAATATGAAATTGGCCAGAAAAAAAACATTCTTCAACTCTACATTCAGCTTACAAATCTCTGACAATTTTTTTTGTTTATCCGAGGAGTGTGTTCTTCCTGAAGTCTTCACTCCATATTTAATAATCTTTACTGCACACCTAATAAATCATATACTTAAATGAATTGTAAACATCAACATGTTTTTTTTCAGGACAACAAGGGGAGGCAAATCTCCATATCGTTGGCAGTACAGAGTGGGTATGATGACAGTGAGCGATGAAAGAATATATCTACGTGGGTGACGATTCAGGCCTCTTAAAATTTGTAGAATAACAAAGAATGAGATGGCTTTAATTGTCATCTTGATTCATTACAAACAGATTTTTAACACTTATTGACACTTTTTTTTTTTCATCTGGGTTAGAACTGATTAAAATTGGAAATGTAACACTGGGCTGTGTTCTTGTCTTAGCTATAAATGAGTTCCACATTAAGACTCCTCCCTTTCTTCACCAATCTTATTTGTGTATTTGCAAGAGTAACGGTGGAAGCTGTAATGTACCTCAGGCAAAAGAGCCTGTGTGTCTATCAATATTTGGGTGACTGGCTTATAAAAGGTTCGTTGGAACAATGTGCCCTGGAGCAAATGAAGATACTGTACATATTAGCCAAATTGGAACTCACTGTGCAACAGTCAAGTACTGAGTAAATTCAGTACTGGATTGTTACACTCTCTGAGACTAGAGCTATTCAAAACATTTTCAATAAAGTGAATATTTGTAGAAACAAAGATATGGCATGCAGATAAACAGGTTTTCATAAAGATTTTATGAAGAAGGTTTTGGGACATATGATTTGCTAAAGAGGACTGACCAAGAGAGAGAAAGACTAAAAATTTGACCCCATTTGGTCTCCCTTTCTTTTATCCACCAAAAGCAGCCACTTGAGTTTTAAAAAAAAAAAATAAAAAAATAAAAAATCAATGAAGACAAGAGTTAAAACTTTAGCATAAACAAATGTTGTTCTCTAGACATCAGTCACATGTCAGTCTCATACAACCCCTTCTGGGTATACCTAGAGAAAGCGATTTTCCATATCACTCCTATTTCAAAGTCCTGCAAAAAATGTGGTCAAAGTACATCTAAATTGTCAGGTTATTTTGTAGTGGGTTACTGAAAGCTATTGAGTAGCATGAACAGTATTTGGACCCAGTTCTAAACTCCTATTATTGCTGCTGTAAAAGTGGTATAAAAAATGGAATCTTGTCATCAATAAGATCAATAAATAAATTCTATGATCAGGCCATTTCTTCACCCTCCCTACAGTACGGCCTTATGACAAACACCTTACTAAAAAGCTATCTATCTAATCTGTAAGATCTGTCTTCATCAACAATATAACCACCCTTGCTTCTCCTTACTCACATAGTGGGAACTACAGAGAAAAGCTCTCAGAGGAATTACAGCTTCTTAAAGCAAACTTGTCAGTTTTAATTCAGGCTAGGTGCCTGCATAACACAAACAATCAAGAAGGAACCAAATCAGTTCCTTACAGATGCTGATAATTCACATGCAGTAATTTGCTTGGGCAAACACACTTCACATTCATACAGATTCATTCTACAGATATATAATACATGTAATGAGATGGTCATCTATAAATATACATAGATATATGTATCCCAGTATATATACATATATACGTATTACCTTATATACATATTTATAATATATATATATTTCAAATGGGTAATGTAGACAGTTCTCAATAAATGGACTGATAAAATTCATGCTTGATGGAGAACTGCACTGCTTTTTGTCAGTGTCAGCAAAATATATTAGCCTATATATGTATTCACCCATGTACGTCCACATACATTTAATGTATGTATGCACCATATATATATGTGTAACAGAGCATACAAATCTATGTATAGCATTTGAGGAGTGATGTGACAAACATTAGACACATTGCATTAAGTGCTTAGCTGGGAATAACCTTTGGTTTGGCCTCACAAACCTTCTCCTTTTCTAAGCTACACACTTCATATCTGGAGCATGTGGAAGCATCTTACCTTGCTTCCATTTTCTCTTGCCTCCCGTTCCATCTTGAGATCAGAAATTAGGAGAGTCTTGTATTTGTTCTTTCCATTACTGCTGTGATCATCTAGTCTGTATTCTGAAGTCAGCTGAGCAGAGAGGGGACTGTCACTCAGGTTCAGAGGCTGCTCATCCTGCTCCAGATTTGTTTTGCCATTACTGTTGGTTTCTGCCATCTCCCTGCAGTGTGTTCCCCCTGAAGCATTGGAACTGTGTCCCACGGTCTCATTGCCATTAAAACTCTCTGCGGCTGAATCATCTATTAAAAAATATATATTTTCAGTCACATGCCACATCATCATCTCTGTCCAATTCAAACATAATTTATACCTTCACAATGGTTTTCAAAGAAGAATGAAAAAGACTTATATTACTAGCACCAGTACATTTCTACAAAATGTGCACAGGCACTCCTCCATATTTTCAAGTAAGTCTTTATGCAAATCCATAAAATATTCCTAAATTAAGGGAAATTATCTGGGCTGACACCTTAGTGTCACTGTGTACACAAAAGATAAGTATTACAAAGGATTTTTAGGGACGACGTGACAAAGTCTGCCTTAATCCATCTGTCTGTCCATATGTCTACGGATCTATTTAGATTCTTATACCATGCTCATTACTGCAATATTGCATATTTCTGAAATCAACAGAGATGCACATGGTACTGACAGAGAATCTAGTTCTCAAGTTTTAAGGGTGCAGAGCAGCATATGTCATATCCATAAACATCCTCTTGCACAGATAGGATGTAAATACATCTGATGTATTCACTGCTGGCAGTAGAGATTATACTTGATAAATTAACTCCAGGAACAACGATCCTCTCTTCATTTTGTTCAGGCGCTCACCCACTTTGCTCATTCAGTGTGTGTCATAATATATTTTAAAATACTGCTCAATAAAAGATTAAATTACCAACCTGAAAGTTACAGCTAGAAAGTCTGGATGTGCTGTTGTCACCTCTGAGGTTTTACAGCTGAAATGTGTGACTAACATGTGTCTTCACATGCTTACATGTTTGTGTGTCCTGTGTTTGTCAGCACTGGAATGTGCTGTCTGTGCTACTGCTCAGACTTTCTTTACTTCTAAACAGCCTTTTGGCTAATGGACTATCTAATTGAAAAAGAAAAAAATTAAAAAAAATCATCCTTCAATGGATTAAATGGCAGCAGAATTTGGGCCTCAAATTTGCTTACTTCTTGTTCTTCAAAGCACCTCTTTTTGGGCTACTTGCATGGTTTTGCTAATGGTGTAAGCACCTGCCCTGGGCTCTACAAGCCTGTGCTTATCACAGACAGTGAAGCTGGAAACAGATCTAGGAGGGTTAGCAGCTAGAAATGTGTACAGATTGAACCCGGAGATACAGGATGAGATAGACCTTAACATACTAGTACCTTAAAATATCACATGCTTTCAGGTCATTCTAAACAACTTCCACGGAAAAGAAACGTACACATTTATATACACATGGAATTTTTAAAAAATCAGGATACATTCTTTAAAGGATGTGTTCAGAAATACTGATGCATGAAACTGATTAACCATGATACATGATTAATCAAATTGTTGACTCTCTCTCATTAATACAGTAAAAAAAACGAACCATCCACTGCCCTCAGATCAGAATTTAAGGAGTGAAGAAAATATTGTATAAGTGGGTAATGATTTAATTCAATTAAGAACTTAAAAAGCCATAGACAACCATCATACATCACTGGCTCGCTTGCTGTACTCATCCAACACTTTTATGTCATAAAACAGACAGGACTGGGCACACATTCAGAACATACTTTTTTTTAATTGCTTTGTTTTGTAAACCTGTAAAAAATATCTAGTTTCATGAGAATACATAATAAAAATAATAATGTAAATGTTTTTATTGCGGGAACATTGTTTTGCTTTTACCGAATGCTTTATAATTAATGGCTGCAATAAAACATAAAGTTATGTTTTTGTATGTACCACTTTTACATTACCTCTTACAAAAAGAAATGTATATACAATAAAAAACTTGACATTCCTAGAATAAGACTTTCAAATGTGTACACTAATCCAATTGCAGCAGAGCAATGGAAATGTTCTGATTTAAAAACACGGAGCGACTTGAGGATCTCAGCTATAGAAATGAATAAGGTGAGCACGATTTACCCTTAATAAATTTTCTATCATGCCCTTAGACTTATGTCTTACAGGGCATAACACATTAAAAAGGTTAAAATTCTAAACTTGGTTTCAGAAATAAATATGCCATTTTATTACCGTAAACTAGAAAATGGCTTTCTGATGGAATCATAGAATGGTGTGGGTTGGAAGAGACCTTAAAGATCATGGAGTTCCAACCTCCCTGGCATGGGCAGGGACACCTCCCACTAGAGCAGGTTGCTCAAAGCCCCATCCAGCCTGGCCTTGAACACTTCCAGGGACGGAGTAATCAGTTCTCTGGGCAACCTCTTCCAGTGCCTCACCACCCTCACAGGAAAGAAAACAGACATATTTACAACTCATTTTAAAAGTTCTGAAATACAAAAAAAAACCAAAACAAAACAAAACAAACCACAACATAATAAAAATAAATCCAGATTTCTTTCTTTAAGAAAGAAACACTTTGGTTACCACTGATTCATATTTAAGATTGTTAACAGATAACTGGCTTGATTATCATTTTAACAAGCAACGGTCACCGAGTGAAGGATGTTCCTCCCTTTGAAGGGTTCAGAATATTCCCTGCTACTGGAAGTAAAGAGAGAAACAAATGAGTAACCAGAGGATGCAAAGAGCCACCTAAAAGCCAGGGGAGCACACAAATCTGATCCCCAGTAAACTTCTGTGTGCCAGCACCCAAGTGTCCAGGGTTGCACCGTGCAGAGGAGCCACTGCCAGGACATAGATGGTCGAATGGGAATTATGGAGAAGGAAAGAAGCTGTAACTAGAGCCAGATCCAAGAACAAGCAAGTCTGAAGCAAGGCTGTTAGTTTGGGCTTGCAATCATAAGGACTAATGCTTTTATTTTCTTTTTTTTTTTTCCCTCTCTGTACACAGAGGGGAAATATTGATAACTAAAACACACTTGTCTAAGAATATTACATTGCAAATGAAAAAAAATCTTTTATGCTTGTTCTAAACCACAACTATTGAAAAAAATCCTATTCGGAGTAAATGTGATCAAGCACTATAATGCTTAGAAACAATAATACAGTATTTACATGATTTTGGCTTTGCTTAGCAAATGCTTAGTTACTTCATGGTAAATCTCAGTTTGTACTGAGATTAAATACTTGCTTCTACAGTCATTGAACCTTGCTTGTTAGAAGCAGGAACTATTGTATGTCAGGATAATGTTCAGGAGAATGGCTACAGTGGTTATAAATCACACTTTTGCCAAGTAAACATAAATATGTATTGCCATAAAAGCGATCAAGAAAAAGTAGTGGGTTTGCGCTGGTAGTTTCCTACAGCTGTTACCAAGGTAACTAAATTACAAGGTTTAGTACATTTCTCATCCTTGGCAGCTGGGCTGCTCTTGCCAAGAATAAGGTTACTCTAAAGCAAGAGTTTCTGAGGTATCAGAAACACTCCACAACAAGAATAACTGGGTTTGGGGAAAAAAGCAGGAGGGTCTAGCCCAAGAGAAAAAAAAAGGCATGTTTGCTCTTGACCCCAGCATCTCCTGGCTGGTTTCATGGAGACCTGTCCCTCGAACCACCCTCCTCGGTGGCAACTGCCCCTCCAGAGAGCAGGAGGTGACATCTCACCTCCTCACTGCACTCAGCACGGCTGGTGAGCTGTGGTCTGGGTAGGGATCTGCAGTTTTCTTGCACAGTTTTCTCACCTTTATTTATCACAACATCTCAGCAACAATAAACTGCCAGGTCCTCCTAGGACAGCCACCAGTAACCTGCTGCAGGGCTGCCCTCCCACAGGGGGCTGAGCAAACCACAGCAGCCCTTTCCAAGTTCACTTGCATGCCAACGCCAGGCAGCGGTCACTCCTGGCTCCTTTCCCATGGCTGGCTGATGAGGTGGAGAATAAAACTCCACCACAACCATCCTACATCTGGTGCTCAGTACCAATCCCACCATTGATGCAAGGACAGCGTGCTTGCAAAACAAGACTCTTGTCTGAACCACCACCACAGGTCAGGCTTCATGGGAAGACCTTCAGGGAACCGTGGCACAGGTGCTGGGAGCTGAGAGGGCAGGGAGCAGAAGGCAGTCATGAAAGAGGCTGTGGGACAAGCTCATGTGTTCATCACTTCCCAGATCCACCACAGTCTATAGACATCAGCCATGACAGCAAATGATGGCCTTCTAAAATGTTGCTGCTTGCTAAGGGCAGGCCACATGCACAGGAACTGAGCAGCTTTCTGACTCTTACACCAGCACACTGGAAGACTGGAAGCACATCTACAACTGGTTTTGTTACTGAAGCCTGAAAAGGGAGAGTCTGACTGCAAAACACGTATCTGTTTCACTTCTCAGAAACAGCCAGCTGGTACCTTACCTACCCAGAGATCCTCCTCCAGCGATTAAAGAGTATAACCCCTCAAATAAAGACTCCAAGAGCAGAGAGAATGTTCCTTTGGATCAGGCAGCAGCTGCCTTCTTGCTGAAGCAAAGAGCATTGCCCAGGCTTAGGCATGGACTTCTCACTCATGGAATGATACTTCTTAAACCTCCTCATGCAAAGAACTCCTCCTCCCGCCTTGCACAGAGCTCCACCCTGATCCCCTGCTCTGACCAACATCCTTTGGGCACCTTCAGTTCAAGTACCCCTGTGTCAGGGGTATTTCTCAAAACAAGAACTGCAGCAATTTTCCATACTTCAAGTTAGTTTCTTATTATTGATCACATCACATTAGAGTTTCCAGCTTATCCTTCCAGAATTGCCTTGAGACACAAAATGACACCAGCTTTATTTTTGCAGACTTGAGAAGTCCAAGGTCCTGCCTGAGAACTTTCCAGTCTCATTGCAGTCACCACTGTGTTAGCTTCTCCCCCTGCTTTTGAAGGAAACTTGGAAATGATAGAAGAAAAAACAATGCCAAAGAAAGCGCAAGCTAACAGATGCTCTGAATATGAGTTTTGATTCTCAGAACCGTTGGAACCTTCACCTTAATTATCTGCCATAGACATTCACATTATCATGGCCTAAACTTCTGCCAAAACCCAGTTTTTGCATATTTAACACCTTGGATTCTGCAAGGTGGATTCCCTGACAGTTGATAGTTTAAGGGCACTCTGATTTAGAGAAGGAAACCGGGTTTTAAGTAGAGGATTGTGTTCTCCTACCAAAACAGTGTCTAGATTTATGAATAGGAAAAAAAAAAAAATAAAAAAATATTGCTGGAATTAGAGATTCTTCTGTTACAGGTTAAAATACAGTTCTTCAACCCAGAGAAAACTATCTTCAGACACGGTATGTCAAATGCTCAACACCGTTCTCAGTAAGAGTACTTTCTTAAAGGAAAGCAAGTGGAAGAGTGCACCAAATCTGGATGGAATGAGAAATCCTTTAAACACCAGTTTTCGAGAGCACAAATTTAGAATATGAACTCTGGTATAAGCATCATAGAGGTACCATGAATCTCAAATCAAGGTACATATATACAACTGTCACTTGCCTTCTTGAGAGGAAAATCTCCAGATGTTTTAAAGGATCTCTTGCATTACTCTTAGCAATCAATTTCACACTATAAATCACCCAGACTTTCATATTCCTTGCAGATAAGTTAGGAAGGAGTCAACAAGCCATTCTACATAAAGACGGGTCTCTGAATAAATCCTCTCCTTTTCTCAAATTAATTCTCAGGCTAGAATTCAATTAATATTTACAGTATGTTTAAATAGTTTATACAGCTAAGATTTCTGCTACCTGAAACTTATTGCACGTTTAACTAGTCAAGTAATCCATAGTGCAGTCCTACAGCCATACAGCCACATGGAAGCTCAGATCTGCTGAAAGGACAGACATGGTGATGGGTCAGGAAGTTAAGGAACCCACTCATTAACACTAGGAATGAAGCAAGACCCCCATGATTCCTAAGCAGCTCTAACACAGCTCCCTTTTTTGCCATGAAGTAAGGCAGATAACCTACTTAGAAAGTAGACAAAAAACCAAGGGAAAGGCAATTAATCTTAAAGCACCTTTGGCTCTCTTGAGACATTCAGACTATATGAGAGAATCCCACAAACCAAAAACCATTCCTGGTGGTAATGAGTCCGATTAATCACAGCAAATGAACAAGACTATTATTGGGGCCACTTTGTTCATCCTGTTCTCAGAAGTGGGGATGGTAGAGGGGCACATTCGCAGCCCAAACAGACACTGATGCCTGCAGACTCCAAGGTAGCACGCACAGAGGTTAACAAACAGAGTGAGTTGCCCATTGACAGAGCTTCTCTGAGAGCTGCAGTTACTGTAAGATGGGTAACTCTTCTTTCCAAAAGGAGGAAGTTTGATGCAAATAAGTTGAGTGGGATGAGTGAGACTGAAACTGCTGGCTCTGCAAGCGCAGGCTGTCAGAAAACCCACACTTAAAGATGGTCTACCAAAGTCCTGTATGAAGAAGATTGCTATAATCTCTTTGGGTTAGATACCACTAGCCCAGTTCTTGCAAAACACCACCTTACACCCTTAGTGATCTGATTCTTTTGAACAGGATCACTTGCAAGAGATGGTACTGCAGATCAAAGAGCAACAGACTCCAGACCAGTTTTGAGTTACTATGCTGTTGCCTTTAAACTTTGACTTCAACATCGTACATGCTTTATTCTTCCTATGCTAAACTACAATTCTAATGAAAATAATACTCTACATAAGCAAACATTTAAAAGTAAATTAGTTACATTACTTCTATAATTCCACAAATCCAAGGCACACTACCAGATTTTCTAACAAGAGCTACTGAAAAAAATGCTCTACTGGCAGCAACTGACAGTTTCGGGAGAGGAACACCATGATCAGATAAAAGGTGGTGCACAATGCTGATGCACAGAAACTTCTGTAACACAAAATAATTATAGAGATTTTTCTAAAAGAACCAATAAAAAAGCAAGGTCACATTTCACTCCCACCACTTTTCACAATGACCATTTAATACCAATTTGTCACAGTTTTGTATTCCGTTATGCTTCATTTACATCACAAGTCATGTTTCAAGCACAAGTTCAATACATAACTTAAAAGCCAGACAAAATCAACTATATCTATTCATCTTCTCCATTCCCTTTCATATTATGATAAAGAACAGTGGTTGAATTAATAGAGCTACAAAGGTGATTTCAGACCCTCTATTATTCCCCATTCCATAAAGCACAAGAATGGCCATAGTTGATCAGATCAAAAAATCCATTAAGTGCAATACCCTGTCTCCAGCAGTGGCTATTAGATGTTTAGGGAAGTGACTAAGGCAAGCATATACAATTCTTCCTCCTATGGCTTGCCGAGCCCTTAATAATTTTCAACTCAAGGTCTTTCTGAGCTGGATGTGGTTTCTAGCAACATAGTGATGCTCGAAAGATTTCTTTTCCATGCAAGTATCTAGTCTCTGAATCTGCGTAAACCTCAAGCACTCTTCTCTGCTCCTCCAAAATGTTAATGCCACTGTTTCCACTAAAATGTCAGTGTTGCATGAAAAAAAACCAAAGAACAGGAATTAAGAGGTGGGCTGGAGCTTTTCCAGAGGACAGGAGTGAGACAATGTGCACAGAGCTCAGTCCCTTGATTCTCAATGAGACTGCCTTTGCTCCACTACAAGAATATGTAGTAATTGTCCTCTTCAGTTAACCTCACTAAGGTTAAGAACTTTTTTTTTCCCTTCTTTTTGATACATGGTAACTTTCCTGATGTGGTTGGCTTCTGTGAATTCAGCTCTGGATCATGCTGCGTTTAAATTTGAACCTGGAAAGTCCACCAGTTTCCGTGAGATGCCAATCAATGAATCCCTCACTGACTTTTTTTCAGTGGCAGAGGACTAGGCCAGGAGATCACTTACTGCACACATTATGGAAAGAAAAAAGGAACAAATCAAACTGCAAAACCAATTCTTAGCTTTTTCAACAAGAGTACAGTAAATTTCATAGATTTAATATACACACATACACACACAGTGGAATTGGCATTAGCCAGGCTGTAAATCTTATCTCATTATTAAACACACCCCTCCCCCCCAGTAATTCACAATCTTTCCATGGAAAAATGTCTCTTCTTTTTAAAGGCACAAAACAGGCAGATATTTTATTCAATTATAACATTAAATAACAAAATAGTAAAAAACTTCCACTCCATGACATCAGTAACTATCAGAAAAATAATACTGCCCTGTCAGTTACAGTGCTACAGAAGAGCTCATTTATAAAGCTTCATGAGTGATTGCACGCCGACTTGCCTGCAGAGCTACTGTCCCAGCATATATACAACAAGGAGACGAAGCAGAATGGCTATTAGGAGGCCACTGTACATGTAAATAACCAATTGAATCTCACTGAGTGCACAGTAGTCTTATTATCACTATGCATCTAGTTTGTGCTTGAGCTTTGGCATTTCCACTTCAAAAGATGCAGCCCTCACTGCCTCTGGGGAAAAAAAATCTTTTGGTTTTTTTTTTTTCTTTACTCTGGAGAAATCTCTAGGGCACTTTTTGTGCCAAAGGCCCTATCAAGCAGTTGTTAATACAGAAAACCTGCAATTCTTCTAAAAGTGCTTATGCTGCATATGTGATTGTTTGAATATCTCAATGTCATCTGGTATTGAGAACTGGCTTAGAGCTCCGTCTCTGGATGAACAATGCAGGAACAAGTTCTCAGCCCAATAACATGAGTGATGCCAGAGGCATTGCTTTATACTCATCCCAAACAGGACTTCAGAGTAGTTTATTGATATGGAGCTAGGAACTGAGGTAGACAGCGAGACAGGCAGGTAAGCAGGGCTCAAGACAGACTAAGTCTGACTTTTGAGAGTCACTGAAATACTAACCATGGCCAGAACACATCAGCCACAAAGACATTTGAGGCAGCAACATGTTAAGAAAAGGAGAAATGTGAAGCTTTTTCCTTAAAGTAAAATGAGGTAACCTAAGAGAGCTTACCCTCTTCCCTTTCTTCCCCAGCCTGGAAGAGGCTTATGCTCCTGTAGCTGAAGGCTGCTAGTGGGTAGCAGCAAATCTGGCCAGGAACAGCAGCAAGAAAAACCTGTGCCAGCAACAGGCAAAAGAGTAACACATAGCTTCGTGGTCGGTGCCTAAACATCAATCCAAATAGGGCTGAAAGAAGTTATGTTAAAGTTATCTGCTGCTCAGACCATGTGCATGTGTGTGATGTCATGTTTTACTTCAACAAGATCTGCCGGAAGACAAAAGCGAAGCAGAAAGATCTGCAGACTGGATGCCCCAAATACTGGCATTTTTAATAAAGCCCTTTAAAGTCTAAAATTTCGCCTACCTGTGATAGTGTACTGAGTGGGTTCACACAGTGGTATCAATCTGTACTTCCTTCTGAAAAGATGAAGGCCTGACCACAAGCAAAACAAATGATGGCCTCACAGCTCTGCACCCCTCAGCAAACTGCTGCCTGCTCTTCTGTAAGGGCAGCAAGACAACAGAGGATGACCTAGTGCTCATTATACTCTCTCCATCAGTAAAATTTGCAGAGAAAGAGGGGAGAAGGCTTAAGAGCAAACAGAAATGGCTGCTTTGAGCTTCCTAGGTCCTTAGCAACATTTTGCCCAAACCCTTCCTTGGACCTCCAAACTTTACAGCACAAATTGATGGATTTGCCTGCCTGCTATATTCCTAGCAGAACACTGAGCAGAAGTTTCCTCTTGGAATATGAAAAAATCATAGGTCTGTTAATATTTTGCCTATCAGTAGCAGATTACAATGAAGTAGAAATAAGAAAAAAAATCATCAAACTCCATAACTTTTTTTACAGTTCCCAAAATATAGCTGAGCATTTGGTCATATATCATCTAAAAACAGACTAGAGTAAGAGGTATCAGAAGAGAAAAAAAACAAATGATTTTGCTAGATGGTCTGTCACCACAATATCTCTGGTGAACCACATAACTATGATACAATGCCCAGAAACTTCATAAACCCCAAAGGGTCCCAAAGCTCTGGCGTATGCACTGCTACTCCTCACCAGAGCTGTGGACTTCAAATTTTCACTGTCAAGCCACCTGACTAAGAGAACACATCTCTTGTTTTGAACTTTCCCTCCCACTGCAATGCAGTGGACTGTGCTTGTGGGGGGGGACCAGAGCAAATGTGAGAGGGTGCATTGAAGAAAAGTGTAAATGAAAGATAGGAAAACTTGAAAATTATTTGCGCTTGAAAATGTTTGTATGAAGAGTATCATTTTACAGTTCCTGAGAAGCTAGTGTCAGTAGAAACACTACGGGTTCTTGAACATAATACTATTCTAGTAACTTTCAAAATTTTTCTTCTCGTTAGAGGCCATCAGTTTGCCCTTGCTGAAACATGACTAAGTGCTAGTCTCAAAACCAGATTACTCAACATGGCTAGAAAGTAGAGCAAACAAAATACCACCCTTCAGAGAGAATCAAACAACTGTTTTGCAGTTCTTTGCATACTGGAGATATTTCTTAAGAAACAGAATAACTGGGTTATGCTCCTAATTCACTTAAAGCCTTCTGGTAGCCCAGCAGGATTCAGCAACAGGGCAGTCCACACACAGAGAATTTGTAACATACGCTTCTTCTGTCTTTACAGTATTGATCAGGTTCCATTTCCAATTAAATTTAAGGATGTTTTGACCACAGTGAACCAGTCCTATTCTCACTAAAATTCCAACTAGAAAGGGAAAGAGTAAAACCACACTAAAAAGTTAATCTGTAATACCTACTCGGCCTCCTTAAAATATGGGATTGGTTAAGAGTGAAGAGCAGCATAAAATGATGAGACATGACCATTTGCTGAGCTGGCCCAAAGAAACAAGAAAGGGGGATCCTAGAGCAAGAGCACTCACAGAAATGCTTGTTGTTATTTTAAACAACACAGTGGACCAGGATATTGCAAAATCCACTATACAATTTGCTTTCCCTTTACAATCTGTAAACAAGACTATTTTGCCCACAATAACCTTTGTATTTTGAAGGCATCACCATTGTAAAGCTACTTTAATCTAATTGAAATGCACATTAGAAACAGAAACAGCTGTATGACAAACAGCTCTATGGTGAACCTGTTCCTAAGCTTCCAGTTAGAAAATATAGAGTGTTTGCAAAAAAACAATGAATAGAATAAGCAATACTTGCTGACAGTCTTTCCCCTAATCTGTAAATGAATCTAACTAATCTGTAAATGCCCATCAAAACAACAGAATCACAGGAAGTTCTTTCAAATCCCAGATCATTTCTTTGAAATTCTTATTATCACGCAATTATTATTATCATAAACTGATCACTCCACTCCCTAAATAACAATTAACTACTAATTCTGAAGGAACTGTGTTTTCCAGAAGCTTAGTCTAAAATTTTGAAAAGCGGAACATGGATCTGAAACTGGGTTTGAGAACAGAATAAGCTTATTACTTCTAGGTGGAAAGTTTCTCTCATTGGATCAAGCAGAGAATTTATGCATGCTGCAAAGTGGAACACATGGTATCAATCTTGATCATGAATAGAATGTTATTTACAGTAACTATTACAATCTTGGTGAGCTGTTATCTTTAATAACCAATGCAAAAACAAACAATAATACCAATACTTAACAGCATGAAATGCCTAGTGTGCTCTCTTTCCCAAAAAGGCAGCAGATTTTTCCTTTTCTGCAGACAGAAGAAATAAGAGAAACCAATGCAGCAACAAAAATATAACGTAAGTGAACGCTGACATTGGTAAATGCACTCTGAGCAAATCTATTAATTGCACTTCAAACAGAAATTCAGGTGGGAAAGCTTTTTGCAAATGGCCTCTATAGGTGCTCCAGGTATGAGAAGTTCTGATACTGTTCCTTACTCTGCATATAGGAATCAATGGAAAACTTCAGGGCTTGTTATTTAACTGGTACAAAAATTACAAAATAATCTGGGGAAGCCATAATTTAAATACACCTGATTAACTGAGTGTGACAGGGTCCAACATATAGAAAAATATTTACACAAAATAACTAGTCATATTGTATATGTCTATTCAGATACTTTAAAAAAAGTTTCATCTGTCTAAGCAAAGAAATGGTTATCATCTTTAATTCTCCAGCACATGAACATAAACATTGAAGGACTCAAAGGGCAGCCTTCCTAAAACAAAAAACCTCTATTACCCTGTGTCAACTACAGCAGTTTCAATAGAGAAGCATTTAGAAGGCAGTCTATAGATATGATCTTCCTCTTCAGAAAAGTTTCTAATATTTCAATGATATACTTGGCAAACTGACAAATACAGTTTTTCAAATTCCCAATCCTGTCTTGCCAATGTTAGCTGAAGTCCCACAACAGTGGGATATAGTCAGTGGCCCTCTCCTGTCTAACGGATATCCCATTGTGTTGCGTGCACCTTACCAAAGAAGAGAAAAACACATATAGATGGAGATGGAGCAGTTACCAATGACACAAAATATACCTAAATTCAAGTTGCTCCACGGCTTGATTGAGATTGGAGGTTTGAACTTGCATCTCTGAACCCTAGCAAGAATGTACTATGAGGCTTTGGGAATTTTGGTCCAAGACCTTTTAGTATGAACTTGAAAAGCCTGTGAAGATAAAGATTTTGTCAGAACTGCTTTAATTTCAGCATTATCTTCTTCTGTTGATGAACACCTGAGACAGCACTAATTTTAAATATCTCCAAAAAACGGCAAAAACTACTCAACAAGTGTGGTGAGTATCACTGGTGTGGGGTCCCTTCTATATAGATGTCATTGCCCAATTCTCAAGCCATTTTCCCAAAACGCATTTCTTTTAACGTCAGTGCTGAAATCTGCAGGTTTTGGAGCTTCCTACACTATGAGTCCCTGTGAAACTCCAACATCACAGCTGCTGCTGCAAGAAATTAAGATAAGATGCAGGGAGTAGAGGCTGTAGTAGAGGTAAGTAAGCGTAAGTAGACTTACGCTGACAGCAGACAGCACATTTGCAGACAGTAAAAGGACTGGTACTGTTAATGCAATTTCTACATCACGTGGTAACCACAATATCAGCCATCAAAACCAATCTTCAGTAACTTTATGTAGTAGCAAAGAGCAGAATGGAAGGACATTAGTGAATGTCATGGCACTCTTGCCCTTGGACATAGTTTTGATCAGATCACAGTTGGCTTGCTGCTGGCTGAAAGCATTCACAAATCACAGATGCAACCAGGATTGCTGCTGTTGTTGCCATCAACCCACACATACAGTAGTTGTCCTATCCTCAGCATGTTTCAGAAAACAATTTCAAACATAATGACTAGAGAAATTACAAACTCAAAATGACTGATTATCCATCTACAGACAGACCATTAAAGGGGTTCACATCAGGATACAACAACTAATCTATCGTCAAGAATAAATTTGCAATGATAAATTAAAATGCACTACTTGTGAAAAGATTGATCACCCAAATCTTGAGCCCACATTCATCCTCCTATCCCCTGTAAAACTCCAAGTGGACTTTTCTGGCAGAAAAACAGAAACCCTAGATTCCCACTGTGTAACTTTCTACTACAATTGTAATTTTGATATTACTGATATTAACCTCAGCATTGCCCTAGAGGATGCATGTCTGTCCCTCGTGCTCCTTGTAGACACCTACTGTCACGGTCTCACAAATTACTTCCTGAGAAGACAAAAAATTCAGTTTGCTATGGCTAGAAGCATCTGAAATGAGAATCATGGAGCCGCAAAACAACTCCACTCTTTTAAGTATTAGGACTGTCATCTCAACTACCATTAGAAACAGAGAATTTGCCCAGGAAATCTTTGCTCCTCTCCCTTTTTATTTGGCCCTGCTGAAAATTAACATTGCTGCTTTTCTTAGCTCTTCAGCTAATGTAAAGAACTTATTACACAGAGAGCCACAAAGCCAGCAGCACAGCACTGAGAAAGCACTTTTTAATTAACTGCTACAAAACTGGCCAGAAGAACACCATAGACAGGGCTGGAATCTACCTTTGGATGCATATGATCTTAATCTCACTAGAGTGAACAGAAGCCAGTGTGTGCTGTCTTGAAAATAATTTAGTCCATTAAATTCATGCAATTTACATACAATTACCGGCTTCACAGTTTTACTTTTGAGGAGAAAAGGAAGATAAAGGAGGTTTAAAATAATCAAAATATTCCCATGAATCTGGCTATTACTGTTTCAAATTAGGGCAAACTGTCAACTCAAAAGCCTTTCTTTTAATCCTTGTACATTTATTTAAACAAAAGGAAAACACAAATATTAATCAAAATATTTGAGCTTATGTTTAAAGACAAACAAAATCTCAATAGATTTAAGCTTCCTGTTTCAACTGAAAATACACTTATTTCACTGAGGGTCAATTCTGCTGCCTTCAAATTGGCCATTTATAGTCTTTTTGGAAATATAACATACATACGTACATTTTAAAGGAATTAAAGAGGCAGAGATGCCTCAGGAAAATAAATGCCTGGCAACCAAGTTAATAATATCAACATTATTACTGTTACCTTACTAAAACGTGAGGGATAAATCTCGGATACTGAGAGACACACACACTGCATGTAAAGTTTGTGCATAGTATAAATTTGTCACTTTTGTAATTGATTTAATGAGAATACCAGCAGCAAGATTCCTCCAGGGACAGATTAGAGCTTGTGATTTTATCGTATTTGTGGACGTTAAAAGACAGCTAGGTTCTGTGAGGTGCAGTGTACCATCAAGAACGCTGAACATTTTACCTATTTTTCCTTGAATAAGTATCTCAATGAAAGAGGGGCAAATTTCTTGTCATGAATTCCAAAGGGAGGTTGTAGGCAGAAGTGGTGTTGTACAAGTTGAGGGGGCGGGGAAGGGGGCAGTTTGCAATAGTCAGAAATGTTTCAAGGAAGGACAGTGACACACTATTAATAATATTTTCCTGATTGGTGTCATAATTCAAAACCTTGATCTGGTGAAACAGTATGAACATGAAATCACTCCACCAGCTTTTATGCGTGGAAAAGAGCATTTTGTTAGCCAGCTGAGCGTTCAGGCAGCAGACAGCCTGAATGCCAGGACACAGTGGCACAGGGAGAAGGCAGCTCAGGAAGAGGGCAATACATGCAGGGAGCAGTAATTCTGGGCAGAAATGGAATGAAGAGGAAAGGCTGGGCAGAGAAGTGACCCGAGTTGACCCACTGCTGCGGGGAAGCCAACAGTTCTCTCAACAGGAGAGTGCCACAGAGGAGCCCCGGCAGAACATGCTGCATCTGTTATTTTCAAGAGTTTAGGAACTCTGACTTTTTTGTACACAGCAAGCAGGGTCACCTCTGCTTTTTAGTTCCTGGTAACTCAAGGAAATTAGTTTTATTTAATCGAAATGGAGTTTATACAAGAACTCCCTCAAGTCTGAAGGCCTGGACTTGAGCAGTCTCTACCAATGGTACCTGCCCTGGTGTAATATAGTCCTACACAAGATGGAACGTTCACATCCTTTTCTCAGAAGAGAATGGGACGCAGTTTGCAGGTTTGGATGTATGCTTTCAACCCCATATGCAGTTAGTCCTGTTCACAGTTGGTGCTTAAAGTTGTCTAGAATTACAGATAAGGATTTCTAGTCCCTTTGTGAAACCTCAGTCCTAATAAAACTTGGACCAACTTCTTAAAATCACACGTTTTGAAGAAAACAGAAAATGCTGAGACAATATTTGACCGTCCAGCATTATTCCATACACAAGTTAAATGCTAGAGAGAAAAAAAAAGGGAAACAAATCATGATCTTAAGACAAAGAAATCCAACATCTTAGATAATTTAATTTAATAAAAGGGCACACAAGGTAGAAACTTTATGCAGTTAACTGCCTGCACAAAGGCAGGGTTTTTTTAAAAAAGTTGTAAACAGCTGTGTTTAAAAGTGTCACTCTAAAACTCAGCCTCACAGAGGCAGTGAGGATACACAATAGAACTCTCTGAGAATTGTTTCCTTGTGTTACTTTATCACAGAAGGGACATTTTAATCAGGAATTTAATTTGAGGGATAACAAACAACAATTGTGATTACAAACACCAATTTCTCGGTGTTCTTTCTAATGAAAAAAAAATTATTGATACATTTTTTGTTACCTCAATCCCCCACTTTGCTTGGCGGGATTGTGTGGATTCCCCGCCACCCATACATTACCACAGATGGCTTAAAGCCTGGCTTAAAGCTTCCATACCTTTTGTGTTTATTTTTATAGCTCTCCATATAATAGATGTATGTTGTCTACCAAGTTTTTTTTAATTACAAAGAAGACAGACATTGTCTTTGATTATCAGTGTTCACGCTATTTGTTAAACCGGCCAAGGAAAGGCAGTTTTCAGGGGATACCGCTCGCACACTAACCAATCTGGAGCTTACGTCTGACTCTTTCTGAGCTGTCCTGGGAGGAAGAAGAAAAAAAATAAATGTCCCTTCACCAGCTATTCCATTGACCCAAGTGTCTGGAAAGGCAAGACAGTGCACTTTCACCAATATCAGTCAAGATGCTTTCCCTTTTTACTCTATAGACAAACACAGAAATGCAACCTATGCTCTTTCTTTAAGCGGACTGAGTGTATTTGTTAGGTTTTTGCAACAATAAACATTTTTGATACCAAAAAAATACCTATCCTTCAAGGTGAAATAAAGGTCTTTTATTTCCTCGGTGTTCTATTATCACAAATCACTAACGGGCCTCATTAAAACAAAGACCCCAGTTGTCTGCATAAATATATGCATGTATGTATTGCAGAAACACACATTCACACATACATTTTCATACATGCAAAGCACATATATGCATAAATAGATCTGAGTTAGAGAATACTGCTATATATTAAATAACTGTTAATAATTATGAAGTTATTTTTTAATTAAGAACTCAACAGAAAAAGCGTGCATACTAAAAATGTAAAGATGCATAGGCTGAACACATAAACTGCTGAAAAAAATAAGTTTAGGAAAAGCTGACAGTAATAAAAAGCAGACAGTTAAAATCTTACTGCAAACACTCTAGTTTAAAGCTGGGAGTCTTGAGCACACAGGATCGTATCAAAGAAAGCCAGAGCATTAAAATAACCAGGAATGGAATAGCTAGAATACTCATTTAACTCTATCAGCAAGAAAATCAACACACATTTCACATGCTGCATCATGTTACAAACCATCTTAATTTAGCTACATTAAAATGAGTTTTCCTCAAAGAAAAACTTGTATTATGACTATACCTTTAAAAAGCTCATGTTTTCTCTGTTTGGGTTTTAATATGAAGAAAAAACAAGGCTGAATCAGGAGTTGTAAATTTTCACGCTTAATTTGATAGTTCAGCACTTTTGCAGTTGAGTTTGCAGCACACACAGATCACTTTCATCACACTTTCCCGCTTATTTTTCAGCGCCCAGGAATTCTTAGCACGCCGCACAGAGCAGACACGATTTGCAAGGCACACTCGTCGTCACTTGTTCAGCTTTACACACCAAATGAGACATGCTTCAGATTTCTAGGTGCGCATCTCACGGTGATGTTTTAAAATTTTAGCACCTAGTTTCCAGGGAACTGAGGCTTTGAATCTATACTTGAAATACCACCTGAACGGGTGAAACGTATTGGTATTCCACACACAGCCTCCTGCTGTCATTCCACTGTTGGCACGGGACAGTCTTCACCAAGACTTAGAAAACCTGATTCAATATTCCTCTCTGGAGGATCTGACACTTACTGTGAATTCTGCTCTTCAACTTAAATACCAGTGTCTGTGGCAGGCCAATTCTATCATTGCAGATACAGCATCCCTCAGGCGAGGTCCAACCTTTCTCTCGCAGTGCACCCAGGGATTAGCTTGACTTCCCCTAAATTCTCTCCAGTGCACAGTACGAGCTAATCTTTCCTGTAGGAAGCAGGAGATGGGGTTGCCATGACAACAGAGCACATTCTAGCAGTGGGACCACTGAGATGAGCTGAAAAGACGACAGTGAAACATGCACTCAGCCTTCCTCCGGGGCTACGGGCTTCTTCCTCCAGGATTTAATTCCCCTGCAAGTTTACTGACAGGCTAGGAGGCTGATTAGCTATGTATTTTGCTACGGGGAGATTACTAGTTAAGAATATGGTTGAGAGATCATAGCATTATTTAATGAAACTGCCATTCCTGTTCACGTTAAATTGCTGATTTTGTAAGCAGCGTGGCTGCTTTTAAACCACTACTTGTTCACACACACTAGCCCTACGCTTAGTCCACGCAAACCTCTTACTGTAATAAAGAAAAAGAAATTAAATCACCAGCCACGTCCTGTGCTTCAGCTTTGGGTTTCCAGCATATTAGCCACGCGGTCTTTCTCTAATGGTTTTACACTCGTACACATACATGCACACAAAGAGCACGGCATAACATCTGTGTTCGAAGCTCAGAGGTTTCTGCTGATGGGGGAGGGGATACCAAGAAAAGCAAATCACAGCAGCCACGTGTCTCATATAAATGACAAAACAGCCACAACGAGCTTCGGGAGCCCCCTTCATCAGGCACAAGAAAATTGAGTAATCCATACTGTAAATATCAGCTATTTGCTGCCCCAGAATAATGTCTGGTTCCTATGCTTTAAATCTTTTTTTCTCCATGAGGGTAATGGAAAACTTTTATAGCCTCTGCATCTCAATTATTCACACATTTTTAATTGTTCAATCAAATTTTAATGCAACGGGTGTTTCTTTGTGTTTTAATTTCTCTTACAAAACCACAAAACATATTACTGTGGTAAATCCCTGGAGGCTGAGCGTGACTGTGTCTTCTCCTGTTATTTCAGACACAAGCATGTCTCAGTGAGCTTTCACATTAAAGAAGCAGCAACTGAGAATGTAAGGCCAGTCTCTAATCATGTTTTTAACTGTCTGTTTGCACGGAACAGATTCTTTCTTCCTTTGTGCCTTTGCTCTCAAGTGTGTAACACGTGGCTACACACACAACACCCCATCAGCAGGTGAGACACACCAGTCCCCTCCGTACCTGTAACGGCTTGCCCTACTTGAGTACCAAAAGAGCTGCCGACGAGCCAAATCTACACCATCTGAATCTACCTATCTCACTGGGAATTTTAAAAGAAAGAACCTCCATGATGGTCCCTGACACATGAAAGAGAAAGAGCCCAGAGGCTGCATTTAGCCAGAACTCCGATGGGGAGGGAAAGGGGAGGGGGGCTGGCAAAACAGTGGGCAGATGTGTAACAGCTTTCCCTATTCAGCAAGTTACACAGGAGAGCTGGCAGGTTGGTCCCAACTAACTTCCTCTCGGCAAACCAGATGAGGCATCTCACTGCCTGGAATGGGTAAGGAAATGGTTGGGAAGTCTAGGGGCATGAGGCATGGAGAAGCCCAGGTCAGGACCTCAAAATTATCACCAAATCATTGAGTTTTTCCTGGTGCTACATTTATTGCATTTACAGTAAGAAGCCCCCAGACAAAACCCAACCGAACAAAAACCATACAATTTATTCTCCATGGCTAGGCAATACTGCACCTCCGTAACCTTGAAAGGCATCTCAGTGTTACACAACCCTTTCAGCTTTACCTTAATTTGGATCTTAGCATGTGCCAGGAATATACACGCACAACACAGTATCCCTCCAAATCTGCTAGCTCTGACTCATCCCACAGCTTGCTATGAAGATGAATTACACCACACAGTATAGCACCTGTATTTATTATCATCTAATTAGTGTTAGGTTTTTCTTTTTTTTTTTCCCCCCACTTTTCCACTTATGTTCTGTGCAACTGGAGAAATGCCAAATCATGTAAGCGACATATGGGTTTGCTTTAGAAATCACCCAGCCAGAATTCCCAAATACTGAAAGATCTTTGGCTAAATAATTTTCAGCTCGAGAGACAATATTTTACACCTTCAATTCCACTGGGAAACACTGGTATTTGTAGGCATGCAAATTGGTTTTGAGGAAGAAGGGCATATAATCAGATGTTGAATGATGTTACAGATTTTTCCTGTCATATGCTGTCTTTACACAATGTGAAAAGAACAGTTAACAGCAAGATTAATGCTGTGAAAATAGCTAAACTACTATTACGGTTAATGAAAGCAAAGTTCTGCTTTTTTTTTGTTTCACAAACTATGACTGCAGAAATCAGTAAATATTACTCTTAGGACGCAATCATTCATTTCTTAACACTTATGTGCAGAACTCTCACTTAATACTGAATCTTGTGGGTTTGGAAATTCAGCCTTTCAACCAGACACAAAATACAAGGACTATGCTCCTTTAATTGCTGGACAGGGAACAGATTACCCTGCCAGCACCCTAAACAAGTAGCACCCAGTTATTACAATGGCTCCAAATTAACCCTGGCTGTATTCTTCCCATTTCTGGCTGAAACATCTTGGGGTTTATTTCAGGTGAACACCCAAATCATTCCCTCATTGGGAACACACTCTCTCACACACACACACAGAGAAATAGAAGCACTTTAAATGTGCAAAGTTTAAAGATCTCCTGGAACATCCAGGAGCTCTCAAGTATTGCACTGCATACATATACTTTTGGGTATAGCCATGGAAAGGCAAGTCTTTTAGTCAACCCAGGAAGAGCTTGCCAGAACAAGAAAAAAGATAAAAAGAAAGGTGATGATGTATATTTAAGCAATCTACTCTAAGGAACAACACATACGACAAACATATCAGGAGCAAAGAAGCACATTTCTGAGGCTTGAGTACAGTAACCAGCTCTGGGTCCTCAGCAGAAACCAGTTGCTCCCACTGCTCTCATCTGCTCTACCGTTTTCAAAGGTAAAGTCTACCTTTATCAAAGCTAGAGTCTGAATTTTTACTTTTGTCTGCCCTCTTGCTTGGGAAAGGGACGAGAGGTGAATACACAACAGCCACTTTTCCTCTCGACAGGACACCCACAGTTTAAAGACAAGACATGGGATCTCAGAAGACACATCCTGTCCTATGTTTCCGCATGAATTCACAGCTTTGGACACAAATGAGGAGTCTGAGGATTTCATGTTGAAAATAAACAAGAAAAAAGACAGGAAAATAAAACTATATATAGGTCCAGCATGAAAAAATGACATGAGAAAGTGAAGGTTTCTTTTTTGATTTCCTGTCTTTTTCTTTACTATGTTTAACTGTGAAATCGCCACTGAATTCTCATTGTTATTATATAGTTTCTGTACATAGCTGTTCACAGAGTCCTTTGAAATCTGTGGATGAAAGGAAGTATCAATCTTCTTTTAAAGAACTATTCATTTGAGATTAAACAGTGCTAAATGCTGAGCCCTGAACAAAAGGTTTAAGCACATGTAAGTCTTGCTGAAATAGAGCAACAGCGCCCAGTACTTTACAGGATCAAACCTGTGATTTGGGGTTTTTAAACCCTTAATTCCCTATCCTTTCCATTCTCTTTTTAAACCTATCTTGGTAACTCAGATCCTGCTTTAGTCAGATGAATTCCTCATACAAAACACTGAGTGACCTTCAGTCCTAGTGCAGTGATAAATCAAGAAAAACCCTACACCAATGCAAGCTGTACCATCCATTGGCACCATCGTACCATTGACAGCAAATACTCAGTTTTCATATTCTAAGACTAGAACTAATGGTGCAGAGCTAATACACAGAACACACGGGTATATGTAAATGAAAAAGAAAATTTTCACTTTTGCACTTCCAGAGTGTAACAAAACTCTTCTTCAGTGCAATCTTACTTTATTTCTTGAAAGGTGTAATATACTTCTATCCACTGGATCACACAGGCAATCAGGACCTCTTTCTGGTATCTCTTAAACTGTTTCTCTTTGCCTGTGGTTCCTCTCTGTTCACTGACTTTACTCAAGGTTTACAAATTGGAGTACGTATTAGTGCAATCAACATTCAGGAATTTTGAGTGAAATAATTTTGTAAGTAATGACACATTTCAGGAGACATGATTTTTTTAACAAGCAAAATGATAAAAATTACTTTGATTTCATTCTAATAGCCAAACTAATTTATACAGAAAAACTAAAACAGCCTGCACTTGTAAAACTGTAATATAATTTTGTCTTCTTAAGCAATTCTTTGCATTTTAGGAATGTAGTGCCAAATGTAGAAGTATTCATTGAAAGGATAAGCTACCCTATTGCGACATGGAGACGTGGGCAACATTAAGCAACATTAAACTAAATTATTCCTACACTGAATTCACAAATGCAAGATGAGGTCAGATGTTCTCAGTAAGATGTTCTTTTTTCTAGATCTGTAAGATTAGTTTATCCAATTGGGAGTGGTTGAGAGGCACAGCAAAGATAAAAAGGCTCCTTCAAATGTCTGTTGCTTATACATTTTATGAAAACTGAATTTCATAACTTTCTTAAATAGGCAACGAGGTTGGAGTGAGCAATATCCAAGGGTCCCTTACAAATTCAACTATTCTGTGAGTTACACGAGCTACTTTGTGGCAATATCGCAGAATTATACAGGCTTGCAAGGGACCTTATATCACTCTGATTCTGTGGTTTGAGTACAGTTTCTGGTGGGCGAGATCAACAATACAAGATTGCACCATGCTTATGTCTGATAGACATTCTCATTCAAAAAGATAATTTATAGAAAATAACAGTGACTTTAAAACACATGTTGTCGTTGCCAGCAATAAGCCCTTACCACTCTCCTGCAAGAGGATAGCAACAGATACACTCTCTTGACCCTGACATCAGGCTGTAGTTAGTGGCGTGACTGAAAACAGAGTGAGCCTGTTTCCCTGGCTTATCATTCTGCCACCCAGCGACCTTTAGGTCAGATGTTTTCTGAACCTGACCTTATATATCTTGGCCACCCGCTCAGCTTTGCAGACCAAACTAGGAACTAAGTTCTGATTTTTGGACCAACTAGAGCAGACCGACTTGTGTCCATGCTGCTCAGGACAGGACTAGCTTTGTCCACACTGCATAACACATACCCCATGTCATCCGCATGACAGCCTCAAATTAACCAATTGATGAGACAGGCAAACCACAATTCTCCACAGCAGTGATTGTAAAAGCACGACAACGACATTGCATTGCCACATCCAAGTCCTTGAAGGGACTTGGTTGTCTTGCTCTCAAGAGGAGCCTAAACGTGAACTGCACGGAGATGCTGTGTATGATCTAGGGGTCAGACATGGGTCTGACCAATGCAAAAAAAGCAGATGAATAGCTTAAAAACTCATTCTTACCTTTCAAAGCTCCTCAAGGATTTTCCCTCCATTAAATTTTCTATTTTTTTAACCTATAACAAGCATTTGGCATCTACAAATCCTTTTGTGATGCACAAAAAAGTATCTCCTTTTACTTATTCTGGTCATCACCCCTGTTAATTCTATCTGATGGCCTATATATTTTGCGTCATGAGAGACAACAAAAAATTTGTCCTTCTAAATCTTCTCCATGCCACTTATGACTTTACAAATGTCAGTCATGTCCTCTTAAATCATCCTTTTTCCAGGTTAAATAGTCAGAGCCGATGTATTTTTTCTCTCATGGAGACAATTTTATATGTTTGATCTCCCTTATCACCTTTCCTCATGCCCTTTCTTCTATATACTTTATGGAAAAAGGAGGGCAGGATGGCACTGTAGGTACATAAATTTACACAGGAATGTGACAGAAATATAAAAATTGCTTTGACAGGTCAGAGAAAGTCCATTTAGCCTAATATCCTGTCTTTGATGGTGGTGAAAAAGGTAATACCACTGTTCACTGTTTCGCTGTCTATTTCTTTCCTGGTGGATCCAATATTAAGCTCGATATTAAACTATGAAGTGTCCTCCTTCAATCCACAACGTCATCAAAGCTTGTGCACTTTCCCCAACTGCACTAGCTGATTTAACATCTGTCTACAAACCCCATTAAACCCATATCTTCAGTACTATTTCTACCAATCTACAACACTATTTTTTCCAACTGCACTATCTGGTTTAACATCTATCTACAAATCCAGTTTAACCCATATCTTCAGTGCTACTTCAAAATATTCTTGATGTTCAGTCATCCATCAATCATCACTGAGCTCTGAGCTGATGTTTTCATAGATATATTTACTATCCCCCCAAGATTGTACTCCAAAAAAGTAATAGCCATCCACTGCCCTTGTAGTACACATATAAATTGAGGATTGCATTTCTTCATTATTTTTACCTTACATTTACCACAGCTGAACTTCATATGTCATTTTATCATCCAGTTCCATAAGCTTCTTTTTTAACTCTTTACAAACAGGATTTATTTTGTGATTATAAGTAACAGCCTTGTCAACATGTCACTATCATGTCACCTTGCTCTCCGGCCTTCTACTCAACTATTTATAAAGACTTTGAATTGTAAGAGCCCTACTGCAAATCCATTTAGACTCCACTGGCATCCCCTCTCCACTGACAGAACTAAATGCTTACTCATATTCTCTATTTCTGATTTTTCATCCAACTAGATACTACACAACGTTTAGGAGGGGCCTTGTATTAAAAGCCTTTAGGAAACCCAGATGGATTACATTCTCCTCCCCACTGCTGAGGGCTACTTCCCTTTCAACAGATTTGCACTGGAGCACGCAAGCTGAAATAGCTCAGCACAGACCTTGAGGAGAGCTAACAATTAAACTGAGTGAATATCTGGGAGTTCCAGTTCTCAAGCTTGCAGACCTCGACCCTTTTCTGAAAGGCACATAGATATACCCTACACCAGCCACAAGCTCAGTGACTTTCACACACTAATAGTTTTGACTCTTAACAGGTTTGTCCTCCTTATTCTTCCTCAGTACGTTGCATTTCTACACGGCATTACTATGTTCCTGTATAGTAACCCTTTTTGTCAGGGCAGTTTCTAGTGATGTGACCAGTGAAGACCTCTGATTTTTTCATTTGCAGTTCCCTGGATACCAGTTGCAACACTGAAAGATTCACATTTGCTATCTTCCACTTCAATGCAAGATGCTGTGAAGGTCAGATTATTTGTATCTACCTAAATATAAGTGTGAGCATTAAACTATACATTCCCAAACAGGAAATTCTAGCCACAGGCACTTAAAATATTTAAATTAAATATGATCTGCTATCACAAAAAGGTTGCATTTAGCACCATGTAAATTTGGGCAAATTAAAATGTTCAGTAATGTAAAACCTATTCACACTCTGAGATAATAAATCCCATTTCCAAATCTACGTTTTCCAAGTTCAGTGTTATTTCTTGTTACACAGTGTTAAAGTATACCCTCTTAATTTATTCCCTTTCTGTATCTGTTACTTCTAATACGTACATTTAACTCTACTGAAGAAGCTCATTGATTTCTGTTTAACTTTATCCATGTGAATTTTGCTCTACAACCTTGTGTCTTTGCTCATCATCTATCAAAATGGGGCAGGCTACCATCAGGTCAGGCTTAAAAAAAAATATACATAAGATGATCGGTGCATTTATTGCTTTCTTCTTTTAGCGTTCATAAATTTGGTCAGAAAGCAGCATCTTCATGCTAAAGCATACACACAATTTATTCAGTCTGGCTTTTTCAGCTAGTTTTAAAAATTTAGGAAATCCAAGGTGCTTTGGTTCAAGCACCAAAGAAATTCAAATACTACCTGTACTTAAGAAGAGTGGATCTAATCTAAATTAGCTTGATAGAAGTAATTTCTGCTTCATTGCTGATATTTATAATATTATGGCATACTGATTAACTTTCAGGATTGCCAGCAAATACGCTAGGGCTTACTTCTCCTCTCTGACTCTTCTGTGTATATTTCCCACCTGTTTATTTCCTATCCAGGAGCAGAAATAGCTCTACTGGAACATGTCTTCTGAATGCATAAATTCTTTTCCATTACCTAAAAAAAAATAAAAAAACCCCACAGCATAATGCAATTGCAGTAGATATTATCAGTATGATAAATGCCTTTTATAGTTCTCATGGTTTCAAATGAAATTAATTTCAGAAGCTGCATCAAATTTCCTTCCTATTACTCCAAATCATGTCACTGCAGTACTTTGGATGACCTACTCTGCATTTCTGTGTTTGAATATGTTTAAGCCTGTTTTCAATGTAACATGAAGTCTGATTTTCCTTGACGGAATATTTGGTGGTTTTAGAATTTTACAGCTTCTTTTTCCATATATCAATCTAAGTTACTCTTAAGGAGAAAGACACTGATATTTAAAAAAAGCTAGAAATAGGATGCAATAACACATAGTGAGATGACTGAAAGCTCTGTAAACAAACAGCTCTGAAAGACCAAAAAACGCCTATTTCCCAGTCATGCCAGGCAGGAAGTTGTATTTAATGATCCCTGAATAGCTTTATGAATTCAGAGCAGGAAAAAATATTTAAAGCAATTTCTATCTTAAAGATCACATAAAATAACAAAGTTTACATAAATCATATTGGCTGATGATGTTTCTCCAGTAGCTGCTGTTTATGACAGACAAACAGATGAGGGAATAAGAAAAGTGATACCATGTTAATGGCCCAGCGAAGACAGAAAAAAGCATCACAGCTATTTATCTCTTAAAATCTATGGGTGAATACTTGGTATAAACCCAAGAGTACTAAAACCAAAAGTGAAGCAGTTTATGTTCTTTTTCTTTGCTTAACTATATAAAGATGCAAGAAATATATGCTAGCCAGCTCTGGCTTGACAAAGACTCATAATCAAGGAACATATGAAAGGAGAGAAGAATCGAATTCTCAAATTTTCACTCTGGTTCCGTACATGTCAGTACATTCGTAAGGAATTTACTTGTATTATCCCGTGGCTGCTAGAATGAAAACTAGAGAAGAGACTATGTCAGAGCTAAAGAGAGGGCAAGCTGTAAAGCAGATGCTTTTGAAACACCAGTTAGACATGGTGGTAGACACCAGAAGACCTTCCAAGCATAACTGATCTGTACCAAAATACTTAAGTCAGTTCTTTGCCTTGCTACAAGGAGCATCTGCAGAAGACTTGTATGAGATACTGAAGCAATAGCATATTAAGGACATGAGAATGAAGAAAACTTGTTTGCTGTTTCCACGTAGTTTCAAAGCTATGTTAAGTTTCATCAGCAAATATATGAAGAATAAAAGTTTGCTCGATAGGAGCAACAGTTAAACTCAGTTTCCAGAAGGAAAAACATAAGATTGCCATTTAAATTGTTATCTTATATTCCCACCAGGTGAGACAACAGTTGACTGATTCAATATCTCAGTTAGCATTAGACTCAACGAATTATATGAAGAAAATATATGAAGGACACCCACCCTGCCGTAAATCATCTATGCCTTGCAGATAAGAAAAAGAAATAAAAAACATTGAGACATGAGAGCATTACCTGGGTCATAACCTTGGCCACTTACTTCATCTGCTAGCTAATTCTCACAGATAGATATTAAAGTTGAGGAATATCTAAGAGTAACAGAATGGAGATGGCACCACAAAACTGACCAAACAGTATTCACTGTAGAGAAAGAAAGTGGAGGAAAGGGCATATCATATCCATAGGGTACGCTCAAAGCAAGGCATTCTCCACATGGATAGTAAGGAGACAGAAAAAAGCCTATCAAGTCAAGACAATGACTGATTTCTTTTAATAAGTGTTTCTGTGAAAACCAAATACGTTTCATAAAAAGAACAGCACTACCTGGATGGAATTCTATGGACTGTCTTACCCCAAAACATCAGATAAAAAATTAAATAGACATCAAGTCTCAGATGAAGTGAAAACTTTCCCTATTGCTTCTTTCCAATGATGGTGCACAACTGATCTGCACTACTTTTATAATAAGGAGAAGTCCTATAGCAAAGACCATTTAGGTCTGTGGGAATTCCTGCAGATTTCAGACATCTTTGGATATAGTACATCTTGCAGTATCAATGCTTTAACTGCTCACAGACATGCAGTTAATTGTATTCTCTAGTCACAAAGCCATAAACAAATTCTGTGTATGTGACCTCCAAATACCTTGATTAACCTCGCTCACTGAAGATCTAGTCCACTGCTCACAGATGTCATGCAGGTCTGCATCAGGGCCCAAGAGCTTCAGATACAGAGTGGGAGGATGATTTGACACTCACTATAAAAGATAGCTGGACTGAGATTTAGGCTGTGCTAGGACGTTTGAACAAACAGCAAAAGGATTGCTCAAAGCCTAACCAAGTAGTGAGAAAACCACTTGGGAGTCCCATGGTGCAAAACTGATTTCAGTGAGACGTGCTTGGGCAGGATGAGGGGCTGGAATTCCAGTCACGCACAGCAGCTCATGTGGGTCCTGCATAATTTATCTGTCTCTGATTGGTAACTTTAATGGTACTGCAACCTTCTAATTTAAGAAATTAAAAATATGCAAAGTTATATTAAATGCATGATGGGGGTGGCAGCCAAATCTCGATGAATTTAAGTGCCACTTCCTTCCCCATCACATGGCTGGTGCCTCTCAAACAGGAGTGCTAATAAGTCTAATGCCCCCACTGCAAGTTAAAATTGGTGAAGCTACCACTGATGGCTATAATCTTCATACCAGCCTAGCCCCATCCATGCAGAGAGCAGTGAGATGTGTGGGGTATTATTGTTAGTTCCCACCTACACATCAGTTCTGAAACTCTGGTAAACACGATTCAGGAAGACTGTTCTCCACCAACGCTCAAATTACATAAAGGCATTGATTACATCAAAATGAGAAAGGCAACATTTTCCCCCTATATCTCAGGCTTAAAGATTTCCACTGAAATAATAAAGTTCATTTTATTTTTTAAATTCTTGTTCATGTTTCCCAACACCAAATCTCTAAAGGTTTCGAATGCCCAGAAAATCACTTTCTAGAGACAGCGTTCTGGGGTTCTGGTTCCCCAGTGAGACAGACGGATATTCACTTCTAGTTTTGTTTTGCAAAAGTGTTATACCGGTTTGACATTGCCCACAGGCACATCTTGCAGGGCTGCCCGTAACACCTGCACCTCCACTGAGCTCTGCCTCCAAGGCATGCATGAGCATGTTGCTCTTTGCACAGAAGAGGGAGATGAGGGTGGCACAAGCAGCCAAGATGATGGATCCAGCTGCAGCACAGAGCAACCACTAAGAAGCACATCTCAGTTTCTGAGTGCATGTTTGGAGGAGGTAGGAACATGCAGCTCAGGCACTGATGTCCTCACAGTTTACTTTTTCTTTTAAAGAACACCATCAGAGTCAGGCTTTGGTTTTAGAGAGACTCTTCTTGTCATCTGAGAAAGGTGAAGGATAAGAAAGCAAGAGAGTGTCAGCAGAGTACAAGAGGAGAAGTAAAGAGAAAAAAGGGCAGAAGCAAAGAGCCAAGGATTTATTTATTCTTTGCCCTCAAGTAGTTTTTCTTTTTGTTGGTTGGTTTGTTGGGGTCTTTTTAAGTATTTCTGCCTACTGTATGTACACATGCAAGTGCATTAGCACTTAAATGTTCTAACTTGCAACAGGTCACCATTATGCCTATACCTATACATAGCAACAGACTTCCTGCTATAAAAGCAAGACAGAAAATAGATGGATTTAAACCAAAGTATCACCTGTGCTCTCCAGACAAGAAACAAGACAAAGAGAAATCAAGAGACTTGACAAGGCCAGGGAAAGAAACGCAAACCCACTGAATCCGGGTTCTGCATCCCCTTCTCTCCTGATCAGAGCAGGGCTTTCACACTGGTTGCTCCTATACTGCTATTTTTTCTGGCTAGCCATTTTCTTCTACCACCCCCAAAAAATTAATTTTTTCAGAGGTACTTAATTTTTGTCTGACCTATTTGTTTCTTTGTGTAACCACTGGGTCATCAAAAAAAAAAGAAAAAAAGAAAAAGAAAAGTAGCAAATTGTCAGCAGTAACGAACTACAAGGCCTCAGGATGGTTGAACTGAGCACGTTTCTACAAAACAATTAAATACTTTTCAGTGAAGAATTCTACTTCACCTGATGGTAAAAAGTATATTAGGCAAACTGGAGGAGGTAAGACTGAGCTTCAGGTAACAGTCAGCCTTTATGTTGGTTTATAATGATAATTAGCAGCATTGTAAACACAAATTCAAACAGTAGGATCACAATACAGCATGCAACTGAACACTGCCTTTTCCTTGTTTTGCTCTGATGCTCTCTTAGGGAGTGGGAATCCCTTCACTGCCCTTATCTGTGAGACTTTTCTTGCTTGATGGATACTATAACGTGTATACCTTCAAGTATTTGACATATAGAGGCGATGCCTGGAAATCTAAAACCAAGCACAAATAATCACAGTGGGTCAAAAAAAGATTTATCTTCCCAAGTATCCCAGTTCTAAGTAGATGTTGAGCAAAAGACCATATGAACAGTAAAATATGATGGTTGTTCTCCCAGTGCATTCTTGCAGCTTCCAGCAATCAATACTTTATGATTTTCTCCAAGTAAAGACTCTCAAAAATTGTATTGAACAGCCATCAGATGATCTATGCTTCAGGACTACGTATGCTCCACTTCTGAACTGTTCATTTTTTTCCCTTTGCAACATTCTGTGACAATAATACCACAACTTAATGATGTCCTGTATGGAAAAACGTGATTTTGATTCTTGCAGTCTCACTTGCCCTATCATTTTATTGCATCTCAATTTTTTACAGTATGAGAAACAGTGCAGAACACCATGTTTACTGCTATAGGCCACTTACCACTGTACAGACCCATCATACCCTCCCTCAGACATCTTGGAAGTTTCCAGAACTGAAGAGTCCAAGAGTTTATTTAATGTCTCTTTATTCCACACTACCTTCTATTGTAGTCTTTCTTAATTTTGTCTTCCCTAAGCCTAGAGCATCTTATGCTAGTATTTGCTTTATAACATCAGTTTTCAAGGTGTGATAATGCAATAAAGTTCAAGGAAGCACAGAACAGTATATGATGATACATTTGTATTCTGTAGGTAAAGGCTTTTGTAGTGTTTAAAGAGAGTTTGAAGAAGCATCTAACGTTTCGGAAATAAGGTGCCTATATGAGATCAATTTATATATAGAAGAGATTTATGAACTGTAGACTGGGAAGTTCAAATTGGCTACTTTTCCATATAAAGCTATCAAACACAAGGGGTTTCTATGAAGATTCTTTCACAGAAGAACACACAAGATGTTTGTAAAGTCCACATCAGTGGGTCTGACGGTCTGGACTCACACTCCAGGCTTTTAGAATACACGTATGTATCTCCAGCTAATAAATCCCACACAGGAATACAGCAGTATGCCTTAAGCTCTTCCCTCCCCTGTTTTGCACAAACCTCTAAGAACTATCATGGAACACATTGCAGATGACCTCAGCTTTTGTATGGTAAACAGGGAGAACAAAAGTCCCCAAGGAAGCTTAGTCTCAAGCAGTATGAAGCGTGTACAACTGAAGTTACACATAGAAACAGTCAGGAAGCCAATGCTGTTCAGTCAGTAAATGATCAAGCATCAAAGAGAGGATGCATCTTAACCATGCCTCCATATTATAGATGCTATAGTTCAGGCTTTTAGATTTTCACAATATAAAAAGATACTGACAGTCGTACAGTGGTTACTATTCTAGAAGATCCCCAGGAGACAGTATTTATTTAGGTAGAAAACTGTTTCTGAGGATAGCCTCATGGGAGATTCAGTACATCTCTTCCTGAGCTTCCCAAGGGGACAGCAGTCAGACAACCTCACTTCAGCATCCTTCAGTACAACACAAACAACATAATGCAGGACATTCACCCAGGACAAGCAGACAGCCACTGTCACTGTCTCATTAGGATGTCATGAGAAGTAAAGGCTTCAGACACAGGAACATTAGTATTCCAGCCACTGAATCTATGGTGTATATAAAAGCCATCTTTTCCCTGCACATATTTATATGTATATTACTTAATACCAGAGGGAAACCCTTTCCAAAGCTTTTTTTCACCCAACTTGCAGTACATGAACCCGGGTCCTGTCTCTAAGCCACAGGCCTGAGGCCATTCTATTTATAGACACCCTAGCCTTGAGTAAAATACACAGTATGTTGATTCCGCTAATAAAACCAGCATCATAGATGGCTTTCTCCAGCATATTATCCATATCCAGTTCTCTGAGCCTCTGGTGTTTAATTAATGCATTTAACATGAACACAGCATCTAAATACTTAAAATTGCCAAGGTTTCTGATCTCAGACATATAGTGAAAAGAACTTGAGTTACTTATCCATAGGTTTCACTTTCATGATATCAAGTGCCCAAAATTAGAAGCCCTGAATTCTCAAAATTATTCAAGGAATCATACATACATACACAGGTATAGATATATCCTGAAATTTGCATTTTGTTTAGCAAAAAAGCATCTCTCAGTTTTGTCTGAATAAGCATTTCTGCTTACAGCTCTCCTAAAAATCAACCACATTTTCTGGAGAATTGAAACAAAAAATGAAAGAAAAATAAGTTTTTATGGTCCTAAGGATGCTTTCATTGTGAATTCAGTCAAATCTGTTGGCTATGCCTGTGAGTTTGAGAAATGGTTGGGAATCTTGCATTGATCAATATTCCTCTCATTTACTCCTAATGCCTGAATCGTGCTTCTGGCTGAGGTCCCAGTCTGAGACACTGGTGAGAATAGCTAGTGCTAATAAACTCTCATTTAACTTCTCATCCTTTCCTCACAGGGAAAGTAAAGCAGAGGATGGAAAAAAGGAAATAAGGTGCCTATTCCTAAACCAGATATTAATTTTCCCTTCAAATCTACTACTTGCAGAAACAAAAAAGAAGCCATGAAGGTGTTCACACACTGCTGACAGAGGTACAGTGAATAAAACTCTAAAGAGGTGAATCTCCAGTTCCGGGGCAATGATAACTAGGAATTCAAACATCTGGAAAAATTGCCATGCTGGCCCCACCCCTTCTGCCATATCATTCCATTTAAACATTATATTTTAGAGCTAAAAAGAAAAATGTTTCCATTAGTTTTGGTACATTGAGACTCTAAGTAATGCCCCATTAGCCTCACATAGCTTACATCTGCTTTTACTTAAATATGAAAAACATAATACCCCGTGGTCATGATATAGCTTGTATCTTTTCTGTCCCTCGAACTAATCATTTTCAACATCCATTCCTCACAAGTATGACACGTTCAGGAGGAAAGCAAGACAGTACCAGTATTTTGCTTGTTGCCCTGTGCTCTAAAAACAATCCCAGGTTGTGCAGAAGCCACAGCCAGCACAAAGTTTGTGGGGACTGAGCACCAGAACAATTTCTGGGGAATGTGAGGAGAGAGATGATGACGATGCTGGGGATGATAACAACAACAAAACCAGTAATAATAACAACAATAAAAATAGCTTATAGCTTTTTTGTACCATGTCTCTCAACAGTAGATGAGGATCATAGAATCATAGACAACATAGACAATAAATCATTCCTCACTCATGAGCTGAGATACGAGGTGGTGAATGGACCATAATGAATAGGACAGATAAATGGCTGGAGAACACACCCTTTGTCCTCAAATTTCCCAGCTACTCTGTCTGGAACTGTTTTGCTCTATCCAGCTTCACTGGCAAGAATTCCTGAGAGCCCTAACAGGAGTTTAAAAGCCCCAGGGAGGGCAGAGCAGCTCCACCACCTGCTATCCCTGGAGGGGAATCCATGTCAGGATGCTGGATTCAGACCAGAGCAGGGAGATGTGATTATACCTCTCAGCACCACCTCGAACGAATCTGCTCTTTCGCCTTTTGCACAAAAGACCTGAGTGATTCTCCAACTGTTCAACGAAGAAAGCAAGCATATTCTTAAAATAACTAATTTCATGGGATTTTAAGGAAAGCATTGCCCTCTTCATGTGGCAATTCCTCTTCAAAGTGAAGAAGGAAAAAAAAAAAGAAATATTTCCATAAAGCCTATAAGTGAGAACTTATGACTTATGTACACAGTGGCCATTAACACACGGGTTTACCAAATCCCTTAGTGTAATGATTTACTCTAAGTTGTTCTCCTATCACACTAATGATTTCCCCTAATTAAAGAGGTATACTCATACTAAACACTCCACCCACTAAGAGGCACGTCTGGATATCTTCAAAAATACTAAGATTGACAGAATTATTTCCATTACAATAAACAATCTTAAAAGAGACAGACTTTATGGATTTTCCTTTTCTCTATTTGACAGCCATCAGCTACTAACTTCACACACACACACCTAACTGAAGTCACCACAATACTGCAGCCTTCAGTGAGTGAAGTAAACTGTACAGCCAGCACTAGGCTAAGAATAGGGAGAGTACAGCAGTCCCAATACAGTCAGTAGACAGACAATATTTCATTACAAGACTCAATACAGTACACATCGCACAATCAATATCTCTACTGAGATCCATCCCAGTTCAGCAAAGCACCCAATTCAGCCAAGTATGCATTAGGAAAGTTTTGCAAGGGTGCTGAACTGGGCCTCGCTTTTATCCTTAGCATAGCAGAACTAAGGACACTTAGTAATCCTTAGTGTCCTTCAGTGGACACTACCTTCTTTCAAACGAAGCACACATACACACAAAAAAAGTACCCTCACTTGTCAGATATCAAAAGGAAGCACCATCAGATGAAATCTGAGGAGTCTGACACTTCTTATGAGACCCACAGGCTACTGTCTCGTGACTTGTCAGGCCATGACAAAGAGGATGTAAAAACATAGCACTAAGCAGCAACAGATAAAGCCACGTTTAACTCTTTCCATCAGCCAGGTCTCAAATGGATCTTCTCACGCCGTAGCCTGCTTCCTTACAAACCTTAGGCAAGGAGTCCATGAATCACAGGGCAACTGTGACTTGCCCGTTTTGGTTGTTTGGTTTGGTTTGTGTTTGTTTTGACTGAGAAGCAGCATTTGTCATCTGACTGCAGAGAAATCTCTGGGAAAAAAAGTCATTAATGTCCCCCATTTTGTCCCAGTGAAGACATTCCTGTTCTTGTGATGAATAAGTAGGCTACGGGAAATACAGTAATCTAATTTCCACTTTTAGAAAGCATCATACTAAGGTCATTTAAAAGAAAACTTGACAATTGCTTTATTTTGTGAGAAATAAAAATAGTCCTCAAAGACAGATGGAAGTCAGTAACATTATAAGAAGCAATTAAGTGTAGAAAAATGTCATTAAAACATTGTTTGCTGCAAGGTTAACCACTAAGAAATATATTCTATCCAGTGAATTACATAATAATAGATCTTATTCGGTGAATGTAGTCGGCAATCTTTTAAGCTACTTTTCTTTTCAGTTGGGAGTTTTACATAGCAACTCTTCCCTACTTCAGTTAAATACTACTTAATTAAAAACAACACTAACAGGTTAAAAATTCAGAGAATTAAAATGATACACCTCACAAAGCAAACAATGTTTAATAAGAAGTGTTTTCTTTTGGATGAAACATTTTAATACTTGCAGAAATAATTGATGTTGGCAGAACTTTGATATCAGTAGACCTCTAGTGGCTATTACTGTAATTGATGATTACATTACTTTTTTTCTTTTTTTTTTAATATTCTCTTCAGAAAACAAAACAGGAGAAAAACACATAGGAGCAAAACTGCAACAAATTGTACAAAAAACATACTAAATGTCTCATTTCACAAGTATTATCCAAGAAGTATTTAGGGATACTCCTCCCCATGGGTTTTAATAAAATTACACAGCTAAACACCTTTACTAATCTCATCATCAAAACCCAAATCTGAGTCAGCAGTGGATGTTTTAAAATTTCCTGAAATTAACTCAAAAGTATTTGCCAAACACTCTAAAGGAGGTATTTATAGGCTGACTCTTAAAAGGGACAGGAAAGCGCTGCCACACTCCCCAGTCGGCATTTGTGCCCTCACTCTGCCCACACATGGACCCTCCTCACTGCTCTCTGTCAGGAAGGACCCCAGACTCACAAGTCAGCAGTGGTCCCCAGAGGGCTCAGGACAGTCCTCAGTCTGGATGGGGATCTGTGGAACAGGAGAACGTTATGTGTCAAGTGGTATAGCTAGCCATGATTCTAAACCAGCCACGGCCAGAGTCAGCCATTGTTGATATTGGGTAAAATATCCATTTTAATGACTCTACATTTACTTCGGCTAAACTGTCACAATTTGGTGCCAATCGGTTGGTGTGAAACAGACAGAATTCCCTGCAATGACTTAGTAAAGAAACCAGTAAAGGGTAGGCCTTGACAACCTTTGAAAAAGGCTGCATTAGCTCAATGCTGTATCAAAGCCATGGATTTGATGCCTGAATGGGGGACACAGAAGCCTAAAAGTTTAAGCCTTTGCCCATTTAGCTTGCTAATTAAGAGTTTCTGTCATGACACAACAATCCCCACATTATCCGAACGGTTCAGGACCCTGGGTTGACAACTAGAATTCTTACTTTTCCCACATTTCTCAAAATGAAAGGGTCAGATTTTCAACAAAATGCAGAAAGGCAAAGTGAATAAGAAGACAATCTATGTGAACATATCTGAATGCGAACCATCTTACTCTTGCCATGTGCCTAGGCTTTGGCTTTTTTAGATAGCATTAACTACCTTTTTCTCTTAGGGAGTCCAAGGAGAATCAAGGGTTTTTTTCTTCTAAGCAGGTACACCTGGAATCTTATGGTATTAGTTAGAAAGCAGTAAGGAAATTGAATTTCCACTGCCTGAGGGTCTCCCATTTGCCCATTTAAGAGGCTCCATTTTAGTTGGTTTGCACATACTACATCTTTCAGACATATTTTAGACTCGGAACAGCTATCATTTTCTCTTCCTCTTGTAGTGTTGCAACAACGAAATCAAAAGAACTCTGCTTGGTCAAAATTGTTCAAGAAATTTTTGGTATGACCTCCTTCCTATTCTTGCAAAAAAATTGTTAATCATACGTATAATCAGAAAACTTGATTCTTACTTAAGGGACAATGGTGCACCAGCGCATGAAATCTATTGCTTTCTGATGGACCTTTGTGCCAAGGTGACTTTCCCAACCTCAAATGATCACAAAAATGCAATTCTGCACCACCTATTTAGGCTCAGAACCTAAATAAGTGGTATCTAGAAAATATATACATAACCTTACACTTATTTGTGTACACAAAGGCAGAAAACACAACACCCTCAGAAGGTTGGACCTTGCTTTGCCATAGGATTTTAAAAAAGAATTGAAGGCCTACTGTCAAGGACCAACAATTTGAATGAAAGAACCACGTTGGAAATGAGTCTAAAGAGGTCTGGGCACACACTGGGAAGCACCGTGATGTAACATGTATGTACCAGAGCAAAAATCTCTCCCTTGAGGAAGACCTTCCAGTACATACTAACTGAAACTATTCTTGACTGATTATTGTAGGCTGAGCACTTGAAAAAGAGAGTTTAAAATATTTGCAGCTAGGCATCTGTGCTGGGTTCAGATGAGCTAGAGTTAATATATTTTTCTAGGTTTTGCTGCATTTCAGATTTGGTATGAAAAGAATGTCAGTAGTGTATATTGTTTCAGTTGTTGCCAGGTAATGTTTATATTTTTCAAGGACTTTTTTCAGCTTCCCATAGAAGCTGGTAAGGAGCCCAGATAGAAGAAGAGAATGCCCAATGGAATATTCCATACCATAGACAATATGCTCACTACATAACTGAGGTTAATCAGGGGTAAGGAGATACTCACCATCACTGCTCAGCACAGTCCAATTCACCAATTTACCGGATGGTGAGAGTGAATTGTCTTGTATATTCTTTTACTATTTTTTTACTATTTATTATTTTTCCTTTTCTGTTATTATTCTATTAAATTGAATTTATAGGAGCCCACAAGGTTGTTTTTCCCCTTTCCCTTTTGCTTCTTTTTCTCCCTCTTCTCCCTGCCCTTCTGGAGGAATGGGGAGAACGTCACAAGTGGCTGCATGGTCCCAGCTGCAGGCAGCATTCATACTTTCAAGGAGTTCAGCAGATGATCTCTTGGCAGTCTATGTGCAGTAACTGTCTATTCAGATAGGATGATGACTGTTCATTATCAAATCATTTCTTTGCCTAAGGGTGTTGCCAAACTTGTTAAGTTTGGCTNCCCAGATAGAAGAATAGAATGCCCAATGGAATATTCCATACCATAGACAATATGCTCACTACATAACTGAGGTTAATCAGGGGTAAGGAGATACTCACCATCACTGCTCAGCACAGTCCAATTCACCAATTTACCGGATGGTGAGAGTGAATTGTCTTGTATATTCTTTTACTATTTTTTTACTATTTATTATTTTTCCTTTTCTGTTATTATTCTATTAAATTGAATTTATAGGAGCCCACAAGGTTGTTTTTCCCCTTTCCCTTTTGCTTCTTTTTCTCCCTCTTCTCCCTGCCCTTCTGGAGGAATGGGGAGAACGTCACAAGTGGCTGCATGGTCCCAGCTGCAGGCAGCATTCATACTTTCAAGGAGTTCAGCAGATGATCTCTTGGCAGTCTATGTGCAGTAACTGTCTATTCAGATAGGATGATGACTGTTCATTATCAAATCATTTCTTTGCCTAAGGGTGTTGCCAAACTTGTTAAGTTTGGCTGGTCAATCTGGATAACACTGGAAACCAATATTACTCTGAAGAAACTTTATAGTGTGTGCCAGCACAGATAACCTGCCAATACAAAGTTGGTTGAGCAATACAAATAAAAGTGACATGGTTGTTTTCTAAAAACAACAAAAAAAAGCCCCAGGTAATTTATTTACAAGGATACTCTGCATTGCTGAGCAAACAGCTACAAACTGGAAACTAAAATGTGTATTAGTTCCCAGTATTTAACACTTCTTAGGATCTGAACATACCAGAGGAGTGCACTCTTCATTATTTTTTAACCTCTATTAAAATAGTATTTTGCTTAATCAGTGTATCAGCCAGATCATCCAAACACAGGAATTATACACTGTGTGAAAATGAGATGAGCTTACAGCTCAGATGGTTCTTGACACATCCTGCCAAGACAAACACTCATCCAGTTAAGATACTGTTCTTTACCCTGCTTCTCCAAAGCTACCTCAGAGTCAGAAGCTGGGAGGAGCAAGCTCTTCTGGACAACCTTCAGCTCTCCCTGTATGCTCCTGGTAACAGTCTCTTTGGAAACAGAACAGCGGGAAGCCACCAGATAGGGAAGAGCTTCATATAACCAAGCTTCTCTCATTGCAGTTAAGCACAGAAGTGCCTCCACCTGAGTGTGAATTCAATATGGAATGGAAAACTCAGTGGAAATGGAGTAAGTTTGAACTCCCTGCCATACATATTTGGATCTGTCCAGAAACAGAACAAGAAGGGTCAGAATGTCAGCAGTTAATAATGAAGAGCTGAGAGCTCAAGGCATTTTCTGGGCTCAGCTGATCCTGAGGGCCTCCAGCCCAAGGCAGGCCCTGCAGAAGACTGAAGCTCTAGAATCAGAATCAGTGAAAATATCCACTACTGTGATTCTGCTGCCAAAATCCTCTCTGTGTCGCAGGGTTTGCTGGTGCTTTTCAACTCTATAAAACTCATTTGGGCTAAAGATGTGGAAATGCAATCCATGAGACTCTAACACTAGCTAATAAAGACCTGGAACCTGGTTTCAAACTTAAGCATCACAGACTTACATCTTTAAATGAGGACTTCAAAGGGTTCATTGATGACCATGTTTAAAGCAAAGAACAAAGGAACTCACTGGTGGTTTTGTCTTTCTGCCAAAGCTTTCCTGCACAGGTTCTGTACAGGTATCAGGAGAAATATGTCATGATCCAAAAGCAAGGACTCAGCCCTACCTTAAAAACATCAGCCTCTCACAGATTCCCTGTGGCATTTTATGTAATCGTGTCATGCAGCCAAGCAGAGCTCTTACCAGAGAGAAAGCTTCTGGCCTATATTCACAGCTCTCCTCTCCTTTCCTGCATGAACATGTCACTAAAAGTGCCTGTCACATCTCAGGCTGAGCTGAGCTGCAGCACGCGGAAATAAAAGGCTCCTACTTCAAATACCTCTGGCCAATCCATATGTTCTATCCATTCTCATATCTGGCAAGTTTAGGGAATCTAATTTAGGGCAGTAAAGACTATCTCACAACATGTAGGTGGATCTTAAAATACCCTCCAGATCTCTGGCTTAGTGTAAAAGCTGATCCCCTTTAATATCAAAGTAGTGGAATTGTTGAAAAAAAAATAATAATAAATTCTATATATATTCAGTGCTGAATCAGTTTGAACATCCAGGAAAGAAACAAATACAAATAATTTTCAGTGTTCAAGGCCAAAAAACATCCTATCCTTTCCTTTCAAAAGCTGGTCACATTTCATTAAAGAGCACTGCAGATTTAACTTAAGGTGGAATTTTCTCCACTAACTCTACAGCTCCCTCCCATTAGAGCTTGCAGTTGCCCTCCATCACCTTTGGTAACTCTCATGGGAAGAATATGTCCTCCTCCTGCTTTACCCATTCCTCTTCACCCAGAGTTCCTGGACACACCACTTACAGCCATGAATAAATTCCAGCATCACCAAATTGGCAACTCAATTTATTACACCATGTCTTTTGGACTATTTTGCTTTCTTTATTTCAGTCCGCAAGCTATGTTATGGCCTTCAGTCATATTGCTGTCAATTTCTGACACATCTAGCTTCTAAATAATAATATATATTGCTGTGACTCAAGGCAATGGACTTCTGTCAAAGACCCATCTGTGCCTAATCTCCCTGGCTCCATTGGACTTCTGATTTAACTAGAGATATGGAAAGGTAACCTTTCTGAGCTTTGCTGTTCCTGCTAATAGCTCTAAACATTCTGTGTTAATGCCGCTCTGAGTGACTGGAAATGGCTGTAACTCATGTTGTATGGATGGGTACGCCTAACAGAGATGGTAAGATTCCCCAAACAGAATCGAAGAATGGTTTGAGTTGGAAGGGACCTTAAAGATCATTGAATTCCAATCCCCCTGCCATGGGCAGGGACACCTCCCACTAGAGCAGGTTGCTCAAAGCCCCATCCAGCCTGGCCATAAACATTTCCAGGGATGGAGCATCTACAGCTTTTCTGGGCAATCTGTTACAATGTCTCACCACCTGCACAGTAAAGGATTTCTTCCTAATAGCTAACCTAAATCACCTCTCTTTCAGTTTTAAACTGTCACCCCTCATCCTATCACTACACTCTCTGCTAAACAGTCCTTCCCCATTTCTCCTGTAGGCTCTCTTTAGGTACTGGAAGGCTGCTGTAAGGTCTCCCTGGAGCCTTCTCTTCTCCAAGCTGAACAATCCTAACTCTGTCAGCCTATCCTTATAGGAGAGATGCTCCAAGCATCATTTTCACGGCACTCCTCTGGACTCATTCCAACAGGTCCACATCCTTCTTATGTTGGGGACCCCAGAGCTGGATGCACTACTCCAGGTGGGGTCTCACCAGAGCAGAGGGGCAGAACCACCTCCCTCGACCTGCTGGTCATACTTCTTTAGATGCAGCCCAGGGTGCAGTTGCCTTTCTGATCTACAAGCACACATTGCCAGATCATGAGCTTCTCATCCACCAACACCCCCAAGCCCTTCTCCTCAGGGCTGCTCTTAATCCATTCCCAGCCTGTATTTCTGTTTGGGGTTGCTCCCAACTGAAAGGGCTTCCTTTAGTATTACTACTGAGAACAATAAAACTACTGAATCAGGCCTTCAGTTCAAATACACAGGCAAACACCCTCAGATTTCAAAAGATACTCCACATGCAGAGGGTGGGTGGAAGAGGTGACAACGTCTCTTCTGGAACGCAGACAACATAATACAGCACGCCACTTACGCTGTGCCATTGACTCGCTGGTATTCCAGAACAGATTTTGTTGTAGTGAAATCAGGCAGGCGTTTACCACAAACATCTATGCAGTTACTTCACTGTGTGAAGATGAGAATGGATTGTGGGTGGACATCAGCAGGTTTTCTTTATCACCACTGCACTTTGGACTTATAAATTGTGACTAATAATTAATGAAATTAGGATTATATTTTTCATACTTACAGGGATCACTGGCAACTATCAACTATCATAGAAATCAATATTGCAGATGGAAAACAATAGCTGTTTTTAAACAAGGTCAGAACTTCATTGCCATAAACCAGCATAGGCCCACTGAGAATATGATGCAAGACATCTAAATTTTCTTGCACTGACATTTTCCTTTTACACAGGCTGGCAAGTAACACTCTTTTAAAGAGCTTCTTTGTGGAGTGACTAGAAGAGAACTCACAAACCTTCACCAAGAGAAGCACTTTCAAAGACACAAATGGCAGAAGAGTGCTCTCTCTCCTGCTACTTTCTCTACAGGATTTAGAGGTCTAACTACCATTTATACCTCTGCCAAGCCCCTCACTGCTGCCTCAATTCCTGCCTACCAGACAACTCTTTGGAAAACTGTTTTTCTTGCTTCTAAAGCTGCCTTTCTCTTCCTATACTCAGAATCCAAGCCAGGAAGCAGCATGAAGATAGCTTACTTTTTTATTTGCTCTACTCCAGTCTCTTCTCATGGAAATACATGCCTTTCAAACACCAGCACCGTTTCCTTTACTGCTGTTCTCCTTTGATATGACATAGTTTCAGTTGGCAAATAACCAAATATGAAGTATTGAGAAGAAATATTTCATACATCCTTAGACTGAGACCTAAAGATTATTATGAAAAGTATTTCTGTCCTGTCAAAACCCACACCTTAGAGACAAAAAAAGGCTCAGTGTTCTTCCCCAGTAACTACATGAACCTGTGGAGAAAAACTGTTCCTTATCACCCTGACATTAATGCACAATGCTTCTCGCTCCACAATCAATCCCTTTCTCCAGCCATCTTGATGTTTAGATGACAGCAGAAAAAAAAGCCTTTAACAATGAAGGCGGACAAATGAAAGGTGGTAGGAGGAAGGAAATGCCTCCTGATCATCTTCCAGTAACAAGAACATTCAGCTTTAAATTATTCAACCCACTCTTCAGTTTTGGGACCCTTCAAGATGCTACATTATTGACTGCCCAAACAGCCAGGGCAGCAAAAATAAATCATCCTCCTGTAGTGAGCCAGAAAATTCCTTTCCTGTTTTGACAAAAGCTCTATAAGCTGGAATGTATGAGTTCTCACTATGATTACCACAACTGCAGAATCACAGGATTGTTTGGGTTGCAAGGGACTTCTAAAGGTCATCTAGTCTAACCTCCTGCCATGACCCTCCTCTGGAGTGTCTGCGACAGTTCCTTATTTCTATTGGGGACCCCACAGCTGGACCCACCCCCAGGTGTGTTATCATGAGAGCAGAGTAAAGGAGCAGAACGATCTCCCTCAAACTGCTGGCCATGTTTCATTTGATGCAGCCCAGGATATAATTGGCTTTCTGGACTGCCATCATGCATTGACAACTCATGTCCAATTTTTCATCCACCAGTAACCTCAAGTCTTTGCCCACTCTCCATTCATTCCCCAGTCTGTATTGATGTTGGGAACTGCCTTGACCCTGGTATACGATCCTAAACTTGATCTTCTTGAAGTTCATGAGGCTTGCACGGGTCCACTGCTCAAGCCCATCCAGTTGACTCTTGATGGCATCTCTTATGTCTAGTAAATCAACAGCGCAATTTAGCTTGATGTCATTTGCAAACTTGCTGGGGATGCACTCGATCCCACTATGTCATTGCTGAAGATACTAAATAGAATTGGTCCCAGTATGGACCCTTGAGAAGCACTACTCATTACTGGTTTCCACTTAGACATTAAGACATCAAGTCTTTGGACATGGCCAATCATTGTATTTAAGAATGAAATCATCTAGAGAAGAGCCCTCAGGAGACCATTTACTCACCAATACCAACTGCCAAGTCCACACCAGTCCACGCCTTATGTTCTCCACTCAATCTCGGACCTGCTCTGCAAAGCACCACTAGAAATGACTCTGAGAGGAAGCCCTTAAGACAGGCACTGTCCTATATTGAAGGAAAACGCTTTGAAGGATGGAAAGACCACCACTGTAAGTTCCATGTTCATATAGATGGAACCCGCTTCTACAAGAGACAGCCACCCCAATTATTTTTTATGTTTCTTCCATGGAAGGTGAACGTGCTGCTAAGCTGTTGCAGCTACTGCTGTCCATCAGATATAACCTGAAATATTTTTATAGTAGTCACAGACACTGACATCCACTGTCTCTTGCTGTTGCTCCAACTGAACAAGAAAACAAAAGCCAGTTTAAATGGGATACACCTCGTGATTTGTTTGAAACACATTCAAACAAAACATTTTCCACCCACACCAAAACAACACGAAAGCAAAAGATGCAAACTCTTTTTCACCTTGGAGATTCAAGAGGTATCAGAATATATACTGCTCTAGCTGGATTTAGACTTCACAGAAATGCCTCTTTAGAAATTTAGACTCATGGTATTTCTCTCATGGTACTACCTCTCTTTAGTGATCATTTCACTTTACTTAGAAATAGGTGACTATAGAAAGAGATTTATATGTGATAAGAGAAATATAGATTTATAAATATGGTTATAAAACAGACAAATAGAAAATCTATCCATAGTAATAGGTACTTCTGTGTACACTTGAATTAGCTTTGTACTCATTCCACATTGTTTAATGAAATATAAAACAGGACCAACATACAACTCGATGCTAACTCTATTTTTACTAAATTTTACTGGAAAAATAACCTTGTCAAGCTGGTAAACTTAATCTCTGCTACTCCCTAAGCAGCCTTCCTAATCGTCTACTCTCTGAATTTTTCCTCAGAACTAATTTCTGTTTACATCTGTGTGTACAGCCAGGAAGAAACAAATGGTAAGGCACCCACCATGTACTCATATAGGAAAGCAGAATAAGTGAAATTTTCCTGTCTGGGATGTTGCTGAATGGGGACAGTTTTCACTTTGAGCAGAAATAATGGAAGAGTCAGGAGAGTGGTTTTCACCTCATTTTTTCATTCAGGTTTAAAGTGTAGCTAATTGCAGTATTCCAAAGAGGTATTCAGACAGCATGGGAGACTAGATTTCTTCCTGACCCACAAGATATTCCTATCTTTAATGAAACTCATTATTATTCAAATAAATTAATTCTGCAGGGCAGGAATAGTTTAAAAACCAAATAGCTATTTCCTTCCTAACTGTATATAAAGGAAAAAACACCAGATATTGGTACTGCTCTCTCCATCACACATGTATACTTGATGATCAGTTAGGTTTGGGGTCTTACTCACCACACTCAGGTGACACAAGGTTCTACAACCTACTTCAGCTACAAAGCAATGAGCTTTTGTTCTATCACAACATGCTATTTTGGTGGGCCACATGCCTGATTTGGGACATCCCAGTTGTGGTCCCCCTTGCAGCCACACTGCAGCAGTCTCTTCTACTCACAGAGGCTCATACCAAGCATCCACAAAAACCAGCAGATTCCCTAGAAGGCATCAAAGCCATCTTAAAAACAAAACCAAACCAAAACTAAACCATAGACATAAAAGAACTGCCCCACAGTGTACCACCTGGACTACTCAAAACCAGGCAGTACGCTGGAAGGGGGTCCAAGAAACAAAAAAGACTAATAGACTACCACTACTCATCCAAGTCAATTACCTGTGCAGTAGAAGCTCTTCTGAAATGAACCTGTTCTACTGCATGGCCATGGTGATGGTGGAGCTGTCTATAAAAGGTTAGAGGGCTAGGAGAATACACAGCTTCCTAGATGGTGAACAGTTGTTTCTGAGACAAAAAGTAATGTTTTCCCATGTCCACCATCTCCTCTGCAAAGCTGCATTTAAGTAAGCTTCTATTCAAATCAGCCTTTCACAATGCCAACAGAGAGAATTAAGTTCAAGAATTGCCATGGAAGCATCTTTCATCTTAAATCACTGTGGAGAACTTGGCCAGGTTATCACTTTACTCTTCAAAATCTGCCCATATCACATACCTTTAAATGCTGTCACCACCGTTTCCCCACCTTCTCAAGTAATCATTTTAGGCCCTTTTCTTTTCAAAGGACTGAATGGAAGCATGCTGCTGAGTATCTGATGCAGAGAACAGAAAAATATTTGTCCTTTCTAACATGCTTTACAACATCCACGCTTTTAATTAAAATAGGGCATATTTGCAGGAGATGTAACAACACATGCAACTGCAGGTCTGTGACTACAGATGTGTAGAAATAATCAGGGATTACAGTCTGATCCAGGAACCTAAGATGTACAGTTCCTCAAGAGCACACATAACTAGTACAAAATCACAGAAATACAGCAGAAAGCAGAAAGATACTGGAACACAGGCAGAGCTTGGCTAACTCACTGAATTAAGCTTCTCATCTCTGCTTAAACTGGACTGCTGGTATAATGAAAGAACCAGTAGCGATTTCAGTACTCACATTAGGATCAGTTCAACTGCCCAGAACCTATTAAGAAAACATGATGGATGAAGCATTGTTTCCACTGGAGTTTGTAGATACTTTTGTTATTGATTTTAGTAAGCGTTTACTTGCACCTATGTATTTTTGACATAATTATGCTGGATACAATTTCCAAATGCCAAGTCTCTAAATCTCAAAGTTTTTTGAAGTTTTTAATTAAAAAATGATATTTGGACAGTTAATTACAAGAAATATTTTTAAAAAGATTGCTTTCGGAGAGACAGAAATCCGAGCTTTCTTTGGAAGAGGTGATGTATAAAGACCTGTAAATTATCCAAAGATTATTTATCGATTCTTCATACGCATACAAGGGGTCCTCTTAGAAGAGATTTGACAGCACTGGTCACTTCCATTTATTTTCTGCCTCTCTAGAGGCAGGTATGCTGTTTGTACCACCTCCTCTTGAGGGTCTGTTTCTCCCATTGCAGGTATTTCACATTAAAAGTTCTCAAGTCTTGTAGTTTGGCATCTTCATCCTCTCTTTGACAGGCTGTAGCATCCGCTCCCTTCAGAATAACCATCCAAGAGACAAACAGTGTGACATAACAATCCCACTGCATGTCTTTGCCAATTAACTCATTAAAATTTTAATATGCTTCATATTTTGGTTCTTCTTGGAACAGTAACTTTGTGTAACTGAAACATCATGTCTCTATTTTGTTTTCTTTGCAGAGGAAAAAAAAAAAAATCTATTCCCCTGTCTGTGTCTCCTAAATTCTTTCCCATCAAAGCAGTAATAGCAGTTATTGCTCCCAAGAACTTAGACTAGTCAGTTGATATCATGATTTTATCACAGTGTTTCTTAAAGCACAAAATCAAATTTTCTAATCAATTATTGCCCCAAAGTACCTATTACTGTTACCGTATTTAAAAGCTGCTGGTGAAATACACGCTTTATTCCAGTTTATGATATCACTTAAATCTCCATGGCAATGTTTATGCTTATGTGAAATTCAAGTTTCAGAGTATGAAAAGCTAAACACTGGTTTGAACACCCCTGTCCAGTCAGAAGCAATTAGTCCTTTTACACAAGCTTAACAGTTTATAGCAGGGATCTGGGATGGTTATTAACAAGGATCACTTTACCCTCTGTTAGGGTAACCTTACAGCTAGGGCTCTGGATTGGTTTCTCATCATCACACCCAGCACAGCCCACAAAGTCAACTAAATAGGGTGTGCTCCTTCACATCCTTTCCTCCTTTCCTAGAGTGGGTCTGAGCAGCTGTTAAAGTCTGTCTGTCCGGAAGGGTGCTCCTTCAGCAACAAGTCAGTGCCCACCTGGCATGCAGCAATGGAGAGACTGCTTGAGCCTCACAAGTCTCCCAGCAAGCTGTTAGCCAGTCACCAAGTGCTAAATAAAGTGCAGGCTGTATTTTAATCTGTGTCGACGCTAAATGTAATCTTATCTTTCTGTCTCCAGTCAACCTGCAAACCATCACTTCCATCTTTCTCACAATACCAGGCTGTCACTGTTCACGAATGCTTGGAGGACACCACTGGAGTTCAGCCTATCCTGAACCTTTCAGATTATATAACTTCTTCCATCCTGTCAAGAAGTGCCAGAGATAGTGTGTCCCTCTGACTCGGAATACGGTTGCTATTTGGGACATTAAATCAACTACTTGAAGACACTGATTCACAGATCTCAGGAAAACATATATATCTACTGCCTATCTATAAAATCTTACAAAATCCTACAGTGCTGAAAAAGTACTGCTCTCTCTTTGAAATCAAGGTATTTGCATTTTGTTAAAAAGCTACTCCCAATTTTAAACATTCAGTCTTACAAATATTTTATCAAACAAGAAACACTTTATAAACTTCCATTAAAAAAGTGTCTTTGACAAGACAGCCCAATGTCTCCAGAGAATTTCCTGTTCAGAAAAAAAAAATTAATAGCTTCCTTAATTAAAATAACACAGTGAAGAATTCATAGCTAAATTTAATTTTCTTTAAAGGACATTGTTTTACATTCCTTTTACTGAAATAAAAAATGCTCTATTACATTATTCTATATTAAAAATAATAGGAAAAAAAAAAAGTTGAGTCAATGCCCAGCACACATTTTAACAGTAGTAATGAAAAAAACCTCTTCTTATACTGTTATGCTGTAAGGAAGTAGATAAAATTAAATTAACCAATCTTTGCACATAGCCCCTACTAAAGTCAGCCAGTACACACAAAAGGATAAATTGGGTAAAGTGTCTGTACTGGTAAGCAAAACTTAATCCCTATACCAGAATGCCCCTCCTTGATTTTGTATTATAGAGAAGTGAGGGGGAAAAGCCTGAGAGGTGCTAAGGAAAACCGACAAAGAAAATCAACCAAAACCAGAGCAACGTTTTCACAGAAATCCTACTAATTTAGTTACAAGGGCTTGTACAGTGAAATCAAAAGCAAATTGGCTCCCTTCAGTACCTGCGTAAGGAAGAGATAGCTTGGTTGGTTGGTATTATTGCCAAAGTGACATATCTATTGGCAGAGGAGCTGCACAACACAGATGCAACCCACAGCCCTGCTTTGAAGGTGCAAAAGAAAGGCCTGCGGTGAGCCTTTACAGATGGGTAGGCTTCACCCACTACTCGATTGCTGATGTAAAAAAGAAAGGCTGTGAATAGAGGGAATGGTCTGCAAGCATTTTAGCATTACTTGTGAAAAGATAATTCTAATTTCTCAGCTATTATTGGCTGCAAGTATTCCCTGATGTAATTATGGAATAATAGCTGAGAACTTGATTGTAACCAACAGTTAGTAGTTTGTTGCTAACAAGGCAAACACGACAAACAATTTTGAGGCAATTATTGTCATTACAAGCCACACTCAATTGTTCAAGGCAAGCATAATAGAAAGTGACAGTTGTGCAGCTGGGAGAGTGGTGCGGGAAACAGGATTGTTCTCTGGTTGCAACAGACCAGTGAGACTCTACTAGAGAGTCTGTTCAATGCATAATTCATGTTTAATAATATTTTAGTCTCTAAAGCAAATTACAGTATAAGATAAAAAACAAACAAAGAGATGTCACTAAAAGAACACAAGTTATAAAAAGATGAGAGAAGACACAGAAGAAAAATGGAGCAGAGGGGAGACATGCAGCACAGCCAACTCACAAGATTCTTGCAACTCACAAATGAAAATACAGTAACTCTACACATGAATAGAGACAACTGTAAAAGTAATCCATTTGCTACACTTCAGTAAAAGGTGTGCTCATGTTCAAATCCTTTTTATAGACCCTTGCCTAATTAGGTAGGTCCACTGAGTCAGTGACATACTGGCCTTGCCTATGCCTTCACTTAATGACATTAATCTGGAGGAAAGAAGGAGCACTTTCCATGAAAGATACTGACGCTTAGTTCTTACCAAATTTGAGTTGCATAGAGAGTTAAAGGAAGATTTGCATCTATGGTACAATAGAAGTGCCTCATCTATCAGCTCTGTATTCTGATGACAATGCACATACCAGCTGCCTCGTCAGCAGCCAGCACATTAGAATACTTGATTTGCTGAAAATTCCACCCAGCTTTCCTTAACGATGTTAAGGACTGAAAGTTCCTAATGCTGCTGCACTAACATTTCAAGCTCTTGCCCAGGGTTTGTACAACAAATTATTACTGACTTCATAACGCTGCTCAAGGGTCATTACAGTATCACTCATAGTGACTCTCACTGATGTGGTATCACCTCTAAAGAAGCTGTTAAAACACCACTGGAACTAGATTTCCACAATTGTCTGACTTTCAACTCTTATTTTAGTACTTTTTTCCTCTTTCTTATATGCATTGGTTTGTGCAAATAACACTACATCAAAGCAAACCTCATGGGCCAGATCACACCAAGTATTGCCCCCCTGAAGCATAATAATAGTAGCACTAGATGCCAGGTTCTCTGTCCACTTTAACCCTATTTAGATGAAGGTGATACTGTGGGGGGGGTTTCAGATATAGCAGTGTATTGTAACTAACCTCCTGTCTAAAGAAACCTTTGTGATTTTGACATGTAAAATAACACTTCACTGAAGGCCATAGACTTATTCAAAAATATGCATGTGTCATTGCACTGTCTTTTGCTTTCTTCAGTAATGAAGCAAGCAGGCATTTTAGATCTCTTTCAGAAAAATACTATTTATTGCATTGTTTCACCCATAGTCATAAGAATTGAGATTGTTGCCGAAAATGTTACAAGTTTCACCGGCTCAAGCAACACTGGAAGGTCTGAATATACCACAAAATTCAGTCCGGTCTCCTGGCCCTAGTCTGAACGTCATTTTAAATGGTCTGCCATTTCACAAAAATAAATAAAAAAAAGTAAAGTAGTAATTGTTTTTCTATGCCTTTATAAGCTAACAGTGATACCTCCTTCATTCTGAATCAGCCCAAACCCTCACTGTTAAGCGAAAATTACCTTTGGCTTTAGAGTAAAACACTTATTAACATTGTGTGTCCAATGTCTTGTATAATGTATAAGCATAATAAGGATCTTTTATAGCGTTATAGCTGTACTATTATAGATCTACAAATTGCAAATAAAACCAGTCAAGCCACAGAAAATCCTCAAAATGAAGAGGCTTTCTAAAAGTATAGGAGTTTGCACGCAGGAAAATTAGCAGGCTGCTTTTTATTTTATTTTTAATATTGTTAAAAGTTTATGACTTCATGTGGTAATTTCACTCCATTCTATATACTACAGAAATGTCAGGTGTGTTGTTTTGAAGGCCAAAGAAGTCAAGCTTTCAAGTAAAAGACACCCAAACTCTGCAAATATTTCAGCTAATCTGTAGTGGGTCTTTACTCAAGTCAAGTGGACTTAGACCTCATACTAAGTAGGCATATTTCTAAAACTTTTCAGTGCTTGAACAGAAATTAAAGGCAAAATAATAATTAATGTAAATTAAGTTTGTAAATTAACGTGAAATAACATTTCCGCTGAAAATTCTTAATTAGTAGCAAATGGTTGCTATGAGTTTAGTGCTGGAATCATCTGCTCTCATATTGGTTGTGTTAATGCTCACTTTACTTAACATCAAGAGCAGGACCAAAACAAAGGCAACAGCAGACACCATCTACTCCAGTATGCTGCTTCAACGATCTGTCTTTGCTTTGGCCCACAGTTGGTTTTCAAACCCATACATCCCACTAAAATTACTTTGTGGAAAAGTCAATATTTTAAGACAGGGAGACGAGGTTTTAGTGGAATAAAGAGCATAAAGAGAATAAAGAGAAACACAGAAAGAAGTGCGTGACAGTGCACCCAGTTGAGAATGGGAAGATGGATTAAACACTTGTCTTGGACTCAGTTCAAAAAGAACAAACCAATGGCAAGCACGGATACAGGAAATTCTGCACCCTTGCGCAGACACACAATTTTGACAATTTAATTAGCTGATGTTACTTGTTTCAGGTAAAGCTGTTGAGTAAAGATTATAGTTTTGATGCAGAAAACAGTATTTAGATGACTGACTCCAATGCTAGTATCTACCACAAACACCAAACGAGTGAAGGGAATAGTTAATGGAATCAACCATATCTCCTACATCTATGTTGTGGAAGGCCTGGCAACTTCAATATGCCATGGAAGGGGAACTGGCAGCATCCTGAACAGGCTGCCCAGAGAGATTGTGGAGTCTCCTTCTCTGGAGACCTTCAAGATCCGCCTGGATAGAGTCCTGAGTAATGTGCTCTGGGCAATCCATCTTTAGCAGAGGAGCTGGACTAGATGATCTCTAGAGGTCCCTTCCAACTCTGACAATTCTATGATTCCATGATCCAAATTACCACAAACTACTTGAAGGCTTAGTCTTCCATTGCTTTACAGTACTATTGCTCAATTTTCTATAAACTGCAAAAAAATACAATCTGGAAAAGCTTATTAGTAATCTCCATGTCTAAGACGATAGCACAAGCTTTGTAAAGTGTTGAATCACCATAGCTAGCTGCTATAAGCACAGTCTGCGTATAGTGCCTGCAAGGGGAAGTTCTATACGTGTAACTATCATTTTCTTAAAACTAGATTGAAGAGGACATAGTCCTTCCACCCAAATTCAGACAAAGCAATGATATCTTTTGGTGTATCTTAGTACAGTGAGAAAGACTGAAAATAAATGAATTCTGCATCTCAGACTGAATTACAGTCAAATAGTCTCATCCCTGATTTTTATTTGATAGCTCACATAGTGAAAACAACAAAAAAAAAATCAACATGAAATTTCTACCTAACTCTTGCTACCTCTGGAGTCGTGAATGTTCTTAATTTCCTCTAATCAAAGCATCCCCCTACACCTCTCATGTCTTGGTAACTAATGAACCACTGCAGTGAAGGAGAAAACATACTCAGCTGTTCTACATGGGGCCCCAGCTAACAGGCAAGGGCAACAAGAATCCCATTTTCCCTCAGGGTACAAGCTCTTGTTGTACCTCTGGCAGAACTATCTAGAGGTTGGGTTTTACTGCAAAAACCTTTTTCGTATCGGAAATAAAAAAAAAGTTCCTTCATTACTAACTCAGTTTGCAAACCTTGGCAAACCTTGCCTGCTGTCTGTGGCCTGAGACAAGGGCAAAAGGGTTTGATCCAACAAAATCAGAATCCCTAGAGTGTTATTAGCAAAAAGGAGAATTAAAGACAGCTCTTGAGTGGGAGCTTTGCCCATAGATGAGTGGTATGCAGGGCTTGCTCCAAAGAACCCACTTTCCTCAAGGGAGCTGCAGCATGTATAGGGAAGCAAGAAAATAGGGTCAAGCAAGTGAAGAGGGTGCAAAACAGAAAGCAACACACCAGCAATTTGCAGTCCTATTATCCAGCTGGCTGCCAGGGAAAGCAACTCTGAGGTACTGGTAACCAGTTAGCCTTACCCCATTCCCAGCTGGGGAATGAACCGATTGCAAATTAAAGCTGCTTTCCTCTTCTAAATCCCCAGGGAAGAGCAGCAGCTCTTTTCCAACTCCTCCCCCATAGTTGCAGCAGCCTTGCAGGTGCTCAGGATGCTATTTTCAGCCATTCACCAGCAGGTGTGACTCAAGGCTCTGTTATTTAAAAGAGTACAAAGGCTAATTTAAAGTGGAAACCATCTTTCATAGTATTGTGGCAACTTCAGTACTGTGGATACAATTCACCAGCTTTCCCCACTTTTCTTCCTCAACACCCTGTTCCCTTTCAACCAAATATGCTTTGCACAAGGATTCTTATGAAGCCTTGGTACGTTTGCAGAACCCAGGACTTCTGTGCAGCACCAGCACCCATTTACTGCGAGTGCACACACACCTTCCTTCTCTGTGCCCTCCTTCTCAACCTTTTTCCTACCTACCATGACTTTTCTAGGTGAAGAAGTCTATTGCTTTTAGCTGACATTGTGGGTTGCTCTGATATTTGCCTTTATTCTATTTAGGTTCAAACACCCTAACAATGAGAAACAAAACACGGAGTACTAGACTGGAAGACAATGTGGAACCTCAGGTCAAATTTCCTAGTATGAGCTCTGCAATGGAGTCCCAAAGCTAAATGCATGTCTAAATATAATACAGCCCCAAGGGAAGAGGGTATGAACACATTTTATTCCTTTTATGTTTATAGTGTCAGCATTCCACTATGCTCTGATAAAATGAAGTCCATCTATCCCTCCGTGGTGTGGCCCAGCTCACTATTATATTCCTCTGGGAACACAGACTCCGTTTATAACCCAGTACTAGATCAGTTGAAATCCAGGGAGGAAAAAAAAAAAAAAAGATGTTTAATATTCCAATGCCATCTCATAAGGAAAGCCAAGTAAGAAAAGTGCTAGAACACATCACCTTTAGGTACACTGGAGCTGTCACTAATCCAACCAAGGCAAGCAGTTTTCTTAATGATTCCCATTAGCAAATCATTCTCCCAAAGACATGCTTCAGGCAGCAGAAGACCTCTGCTGTCCCATTCCACCACAGACACTATTCCCAACTGTGCGTGCACCTGCAACTTGATGCTGCAGCAAGTTTTCACCTGCCAGAATGCAGCAAAGACACTTCAGATGAGCCAAATGCCAAGTGTCTTTATCTGTAGACTGGATGTTGTAGCTGACATAAACTCTCAAGGACATATAGAATGTTTGGGGGGAAGGGGGTTGGAGTCACTTTAGATACACATATTCATCCTTCGTTATGATTTTGGTGTGCGTGCACTACAATTAAGTATTAAATTTGTAAAATTTTACAGCGAAGGCTGTGATGGCAAAAGGGATTGTAAATTCACTGAAGTTCCCTTTTTTCTTCCCTCCTTTCTGTTTCTGCTTCCATCTCTCTATCTCTGTGTTCATTATTTTCTTCCAATCCTTTTTCCTGCCCTCTCCTGTCATTCTTCTTCCCTCTTTCTCTAATGTCTTTCAGTTCCTTATTCAGCTTCTCTCATATCTGAAAGAGCAACATTGCGGGTATAACTAACCACACTCAGGTTTGCTACCTGACAACAGCTAGCACATGAAAACTATGAAGCTATTGCAGCTATGAAAGCTGCTATTTCATTTTTTAAGGCAGATGCTTCAGCCAGAAGATGAAATAAAAAATAGGATTGCCTTAGGAAGGTGAGCAAGTACCATCTGGGAGGAAAGGAAGGAAAACAGACACATAAAGCAATTCTGTAAGATCGCACTACCTGCAGTTCAAAGACCACAGTGCATTTGTTCCCATGTATTTTAAATAGCAAGTGACAGATTTGTAGCATTTTATCATTCATACCTATGTTCTAATATAATTAGATGTGGCACATGAATCTGGTCACAGTAGGTATTAAGATGTATCACATGCATTTCTTCATAGGTTACTCTACTGAGCTATAATTTTTATTTCAGATATATACCTGCACAAAATTACTATTAAGAAATGCTCTGTATGTGTGAATCCAATTGAGCATACAGGTAAGCAAAAACCTCTAAAGCACAGCTTTGCATGGAAAGCCAGATATGTAAGAAAGCCAACTTCCAAAGTATCCTTGAAAACCCTCACTTAGTAGTAGTATTATAATGTATTATCCCTGAAAAGTCAAACGTCAACTGGCTTTTCCTACAACTTCTGCACCTTTAGGGAGCATACATAGACAGAAATCAAGTCAGAAGTTGCTCAAATTTTGTGATAGCTTGAGGACACTCAGGCAAAAGGCAGCTGTGGTTAGAATCTGGCCCACCAAATTATCATAGACATCCTCCTTCTTTATTTGTCCAGAGAGCAACACAGCAGATGGTCCTACCCATCACCAGATCCCATCAGCCAGTATGTAGCACACCCATTCTCACCTAAATAGCTTACCAGTTAGCGATTGACTATGATGCATAAAGTGGAAAGAGTCCAACTTAACTGTCAAATCCCATATATTTAGAGTTCAGGAGAAATACAAGAAGCACTTCTGAATTGGCACACACGATCAGGAAATCATGGAGTAACAAGTACAGAATACAAATGTGTTGTTTCCAATAGTGACAGAATAGACCTGCACTTTGGGTGGTGTGCATTCACGTGCCACTCCTGAGCCACTCTGGCACTCTGCAGAGAACAGGCTTTTTCTGACCTCCATAGCCAAGGTGAAAGTTCATTCCAAATCAGTGCCACCTAACTTGTTCTATAACAAGGGCTAAAATCAAAGAATATGCATAGATGCATCTGCTACGCAAAGTAAAATTTCCATCTCCTTCACCAATAAATTAGCTTTGTGTTGTAACTATCCTAGAAATAATTAATATGCATGTTTACAATGCTGCTCATTCTGTTTTCTTTACTTTTACCTCCATTTCCCTATCAGTTTGTTTTCATCCTTTCTTCCGAATAGCACATCCCAGTTCCTAGCTCTCAAATCATGCTTCTGTCACACCCCTCACCTTCATTTCAACCAGTAAAAACAACTTTATTGACCTTCTGGTTTGCTCAGAAACGTTTGAGTTTCATTTCTTTTTATGCCTGTGTATGGTCATGCTACATATATAAAAATAGTAAAATAATAATACTTGACATATAGTGGTCTAAGAACTCACCTGTTGCCTAAGCAACAAATAAATTAACCTGCAAAAAAACCCAACTTCATTCTCTTCATGCTGAGAGATAGGGAACATACATTTCAGATTACATAATGAAACACAATACCAAGAAAAGGACACAGCAGGTACTAAATGAAGGCACAGAATGGGAAAAAGACAAGGCAAATACCGCATTTTCTGTAGGAAACGAGAGCCTTACCATCCTGCTGGCCCTGGAGGTTCTGAGGACTTTGCATTCTTTCCTCCAGATTTGAGCTGAGGTCAGAGTTCACAGCTGACATCCTAGTTGAATCACTCATATCAAACTCATCACTTTCTATAGAGCTTTCATCCTGAAAATGCAAAGTTTCAGAGACATGTCAGAAAACATTGTACATTTTTCACATCATAAGTGCAATTCACTTGTTTCCATTTGTTTCACTCACACCTGGTGGGAAGTGTAATCATGCTACATCTCTGTGTATACAAGCAAACAAGCAGAGCACATAAAGAAAAGCAAGGAAAACACAGTGTTTATGTGATAAGATAATCTGACAAATGCAATTTGTTCAACTATGAGGATACTCCATTACCACACTCTGTTTCCATAGCATTTTGCAAAAGAGGGCTAGTAACTAGAGACCCCATACCAAGTCCTTGTTATTCAAGTCGGTTGAGGAGAACTGCCACACTTTCTGCCTGAATCTTCTACCTTTGCCAAGGTAACCTGGTGATGATCACTCACAGAAAGATATCTCCAAATGGCAACTTGACCTATTAAGAATTCACAACCAAATTCCCCTGACATGATGTTAACCTTACACTGTTACTGTGCTTTAAGAAGCATCTGTGAAAATGTTAAATCTTATAAAAGTTCCGAGCATGTTCAAATGATAGTCAATGGCAAACCAAAGTAATCTAACCACATAAGAATCTCTTCATATTTATTCTGCCTTATATATCTTTAATATGATTTATCCATCAAGTCTAATTACACAGCATCTACTAAAGATGACAGCAGAGAGCAAAAAGTAAAAGTCCCAATCAAATATCCTGTCCCCATTTAGAAAAGGAAAACACCTTTGGATCTAGTCCACTATGTTCACGTATGTGTTTAACATCACTTGTTTCAGTCCCACTGAAGTTCACGCGCCCACTCATGGATTAAACATTAAGAATCCACAAGTCTTGTTCCGTAAACTGCTGAGGCAACATCCAAGCCTAAGGTGTTATATTCTCAGTAACAATTTCTCTGAGATAATTACTCCTTTTATGAATAAGAGCATTTTAAAGATCATAGAGAAAAATATGGCAAATAATTTTGTATCCCCGTAAGACCAGTTTAAAACACTTTTCCAATTAATACTTTCTTTTTTTTTTTTTTTTTTAAACAGAACCGGAATTGACAGGATCTGACTATTTTTCCGGGTTGTTCACCAGAAATGACCTAGAAAAACAGGCATCTTCAGAACATGATTTGCTGTATACTTGTTGTGAACTGGTTTCTAGAGATACTAATATAGCTGCTTTTTTCTGAGTGCTTGGCCCTTAAATGCACTCCTCTCTTGGGTCTCAATGATCTTTCTGGCTTGCATGGGCATATCTCTCATTTTTGAAAGGTAAGTTCCCTGCCCCCATGACTCCTGATAAACCAGGATGAAGTACTGCCAAATGCCATTCAGGAGTGAGAGTGGGATGACGCACAAAGTAATGCTCTTCTGCACTGTCACACCAGGACAATGACAAATAACGAAACAAACGTACCTTGTTCTCAAAGTTTTGTGAAAAACTAAATGGAAGAGTGAGGGCTTCTCTAGCAGGCACCTGCCTGACTTGCCCAGGTAAGGTGGGAGCACCCCAGATGTAAATCCACAAACACCGCCCTCAAACAAGAACTGTGGTGGCCAGTGGCCTCCTGCCCTGGACAGGTGAGGTTGAGGAACACATCAACCTGGTTCTGAAGTTTAGGGAAAAAACATGCTGCTTGTTCAAAGAGCAAGATCAGAACACAGAATCCTTCAGACTTTCTGGAAGGCTGTGCCTCTGCTCTGAGGCAGTAGCCTCAGCCTAAAAATGATCAACTGAGGGTGAGATAATTAAGAGGCTCTCAGTCACTGTGCTAGCTAGTTGTGGGATCCAAGTTTACTCCTGTCTCAATTCCACAAGAAAACAGACACAACTGATGAAACTTTGGAAACAGAGCCTTCCTACAAACCCAAGCAAGTTTTTTTAGTGCAGTGAATACTTTGAATGTATGCACCAAAAATCTTCCTGCTTTGTACTACACCGTTTTCACTGCCGTTTTGTTCTCAGTGCAAGGAATGCATAGTCTGAAGGAAAAGAAATTCTTAGCAGAACTCTGCCCTGAGAAAAGATGCAAAGATTATCTTAAGAACTTGCCTTGTGCCCACTCTGCCCTGACCAAGGTATTATTACTACAACATGTAAAAAATTACTTTTATCTTCATAAATCCAGTGCTACACACATTTAATATACAGTAACATTAGAGCTGCAAAACAAAGCTGGGCAGTGAGATACCAAACAATGGTGCTTCCTGCTGCCACTACATCATCTCCACTGGTTCATCTAGATGAAAAACTGGTTAAATGCAAATTTCAGTCATCAGACCAGAAAGACTACACCTAAAAATTCATGTTGTAGAAGCACATGGCAGGTTGCCCTGATCCAGCTACAGTGCTCGACCTTGTTGTGGGATGAGTAATTCTCAAAGGGAAGAAGTAGAAAAAACAAGGAGTCCTTTAATTCCTAAGGCTACTGCAGGAATAAAGCCCTTTCTCTCCTGCTGCTTGAAACCCAGCTGCCAGATTGCTGAAAAGGGACAACACACAGAGGAGAGATTCAATAGGAGGGAAGGATGACCAGGTTGTATTTGTGCATGAAGGACTCTGAGTTGGGGATGTCTCCCCACACCCTCCACAATTTAAAAGAAGGCAAAAGTGAAACGAGGATCCCAATATTTCTAGAAGAGTGATAAAATCCCCATTCTATGGGGTGGTGAATAATTCATAAATCTTCACCAATAGCCCAAATCTACTTATTATAAAACCAAACCTGACTGACTCCATAGAAGTCAGGAGTCAGTCAGGGTCTTTGACACAATCCAGCTACTAAGGTTGTTCTTGAAGGTGTTCTTTATTATAAAATATCTTGTAGTCAGGTAGAAGAACATAGCATGCAGGACTGCATTTGACTAGCACATAGCTGGGCTTCTAACTGTTTGGCAGCTCAAATGGTAAATTATTTTATTACAAATAATTTGCTAGCTGCAATCCAATTGATGAAGCACTTTTTAAGACCTGGAAAAGATCTGAATAAATCACTGAAAGACAATATTTTTTGAAATAAAGAACTAAATGCAATTCAACTCAACTCCAATTCTCTGTGAAGAAGCTTAATTCTCAGCCTACTTCTCTTCCTTTTTTCTGTTGTTCATTGTTTTTTATTCAAAGTTTCAAAATGAACCCCTATTCTTATTTCCCAAGCTTTTTTCCTAATGATTTCAACTGATGTTGCCAGGGCTTCCATCTATCTCACTAAAATGTGTTGTATCCTGAGTGATAACCGTGAGAACACCAGGCCATTCATTTCTGCTGTTGATGGTATTGCATTCTAGAAGCAGACAATGAAAGTCACTTCTGAGCACAGCACAAGTCCTGGGTGAACAGGAGCCCCCATTGCCCCTTCTGCTGGTCCAGACAGTAAAAGGGCACCTTCAGGTAATTTGAAGCAGTACAGCATATTACCTCCAATCATGGAAGGGTGGTAAGTCATGACATTTTCTCTCAACTTGATTACTTGCAAACAGCCTTGGTTTGCTTTCAGACTTACTATTTTAGCAACAAAATTTTAAAGATGGGATCAACAGTCATCTTCAGTTCAGTTTCCTGGCTACAACAAAGACAAGCCTCAAAGAACACAGCAGAACAGAAAAACAAACTTAAAATATTTCAGGCTTTACCTCATCTTGCTGTGAATTTAATAGCTGCAGCTTCATGTGTTTCATATAAGCCATAGTAATGGGCATGTTGTAGTCAATCATACTAGTCACCAAAGTAGGAGGTTTTCCGTTATCTGCAATACAAATATTTATTATGCATTATATGAGGCTACTTGGATCTACTTTGCAGTCAAAGTCAGACAGTTATGTCATTTAGTTCTAACTTGGGCATTTTCAATTGCTTGCTGGCTTGTTGGCTGTATAGATAGAAGTCTCCCAAAGGAAAACTAATACCAAATTCATACCCTGAAAAGTTGTAAGTTCTTCTACTCTAATGACTATAGCACACTCACCCTATCTATTCCTTATGCTTAAGCCCCTGTATAAACATTTCCATAGCAAAATTACTTCCTCCAGATAAATCCTACCTTCCTATTGAGGGTGCATACTGTATTACACTCCATCCTTAAGCAAAAGCAGAAGATTCACTACCTTCCAGTTTAAGTAAAAGAGATGATCTGACTCACTGAACTGTTCCAGTGTACCAAATTTTTATGAACCATCACTTAAGCTAGGAAAATACAAATGGGTATTAGGAATAAAATGACTTTACATCCCACTATTTGACACTAAAACTACCTTTATGATCCGCTCCATCTGGGTTTAAATGCATTCTTTTCTGGCACTCTGAGCAGCTCATTAGAAATCGTGTCACCGCTTCTCTCGGTAGGAAGGCATAGGTCTCTGAAATCTGGAATGAATAACAAAACATTGGTGTTATTGTATAAGCTGATTGAACATGATTTAACGGAACTGATCATTATATTTTCAAATAAGTCACATTATCTTATAATTCCAGGAAGCACAATGAAAGCATGCTCTGCATACAATGTAAGATTTCAAGAAACACCTATCCAATCTGCCTACTTACCAAATAATAGTTAATAATCATTGATATTGAAAAAAAATGCACTTATATCAGAAGAGGGTTTGTTTACAGGTGGTTTTTTTTCAATTTCTTTTCAGCACAAAGGTTCATACATAACAGGTATCCCACTGAGGGATGTTTCTAAAGCAAGTTGAAAAGTGACCTTTTTCTTATAATCAATAACAAAAAGAAGGAGAATGCTTGGCTTACACGCTCTATTTATTTTTATTGTAAAAATACATAAACGGATACAAGACTCGGTGCACTATCAGCAACGAGAGTCTCCTTGACAGTTTAACTTGGTGTTTTGGGAAAGTACTCTTGGAAAGCTTGTCATTTAATACTACAGGGTAAAAAAGTTATTTTTGCCAACTCTTACAGAATTAAGAAGTCACTTGATTTTCAAGACTGCTTCACCCGGAGATACCTTGAAACAACAGATATTGGCTGTTTCCTCCTTTCAACATTACTATTCTTTTCAACCACGTACTTGCAAGCAAGTGTCAAAGGGATTTATTTTTTTTCTTTTTTTAAAAGGGAGAGGAGGAAGCAGTTACTGCTGGTTTCAAAGATCGCATTCACCACCACCCTGCACAGGGATGCATCTATCTTTATAGACATTTTTGCCTTGCTGAAAAGGACCTGGAGGCGATGGTCAGTGTCAAGCTGAAAATGAGCCAACAGCACACTTTCTGATCACAGATAGAGCAAATCTCGTCTTGGCTACATTAAGTGTACAACCAGCAGACCAAGAAAAGTTATTACCTCTTTCTATGCAGTGCTGGTAAGACAGCAGCTGGAATGCTGTGTCTGGTTTGCCCCTCCACAGTCAAGAGGGCTGCTGAGAGCAAGACAGGACTCTGTGACAGATCACTGCAGCAGCTGGAGCCCAAAGACAGCGACTTGAAGGAAGGGTTTAGGATTGAGGCTGGATTTGTTTCACGTGACAAAGAGTAGGTTACAAGGTGGGGAGAGACCTACTTGCAGCCTGCCACTGCCTGAAGGAGAGTTTCAAAAACTATGGCAAGAAACTCTTCAGAGGGTATAACCAAGAACAACAGCCACCAACTGCAACTTGGGGTGTTCAAACTGGACATCAGGAAAAACTCTTTCTCTAGAAGGCCAGCGCACTGGAGCAGGTTTACCAGATGGGTGGAAGAATCTCTAGACTTGCACATTTTCAAGACATTACCAGGCAAAGCCATGGCTTTTCTGTGATTCATTATATCTGTTGATGCATACACACTGAACAGCACAAGTCCTATAAGGAATCTCTAGCCCTTCTTTTCCCAGCCAAGGTGATTGTTAATCCCCAAAGACAGACAAAGTGCCAGCAATAGAAATTAAAACAAGAGTCAACTGACATCTGCTTGTATTCCCTTATTATAAAACCTACAGCAGGAGTTGATGTCTTACCAAGCACTATGTTGATACAAATCTCTGTAGGAAGTGCAGAAGGATGGAGGTGGGGTGTATGAAAATGCAGACACAAGAAGGAGAATATAACTTTCTTCAACCAGATGTAAATGAGATCATTTGTTCTCCTCACAAGGGTTCTAAGGGGAGGAGGAATGGACATTTTTCACTCTCTTTGGCTTGTCACCTGCTTAACCTTTGTTGAAACTTATGTTTCCTAAAACTCCATGGTCCAAATTTATCAGTAACAGTAATTTGAGAAATAGGTGGTATTTAAATTAGTGTCTGTCGATGTGACATGAATAATGGAAATTCATGGGAATGATGCATTGTAAATAAGAACACAAATTATACCATCGCATTTCTGGTATTTCTGTTTGGGCTGTTTATCGTTATTGTTTTATTATATAAGAGAAATCTTATTTGAGGGGGAGAGGGGGATTAGTATAAATGCAAAATTTGTTCTGTGATGAGAACTGGCAAAGATTTTCTTTGGGCTTGAAACAATTCTGAAACAAAATCTGAAAATGAAAGCACTAAACAAAGCCACTTTTGAATGGGAGATCCTACCAAAAAATATTTTCAGATTATTTTTCCTGTTTTTATACCACAGAACAGATGCTTATTTACCCTTCTAAATATAGAAACATTTGTTATACTCATGCTTTATGGAATCTAAAAAAAGAGCTTAAAATCAACTACAATTTAGCACTAAGAAAATTGGTAAATGCACATACGCAGCAACCTCTCTCTCATAACATTCAACACATTTAGCACTGTATTGAAATTAATGGAGCTTACCCATGGATTCATTAGTTTTCTGCATTTGATAGGAATGCTCCATTTATTCTAATCAAGCATCTCTGTCAAAATTCCAGTTCTGCTCAAACAAGATGAAAATTCTCCATGGAAAGCAAGGAAGCTAAGGCCCAGATTTGATAAGTATGCTCCACTGACTATAAGGGAACCGGGTTTCAGAACTAAATTCGTCCACATGGCAGATGCTTGTGTCTCCAACCTCCCACTGCAACACAGTTTTAAGGATGCCCTTCCCTAAATAACACCAGCTTTCACCAGCTTCATCCCCTGTTTACTTTGTAAGTTGAATCAATCACTTAGATTACAATACTTCAACCTGTGTAAATTGGCATAGCACAATAGGCATGACATTAAAAGAGATATGTAAAGAACATAACCCACAGCTTTCCTTATCCTTGCTGCTTGAATATACACAAAAAGCTCATTCCAATTTTCAATGCCAGAAAGCTTACCAAAAAAACCCCAAATCTCATGCCCCCAACAGTGCAGATTCCTGTTTGCCTTTCTCATTAAAAAAGGGCTCATTCTACTTTATAAAATGCAGATAACCACTTGCTCACTCTGGCCATGCTCCGAACCCGCTGGCTTAGCACCAGCTGTAGCTGGGAGGCTCTCTAACACAAAATCCTGCATTTCACCACCCAGTACAGTTTACCAGCTTGTGCACAAGGTCTGGCTGATGTAGTTCATGAAGCTGGCTTTCTCATGGAAGTATTTCAGAGAACAACCTGGAGGCCTATGACACTTTCTACATGACTATACAGAAATACCTTAGACAGTGTTCTGACTTCATCAGGAAAAATTGTTCCTGCCCTTTGTTCTATTCAAAAGAAAGCAATAATGACTCAGTCCTCACTGATGCTGTATATTCTCACTGCCTTCACAGCAGCCCTTTTCTCAAGGCCATTAACTAACAAAAAATATAGCCAGACCATCTTATTCAGTGATATGCTGCAATAAAAGAATATTGGTTTATTTCATTTCCACACACACAAAAAAAAAAAACAACCCTAAACACATACATTTCTGTATTTTAAGAAAAAAATAAAGCCAGAAAAATGAAGCTGTGGGTACATCCACACAAGGACAATGCAGACCGGCATATTTTTGGCATGACTTACAAGAAACTACTCATGCACATGCCTGCATCAATCAAAGAAAAATCAATACTGATTTACCATATAGATAAAATTACTTGGATTGTTTAAAAAAAAAAAAATAAGTTTACTTTTTTCAAATATGAAGCTCTAGAAGTATTCTCATGGGATTCCCTATATTTACTAGTGGTTTTACTGCACATTAGTGTACCTTCTGTTGCTTGTAGAAATGTGTTATCTTGTATCTGGATGTATTCTGTATAACGGACAAATCAGAAAATAAGCAGATTCTAGCAGGCTGGTGTTTAGGTACTGTGTACTAGTTATAGCTGTTACAGATGAATGCCTTCTACATTGCAAAGGGAAAAAAATATGAGGAAAAACTAGACATCTGGAGCATTAAGCAAAAAGTGCAAGAATCACACGGGGTTTGGTTTAGCCTCAGAAGTTACTGGATAAGAAGCAAATATTTCCTAACAGTACAGTCCACGTTCACCTGCAGATTTTAACAATTGACTTCTGCAGCTTCAGAGTCAAAACTTTTATGATCTTACTTCACCATTCACAGAAAGTCTACAATATAAAAGATTTTAACATTTATCAACCCATCCAAAACATCACCCAACAACAGAGGCCTTCTAGACCTATAATTGACCCAAATGCTGTTTACTGGATCCCATGAAGAGCACAACTACTACGAGGCAAGAAACCCAGTACCTGAGCATGTAATCTGATTTAAAGTGGAGCTAAGTGATGCATGCTCTAATTGTCCATGAGAAGTGCATTGCATTCCTCTGCAGGCATTCTCATTGCAGGCAGAGAAAATGGGCAAAGTCTCTCCATTGTGGCCTCCAACATTCAGATTATTTAAGTGCAGGATGTTGTGATGGTATAGCTTTCAGAGCTTCATTTTTATTTGGAAAATTAACAAGCTCTAAACTGAAAGGCAGATTTTAAGACACATATGGCAGAGCAGGAAAGACAAGTGTGAGAAGAGGGAGTGAAATTTTTCAAGTGAATCTATTAACCCCTAAAGAATTAACATGGAGGATGTATGTGTAGTCTGGAAGATACAATGTGTCAGAATAGAGATTTTGCTGTTGGTGGTGTGTGCTTATTTTTTTAATTAAGGAGGATAAGGAGGGGGAAGATGATCCAAAGAGGACTTCCAAGAGGAGAGAGAGAGACAAGGAGAGAGAGTGAAGATAGTAATCTGTCCTGGGCCCACAGCCATCAAACCAGGTGGCAGAAATTGGGTTCTTGATGACAGGAGGGCAAGCCAGCCAAGGAAAGTCCTCTCCTTTCCTCAGCAAGAGGTCAGAATAGAAGGCTGACACAGGAAAGCAGCTATATTACTGCTGGGAGTTTTATCAAGAGCTCGCTACCCTGCTATACTGGGGAAAATACTGTTCTCTCTCGTGCTAAACTTGCATTTCACAGATCCATTCCCTTCCGTCCCTGCATAGCAGAAGCTGCTTTCTGTGAGGGAAGCGATGGGGAGCACCTGCTAACTGGACCACTGCCAGGACATTCAACACTCGACCGCTGCAAAGAAGCAAGAACAAGTCCATAGAGTAAAAATATTTGATGTTCTGCTGTGCACACAGGAACAGTGTGGATGTAAGGACTGTAGCATGTTAAGGCCCTGCACAAACTTCATCTTCTTGTGCTTCCCTGAGGACAAAGTCTACCCTGGGAGTAAATGAGCCAGACCCCAGACCTGCTTTAACCCTGTTAGATCGGGGAAGCTGTACTGGAAGGAAATTATGTTATTTCACAGTGAAACCTGTCAAAAAATTCTTCCCTGAGCAAAATACGTTTACTGTGATGCTCAGAGGGGACTCGCAAGCACATTCTTGTTTTGGGAGGGGAAAAGAGTTGTGCCACGTTTCACAACCTGAGGAAGGTTTCTCTAAGGGTCACAGGAAAGAGGAAAGGTAGTCAACAGCCTGATACCAAGGCAAGAAGCATTCAGAACTGCATCAGCTGGATGAAGCACAGGACGCCAGATATTGCCCTACACCTAAAAGACTCCTGGTATGCCTCAGATGTTATATATTGATGTAGTACCTACCTGAACAGAGTCCTGCCTCAAGCTACTTTCCCTTGACATATCAATATCTCCCCAATGTTTTACAAGCCTGTTTCTCTTCCAGCTCATCAGACCAGTGCTTTTTTTTCATTCATGGGTTGAGAGTTTTATTAACTGACCCATTTCTCCTGCTCAGACATCACAGCCCTCACTCACAACTCAAGTTCACTGCTGTAACGTTTCAAGGCTTTGCACAGTGGCTACGCAGGCTCAACAGGCAGATGATAGATCATCCTTCACAGATAAAAATATTCAAGTAGAATATGCACATAGAATTTAAGGTGCTTAATGTGGCCAAGAGACTTACAAAATTCTCAGCTAGATGATGTGCTTATTTATGGGAAACTTTGTCCAGATATAACATGCAAAGATGAGGCATTTACTTTATTGTTTAAATGAATGAAAATCTAACATATTTTTTAAAGAATTTTAAAGAAAGTACAGAAAGTAAAACCTACTCTGAAATACAGGGCTTTGTCATTAAATCTAGCCTACCTGTAACCATAGCTGGGCTTGAGAGGAGAGACAGAGATGTTTTCCACCTTCAGCCTCACCACAGACCACTTGAGTTTCTTGAAAAATGTAATAAGGCTATTTTTTTTTCTAGTTTGCACTGAATCACAAAGAGCTGTCCTAACAGCTTGAGCCTGTTTCATTATGCTGCTACTGTAACCACAACTTTTCCAGTTACTCCCACCGCTGACATAACCCTCAGCACTTAAATTTAGATTTTAGACACAGGTAAACAGTTTAAATCCAGAAAAGCAGCTCTACAAAGGCACAAAATCCTGCTACACACTTGTTGTACGCCTTTGCCAATACATCAGATGGATTTTCTTTCCTGAACACTTCTCTTCCATGCATCCCCATCTCCACTTTGACACCATAGTCCTCCTATATGAAGTTAAGTCCTTTAGGTCAGAGTGAAAAGTACTACCTTAAAGTAATGCATTTCCTCTAGGACACTGAGCTGTAGCAGTGAGTGGTAGCAGACTCATCCCTACAAAGACGCTAAGTTCTTTCTCCTGACCACTTCACCAATTCCTTGCATTGGCACATTTCACCCCACCTCTTGTAGAGTCCAGCAGAGGACCCAGGGGAAAGGCAGGACAAGCAGTGACCTGTTTGGTCATCACTACTTTCCTTGCCACCAAGGAACATGGTTTTTTCACCTTCCATGCCTTCCTAATTACCTGTGCCCCTGCGAAATCGACTCAGACAGGCCTCCTGTTACATATCCTGCCTTTGTGGGGGAATTATCTCCCAGATCAAGGCAGTCAACATTCTCCCTGTTTGTAAACTTTCCTCGGAACTGGGGAAGTAGCTGATATTATAAATATCATATTAAGTATTCTTTCAGTCTGGTGCACTTCAGATATGATTTGAAGTTCTTGGTTTAGCATTATATTTATGTCAGGGATTTTTTTTTCTTTTTTTTTTTTTTTTTTTTTTTTTTGTTTTTTCTTTTTTTACTTTTTTTTTTTTTTTTTTTTTTGTGCTGGTGTAGATCTATCTACATTTATGCTGGCAAGGAACACAGTCCATCAATCTTATATTGTATACAAGTGGGGCACTTGAAATGAGCACAAAACCTGCCAGTGAAATTGGAAGCTCACTTTTTTTTTTGCCTATTTTCAAGGTTACTCTCCCACATCATCTACATAGACTTTGCAAAATTCCCTTCTTATTTGTTAGTATGCAGAGAAGAAAATGGGACCTTATTCTAAACTTAAATATATTGAATTAATCTATAGGGTTTATGCCAAGAAATCATAAAGTTTGAGTTTGGTACATTGCTGCCCCAACTGAAATACAAAGGGTCCCTTCCAACACACAGCTCTTTTAGAGGTACCAAGCCCCACATCCTGTCTATCTTCCTGTGCAGCATCACTGTAGGAAGTCCCACAGAAACCAGTCGTAAAAAGAAAATGCCATTTGTTTCCACACAGCTAACATAAACAAGTCAGCACAGATTACAGATTCACTAATTGAGTTTGCATGCTGCTCTGAACATGCTTTCAGAGAGACACACTAATGTATTTTAGCACTCCAGCATCTGGGGTGACTCTATCAAAAACTGAAAATACCCTACCTATTCTAAGTTTGTTATCTACATAAATGCAAACAGTAGTTAATTAAGTCACCTTTGACAGTTTCATTACCCTTCTAATCATGCTTGAGTGCTATTCAAAATTTTGAGTGGAGCAGGTTCACTATTGAAAATAGAGACAGACACATACATAAGCAAATTAATTACTTGAAATCAATATGCTGCAATACTTAGGGCTGTGCCATTAAATTTTTCGAGATACTCAAGTACTGAAAATCCGTGTCAATATTTATGAATTTCAGAAGTTCAGTAATTTTGTACGAAAACTGTGGTGGTTTTCTGCCCACCATTTCTCTGTTAAAATGTTTTGGTTATTCAGTTAGAGAGCAGAAGCAATGTGATCATCACATGCCAGGAATTATGAATAATATAGCAGTTGTAGCATATAGTCGGGGTTTGCCTTCTCTTTACTTAAATTATGTGGTGAATACTTATGCATGATAAATACATACACAGATCTCAAGGACGATTCACTTTTGACATGTAAATAAAGAAACAAGACTAAATTAATCTTGTTCCCAGTTCACTTAATAAAATTAAACCTCACCAAACTACTGCAGTTTGATTTATAAAGCTTTTAGGGTATAATGTTTTGTGAGACAGTTACCAGAGACACTACCTCTTTACCTTGCAGTGCCACAGAGGAGATAGACAGATACTGAGTGTCTTGCTGGAACAGATCAACACCACAGCCCATGACTTTTAGTGAAGGTATTTTCATGGACAGGTCCAGTAAAGGAGCATGCATTTCCCCGTTTACTCTGGTAGAGTTTGAGGCCTGTTTACTTAACCTAATTCTCACGTTGAGATAGAGGGCAAGAGTTTATACTAGTTTGGTCTGGAGTCTTTTTTTCCTGTTTTTTAACCTCTTGAAGTCTTTAAAAATTACAAATGTGAATCCTGTTCTTGGGAAATATGACTCAATGCCCTTAATAAACTAACATGCAATTAAATGAATGCACAAATATTGCAGAGTGAAAATGACACAAACTCACATTTGGGCATCCTTATCCTCTGCACTTAATGATGTAATAAGATCAGGTATTTATTGCAATAAAAGTTTACATCAGATAGAACTACTGTGTAGGCTACTGAATCTGCACAAACAGTTCTTGTCACAGAAGAGACACTATTTGTCTTTCCTACTGTTTACAATAAACAAATTTCTTATCTGACCTGGAATCATGGGATTCTTACGGTAATAAATATTATTCTTGGCATGTATTTGCAGAATGATGACTTGAAGTATTGTATTTACAGTTGGCAGCATTCCTTACACTTGTGTATTGTTCTATAATGTTTGTGACCTATACCTTTGAACAGCTTAGGGAAGTAAAACAAAATAGGAAAAGAAAGGTCAATGAAAATACTACTTGTCTAGTGCTTTCTAAAAGAGAAGATCAAGTAGCAAAATGGACAAAGTGACAGATTAATATTAATTTAGACATTTTGTGTTTGTTCTCCCTGAAATACCACTCAAAGCTTTACAAAAACACACCCAGATGATTGGTGTCTTCCTTCATATATCTATCTTAAGGCAAATACCACCAGGAACAAGTTATAAAAAATTTTGCCAAGACCTTACCCCATCTGAAATAACCCGTAAATAAAATACATGTGAAGGGATTCATAGATACATAGTAAAGATACATAACAAACAAACAAACAAAAAAAAAATATCAACCCAAACAAACAAAAACCCAAACCCCTCATGGAAAAATAGCTATTTCTTTTGACTGAAGTTGAAGGTGTGGGTATCAGAAACCTGGAGTTCCCTTGTATTTTGGTGACCTCTGACAAAAAATGACTGATGCAACTACAGGTTGTTTTTAAGGTGAAGAACACTGTTTTCAGGGTGACAGGCCACCTCAGGGCCATCTGCACAGCTCCCCACCAGATCCATCCCACTGGGAACATGGGGAGAGATGGCCTAGATGCCCTGCACCCTGTCTAGGATGGTGGGACAGGCCCTGGCTGGGATCCCCTTCCCTGTCGCCCTGGGGGAGCCCCCATTACTTCAGCAGCTGGAAACAGATGGGCAGGGAGATCAGGATCAACTGCTGAGCGTATCTGGCTTTATTACAGCCCTGCACATGGACATTTGGCCATCCAAACCCAGGAAAGCACATACGTTTTCAAACACCTTGAGAAAGTGCAGTAAATGTTTCATAGGTTCTCAGTAAGAAAAGCAAGTGTTGCATTTGTGCCACTAACCACAAAAGGTATTTATAGCTATTTTAAAGCAGTTGCTGAACTGGTTAGCTCCAGCAACAATGTGCAACTAAAAGTCTTAGAAATAATAATTTCTCTCTACTCAGCCAGTTAATGCAGGTGTGAGATCTGCCCTCCCAATACTTCTCTCACTGTACCTAGCAGCTTTCCAGGCTTTGAATTTAGTATATTTACAAGTTTTCATATTATTAAGCCATTAAGTATACTTAGTCTGCAGCAATAAACTACAAGGCAAGTTCATTCATATGTTGAAGTACAGCATATGTTGGGCCAATACTTTCTAAGTCTTCTTTAAGACTTCATCCATTTAATAACAATTAATACAGAGTTATTAGAGAAATTGTCAAACCATTACAGAAAGTTTGCTTGTATCAATGAGAAAATCTCCACTGAAGTCAATGGAGAACACACAGAAAATGTGATATGATCTGTATGGGTTTTATGCATTATTAAAAGATCTCTGAAATAATTTTGGGGGTGAGGGTTGCAGTACTAATTCTGCTGGAAAAAAAGAAAAATTGCTTGCCATGTGACTAAACCCAAATCACTCACACTTTTACAGAATGGCGTTCACTTTTAGTTGGTTGGTTGGGTTTTTTTACTTACTGCTTTATACGTTCTCTTCTGTCCAGCATGTTTCCTGATTTGCTCTCCATTAGGCCCAGTTTCAACATGCATGGAATAGATAATGTCAAAGAAATCTTCTACTACGGCTACTCGCCGTAAAGACAGCTTCTCATCCACACCTACTCCATCCTGAAAAGAAAAGAAGATAGAAGAAAAAGTAAGGAGGACAGAATGAATAGATAAATAGTGATAATCATGGGATGCATTCTCCTTTCTTAGCAGGAAAACTGTTCCACTGAGATCTGAAGGTCACTCACTCTGTGAATGACACAAACGGTATCGCCAAGCCATTCCATTTTGCCAGCCCAGGGCACGTGGTCTCTCAACAGACAGTGATCTTTGACAACAGTATTTTTTAAAAAAAAGGGAACAAAAATATCTGTGTTTCTTTATCCAAATGCACAAACAAGATTCAAAGGCAGAAGCAGTCCCAAACACATGGCTCAGAAATGCATTATGTGGCTGTTAATAAGAATGAAATAGCTCTTTTAAACTTGCTTTCCCCTCCCAGTAAATCTGTACCTAGCACTTTATAAAGGTATTTAATAAAAGGTTTTAATTCACAGGTGACAGAGCTGACTGTAATTACGAATACAAAGAAAGTTGTTACAAACAATTTACCCCTGTAAAACCTGCTTGAAAATATACTCCACAATGACATATCACAATATGAGGAAAAGAAGGGGATATTTTAAAAATTTTTGATTTTTTGCACACAGATGTCTGGTTAGAACAAGTGACAGAAAAGTGAGGACACCTACCATCTGATTTTCAAAAGTGATAGTGCCACGGTAGCTAAAGACTTCTAAGGAGAAACAGTCCCCAGTGTCTCTGAAATTAATTAGTGTAGTTCAATCCACACCTTTTAAATAGGACCGTCCATATGGTTCTTTTATCAGCTTTCTATGGATTCAGTTCTAATGAATGAGCAGGAACCGGGACTCTTGTTTTCCCAGAACAGGAATCTATCAAGCAGGCTGTGTTTTGTAATACAACATAAGTACATGAAGAATAAAATAAGAATGGCCAATCCACTTTTACTCCAACACAGCATTTGATTTAGACGGCTGGAGGCAGCAGCGTCACCTAACCTTCAACCACGTATTTTAAGCAGTATGTTCCAAACTTAACACGTCTGACAATACTCTTACTGCTGCTGTAATTCATGCCACAAACCCCCCCCAATTTACATGAACCCTTTTGTGACAAAATATGTGCAATTATTGCTGAAGCGACCAAATGAAAGCAAAGATGAGAAATGAAAAAGCAAGCTACACATGACTCCCCATTGCCATCCCCCCTGCTAATAACTTCTTGCTAACACATTCCAGCAAGTTTGCCGAATGTGGACAAACACGATTTATTTTTAACACTGTCCCTATTTTTATTCCAGCCCACTTATTCATAGAGTTCATGGAAAGAACCCAAATTATCCCAAGGGTTCCAAAGAACCCCTTTAGGGTGACACAGAAGAGCTCTGACACATTCCCAGCAGTGACGGAGGAAATGTCAGTGCCTCTATAGCATAACTTTCTAAATTCATATTATAACGGGTTAGGAGCTGTTGATATGCTACCAGCAATATGAGTTTTGTCTTGTCCTCCTCCATTATGCCCCTGCCTCTCCCCAACCTTCTCCGAAGAGGTACCTGGCCAAAGCTACGTTGTCCCTTCCATCTACACAGCAGGCAGCTGGGCCAGAGCAGAACTCCCTCGTGCACAATGAGAAGATTACCATAGTCCTGACAGAAGGGAATGTGTTGAGGATTCAGGCTGGAGAAAGGTGAGGAATTTGCAGTGCAGTCTCAGAGAGATCAGCTGGGAACAAGTGCTCTGGGAAGGCAGAGAGGCTCTCACTCCATGAACGGTTCCTAAAATTTCACATCACCAAGCTTAAAAAATTTATGGCACTGTGACAGCTTCTGGTATCAGCATCATTAAGAATTTGCTTAGTATTGTCCACCACTATTTAAAAAGAAAAATCTGTAGAGATGGGGCCAACATAAAATCCAGACCTTTGCAGCTTTAATCTTTTAGGGGAATTCACACGTGAGCCTTGTAGGGGGGCTCATCTTCAATCATTATTTTCTCACCACCCAAACAGCACGGCAGGATCCCTAATGATTTCAAACGCTCTTACTATGACGACAGTGTTATCTCATGCCGCTCTCCGAACACTCAGAAGTTTATAGTGTTGATTAACTGATAAAGATTTAATCTGTTTATTACTAATGAGTTTTGTTTTAGGAAATTTCCTATGGGGGAGCTCTCTTTTTTAATTAAAGAGAAATGCATTACAACCATATTAATTTAAAACCTGAGGTATCACTTCAGCAGAGCTGACACATGCAAACATTAGCAATACATTCAAAGAAGAAAATCAGTAAGAAAACTCATTCTGCTGCTTTTGGTGGCCATACTATGCAGTGCTCTTTTCTGATGGTCTGTCCTCCTATCCCTCTACCCAGACAATGATACCCAGAAGCAGACAGGTATGACATGGGTGCGCTCTTGAAGTTGCATTTCTCCATCCAGCTGAATAAAACAGTAAGCATTGCTATTACTGCAAAAAATACAAGAAAGCAAAATCCGCCCAAACTCTCTGTCATGCCTCCTAAACAAAGTACCAGAAAATACACACAAACTTTCAAAATCCTGTCAGTCAAAAAGAATAGGAAAAAAATGCTCTACGTTAAGCCAGAACCGCTTCAGGGGATGACAACGCTATTACTTAACTGCTATGCTTGTAACTTCATCACAACTTTATCCAGTGGGGCCTGGGCAATGAATAGGCCAGGCTTCATTCTGCTTGGTGCTGTATCAGGCAATAAGGCAGACCTTGTTTCAGAAACCCTGCAGCACTGCAGAAGGTGCCGAGTTGCTGCGGGTAAGCTGTTCGGCCCATCTGGCAACACACAACGCTGTGCAGAGATGTAAGCCTTAACTGCAGAGGCGGTACACCAGATGAGTAACTTGGATCAGGTAACTGCTTACCGAGACTTCTGATAACCCAACACTGACATCCAATAACTACAAAGCGTGGAAACTGACACAACCCCAAATCTCTCTTTAAACCGTAAAGACTCTGAAGTGGATGCAGTTGTATCAGGCTTTCCTGCCATATGCCATTACACAACACTTTTATCCTGAAATTGCCATTCAATAAAGGCATTAACAAAGCAGCTCTACTTTATAAGCTGGCTCTGGGTAAAAAATTTCACAGTGCCTAAGGGGACATTTTTTTAACCTCAACTAAGGCTGAAAAGAGACGAATGAGGGAATACGTGATATGCTATTCAGATGTCTGAAAGGCTATGAAATGTCCACAAGGGACGGGACAAGTAATAGGCTTAAACCACAGCACAGGAGATTTACACTAGACATTAGGAAAAACTTACTATTGACGTGGATAGTCAAGCACAACAACAGTTTGCCTGAGGAAGCTGTGGGATCTCTGTCACAAGGAGATTTAGAGACCAGGTTAGACAAATAGTTGTCAGGGACAGTCTGAGGAAATCTCATCTTGGATATACTAAATATTAATTGAGTTCCTTCTCGATAGCTCTGAGAAGCTTAAATGCCATTTTCAAAGTCACTTGGGTACCAACAACTCTGGAAAAGCAAGGAGGATATTTATAAACCACTGAGGTATTTTTAGGACTTTCATTCGTCATGGCAAGAGTCCAAGCCCCACTTTCAAAAATGACTTAGGAATGGAAGCCTCAGTGGATGTTTCACTTCAAAAATTTTACTTAGGCTCTTAAATCTTTGAGGCTGAGTTTCACCCGTCACTGAGGTATGCCCCTATCCTAAACCAGTTGTCCCAGATTCCTCTCTGACCAGCAGCATGACGGGTACTGCCAAAATACAGTTCATCCTTACAGCTGCTAGAATGGTTTCAATCTCTACCAGTGAGAAGTTACTTAATTTTACATTGCAGAGTTTCCTGTTTACTCTTGTTTTTATATTTATTCAGTGTTCTTCCTATGTTCTTAGGATACAAATAAATAGATGTTTCTTTTCATTTTCAGCTCTGCAAATTCCATTTGCACTCTAAGATTAAAGTTGTTTGGTTGGTTGATTTTAGATATCTACACAAAGAATAGAGAAGTGACTTTTACAGAGTTATGCACTTCTCAGGAATTGCTAGGGATCCCTTTGAACAAGGATGCTTGAGGACAGAGTCAGTCCCTTTTCTTGAGGAGGAAACTACAGGCTTAGCAGGAGTAAAGAAGGAAAAAAAAGTTTGCCAGTGAAGTGAACAGATAAAACTTAGTCCAGACAACAAAAAGACCTGTTAAATGAAAGGCTGTCATTTTTACAGCTACTTTGCAGAGCAGAATAAAATTTAATACATGCCTTTAAAATTAAAGCCACTGAGACAAAAGTGCTTGGAAGTCCTTGCTTGAGAATACCTACACTATCTCATGCTGAAATTTCTGGGGGGAAATTGATCTCATAAAACACCCTCTTGTTTCAAGACTGAATGTAACTATCAGCATCTTTACAGTATTTGAAAAATACTCTTATAAATACATGATAGACTGAAATAGAAAATAAAAGTAAAGTCTTGATTGTTAGTTTTATAGAAAATGTTCAGGTCTATAAAAAACTGTTGTAAAAGCATCAAAGCCAGAAGCCTCTACAAAATATTAGGAGTAGATGGAAATAAAGATCAACCTAACTATTTCACTACATACCATAAATCAAATATAAACGTGAGACTGTTTGCAATGCAGAAATACAAGTTGTAACATTTTTCTGATCTGTACCAGTTCAGACAACAGGAGAGTTAAAGCACCTTGGTGTCACAACTCTGCTAACTACTATCACTTTTTGCAGCCTCAAAGATGCATTTCCCCTGGATGGGAAGCAGGGCCTTGTGCTGACTGAAACACTGTGCTTTGAATGAACTATATCCTTACAAAAAGTTTTGCTCATAAACCCCCACCTTCTCAGCTGCTGCTTAATGAGTACCTGACATGACTGCATGTAGGTGTTTTACTCCCTCTGTATTATAACTCTTCGGAGGAGCCAGTGGTAGTTTACATATAACACAAGCCTTATATACCTTTTTACAGAAATAAGACAAAATAAATGATGAGATTGAAAATCCCATTATACATCATCTCCGTTATCTGTTTGCTCAGTAACTGGAAAAATATTAGTATTTTTAAAGAGGAATGGCCATTTTAGACTGTCTCTTACTCCCACAAAAATGAACAAATCTATTTTCATCAGCACACTGATTTGAATTCTCAGGCTATCAGTACATTCATTTGAATGTTTAACTTATTCCTGTCAGCGCAGTAAAAATCCACAACAGATCACAAGTTATTAGAATTTTATAACTATTATTAAGCAGCCTATAAATAAATAAATTCAGCATTTCTATCCGGTTCCTGACAGAAAGTATCTATAACAGCAAAAAGGGTATTTATTGTTTGAAACGTATACGTTCTGTTACTCATTGTGATGTTTCAACAGCAAATCTCATCTTTTACCAGCAGATGGAGACATGAAAAATCAGAGTTATGTTAAAGCAGATACACACCAGAACCATTTCCAGTTCTCAGACCTTCTCTCTGGAGCCTTTAGAGAAATAAACCATACAAAGACTAAACCACTAAGCTGGAATATAGCAACGAGTCAAACTAATTGTGGAAACAGATCATGAAAATAAAGACAATAAAGTGAAGTAAAATGGCAAATTAATATGCCATTTGAGATGAAAGACTAAAACTAAACAATGGATACAACGTTTGGGGATTTTATGAAAGCTGTAGGTAAGAAAAAGTCCTCTGTCTCCATGAGGGAGTTCAAGAGACCCAGGAAAGATAAGAGAGACCAAATCAATACCGAATAGAAGTTTCCTTCATCTCTTAGAGCAACCCAGATGATGGAAAAGCACCAAACCAAAATCTCTGTCTACAGACAGTAAGAGGTGAATACTGACTGCCCTGCAGGCTCAAAAGATCCCACCTGATAGGACTATCTTACTGAGTCATTGCAGGTGAGACCATCATCTCATGTGAATCACTATCTCTATTAAATTAAGGCCTGGCAATTAGAGATAATGGGTTGTGAAACCCAACTTGCCAAATTGTAAAGGGAAGTTCTGTCACCTTTCTTTCCTTGAAGTTTAGTAAAATGGGCCTGGAAATTATTTCATGGCAGACAAGGTACCTTCAGAGGGCCCTTTGGCATAAACAGGATAATAACCTGGCCAGTGTTCTCCAAGATAAAAGTTTAAAGCTCTTTCTTTATTGAAGAAGGGCAGAAACTTTTCTTTTTTTGTCTTTTTTCAGAAGTACAGATAGACAGCCAGACCTGTTACTATCAGTGCTAGTGCAAGAGAAGAACTTAGAAATGAAATGTGGAATGTGTCTTTGAACTCTCGTGCCTCCTACCAAAAATAGGAACAGATATGGGAAGCAAGAGACAATCTCAAAAAGCCACATCAAGATGAAATGTACCCAGAGCCCTGAAGGAACAGCAGAGAAGACCCCAGTGAGAAGTAAAGAACAGGCAAAGCCATGGCTGCAGTTTACTCCTCACAGTTAAGAGTTAACTTCTTAACTGAGGTCTGAATACTGTTTTCCCTCCATGCACTAACACCTGATCATTTTTTTCCTTAGATGCTTAAACATTTACACAACCACCCTGCATAAAAACCAGGTCACAATGCAGGCCGCATTTTACTACTTGTGAAGTCTGTTGCCGCAGGCTAATCAAACACCACGAGCATGTGGGGCAGCACAGGAGCAGCAGATCTGCAGAGCAAAGCAGCTGATACACTCAGGAGCTGATGATTCTACACTGTACGTCTTTCAGGGTAGCTCTATTCTGGTCCCCCACACCAGACACCCACTTCTGGTTGCAACCCAGTAGGTGCACACCTGGAACAAATGCCAGTTTTCTCTTACTGAAAGGAATCCGTTCCCTGCACTGAAAAGCCCACTGCAGTGTGAAACAAGCACAGCAAGGCGGTCAGGAGCTTTCTTTCAAAAGCAATTTCCCTTTTCCAAACTAAAACGCCAGTGCAGATGCAGTCATAGCTTCCTCAGTAAGGCAATGAGATGGGATTTCTCACACCAGCACACTGTGGTGAACATTACCTAAATCAATGAGGAAGATACTTAGATATCTAGCTCAGGGACACACACGGCCCTGGTATGCCTGGGGAGAGGAGAATGAACTGAACAAACACCTCTTCTAACACCGAGACCAAATTTCCCATGTTACTCCCTCCACCTGCCTCCCTCTCCAGCAAATTCCTGCCTACTTAGCCTGTTAAAACCACACCTGATGCTTTCATCATCAGAGGCACAGTATTATTAAAGCTGGTAATTTTTTTGCTTTTCTTTGCTGCTTTTTTGTGAGAGAAAACAAATTAATGCTGTTATCTGTCTATAAAAGTATGTTGAGTGGTATATTTAATATAAAAGCAATTAACCCAGGCATTAAATGCATCTATTCACTGAAAAGTATGGGACATTTCCAATTAAACCTAGAGCCAATTCCAATTAAAAGCTGTAACTGGACAGAGCCTAGAGGGGAAGAGCACATCTAACACCTGTGGGGAGACAGCAGTTCACACTGCAGAAGTGAACAATTTTGGTCAATTTCTAAAGCACACACACACAAATTCAGCAAACTGCAGGTTTTTTGTGATAAATTTGAACTTAACTATAATTTACCAATGAATTCTTCATTCTTAAAAATCATCTAGAAAATAATTTCTTATTTTAGGCCATTTCTGAATAGCTTATTCAGAAGTCTATATTTTAAAAGAGAAGCACTGCAATTTCATTTTTTTTTTATGATAACCACATTGGATTGTTTCCTCTATTGTAGGATGCTGTCTGTCTTCCAGCGGGTTAGTTTTCTATTAGAAATAATTAAGTTTTGACTTTGAAGTCTTTTTTTCTTTTTTTTTTTTGAAAATACTCACTACAGTTCTGGAAATATCTGGCACACTTCACTTGCCTAATTCAAACCCACTGTTTGGTAAGCAGCTGAAACCTAGCTAGGCCATCAAGGACTAACTGAATAGAGGAGAAGTATAACGTAGTCAAATTGAACTGAAGTTTTTGCTTAAACTCACAGTCATGATCAAAGTTTTAATGCATTTATTCCTTCTCGAAGACTCATTAGAGGATTCAGCTAGGTACAAGGAACTTCTACCAGAATTTTCTGTAATTGGGTGATTCTATGAAAGATTTTAAGTTAAAAAACTGTCAGGGCTTCAGTTCTACCACAAAACAGGATGAAAGTGTGTGAAAATTAATTCCAATAAAGTAACATGTTATTCTTTTACTGAAACTAAAACTGAACATAGAGGTAACTATTACAATAGTTCTAAAATAAGATTTCTCGTAACCAAAAAAAGTCCAAAGAAGCCATTCTGAGGCTGGTGGTAATCTTTCTGTGTAAAGATTTCTTCAATTGTTCAAAAAATTATAAACACACCGTCAGGCTAAGACAAAAAACAGGATAACAACACAGTGAAGCACAAGTGACCACCAAGTGCACAAACACTGAAATCACATTCCCTTTAAACACTTTTTCATGTCTTTCCCTATGTTTTAGAAGATAATTCTAACTACCATTCTGTAAACAGTTACTGCAAGACTTTTCCAGAGAAGATTGCAATGCCAGGCTAAATGCTTAGCAGGGGAGCTGCCTTTTCAGTCTCACAGGTAATCTGGAAGGGTCAGTGACTCCTGGTCTTTTGAAGGGAAGGGATTTCAGCTCCCCACTCGGATAGCTTAGCACACTGTACATTAATTTCCATGTTACTTTGTTTCTACAAGTTACTAGCATGACAATACATACAAAACTGAGATTTACCTTCATCTCAAAATACACAGTTCTTTCTAGCTATACAGTACTTTGGTGAACATGAAAAGATTTGCTTACAGTTACCAGGATAAAACCACTGATTGTCTTCAAACATTTTTGACTGTAGGGGACTTTAAAATGAATAGACATGAATCATAGAGTTAGACCTGTTTGGATTTTTTTCTAAATTATAATATCTAGTATTGTCATCAGTTCAGCAAAAAGAAACGGGCAAGCTTTTTAACTCTCAACATTCCTGTCATGTTCCAAAAATGAACAATTACACAACGATATTTTTAAAGTGTGCTATACTTTACAGGTATTCAAGCACTAGGGGAATGCAACGTAGATCTATAATGCCACCTTTTTTCAGACTGATGAAATGCAACTACTGTATGCCAAAAGTAACCTAATACTAAAGTGAAACTTAAATAATGAGAACTCATCACCCCAAAGTGCTCCTGGTGAATATAAATGTGTATTTTAACAGTATATTTCAAATCCTCATAAGCCTCTGATGCAAGGGTATTCCCAGATGGAGCTTTTTTAATAAATAACGTCATATACAAGTGTCAAGAGTTACATACTGCAATCAGGTGGTAGGAAGATACCACAACACAGATTAGCACAGCTCAGCAACAAAACTTCTGGGGGGAAAAAAAAAGAGAAGAAAAAAAAAAAAATTGCCTCAAAATCCTAGTTAATTGATAAAATACTTCAAAAAGTCAGGAGAACAAGATAGATCAGAAAACTGCTAGTAGCATATAGCAGTTTTGTGTCAAGATCTCTGGGTCCAACTCCAGCAAGGGCTTTTGTCCCTTAAAGTTGCTTCCACCTTACCACTGCTGCCTCCTGCAAGGAACAGCCTTGGGATGGGACACTGGGAGACGAAGTGTGTGACCTCATCTCTCCCATCCATGTTTCGGCAACAGCTGTTCACTTGCTTATACAAAATGAGTTCATGGTCTCAGCACAGTACCCAGAGGACAGCTGTCTCCATCACCAAAACCACTGCTACAGCAGACCATTAGGTGCCATTAATTGGTAACCTCATTAGCAACATCAGTCAAGACTGGGGATCAGATTTTAAGCTGCACTGGTGCCATACGGGCAGCTTATGGTAGGGATAGACGAGAAAACATCAGTGGCTTTGCATCACCCATACAAAACCTTGGTGCTTGTACAACCCAGGCGCCAGTTCAGCAGCCTGGCTTGGAAAGGCAAAGCCCAGAGTAATGACAATTGTCCCCAGCTTCAGTGCCAAAGGGGACGGGAGTCTGCAGGGCATCCCGTGCTCCGCGCGGGGCCTGCTTCTCTGACCACACTGCCAATGCTCTGGAAGAAAGCTGTTTGCTGCAGGTACTTCTGAGACTAAATAATTCTTGGGGTATAAATTAACAGCCTCTAATGGAGGTCCCTCTAGATTTCTGCAAGGACAAGCAGGCAGGGATTAAGAAGGGGCTCACTGTAATTGCAGAGGACATGGGTCACTGGGGACCCAGTGGTCAGATTAGTGAAAAACCAAATGCCCGGGTCTCGGCTTGGCACACTGACTCCTGCCTGCAGGCAGCTTTAGCAGTAATGGTGTCACAGCCTTGATGCTCCACAAACACAAGCCAAGCAGGAACTGTAGGGAAAATTAGTGCCTGTTCCCAAATGAAGCAACACAATACCTAGAAATATCAAGCAAAACATGGGATACACAATCTCTATACCAGATCTAGATACAGAAGCAGCAAATGCCATGTCAGGTACTGGCAACAGGTTTTCAGTGTAGCCAGCAAACACCATGCACCAAACACTTAACCACGTTCTTCAAGAAAATTCATTATGAGGGGTGTAAAAGTTATCCTTCCAAAAATACATTAAAAACCCTAAGCTTTTTGATAGTCTCTCAGAGTCAGGGCAGGGCTTGTGCACTCAAAAGTATCATTAAACTGAATTAGCTGGTAAATATAAAATACTGGGGGCTTTGTATTATTTTTGCCAGTATATGTGTGTGTGTGCACGGGTCAGGTTTTACAAAATGAAATTATCTCAGTAGACTTATGTCGGGTTCTTTAACAATTTATTGGTTGGCTTTTTCTTTAATTAAATTACATTTCCCTAATTCTTTTCTTTTTTTCCACTCCTACACCACTTTTCTCTGCTGGGTGACCTAGGCAAGAACAAGCGTCAGATGCAAAAACCTGTGTTTCTGTGAGCAAGCACTGCTGTAGACAGTCAAATGATTTAGACTAATTTTTGCTCCTTTTCTTCTTCCTCCCTTCCCCAACCGTAAACAAAGTCCACAGCATGAAGAGGCCAATCCTTGCCAGCAGAACCAAGTTTTGAAAAACACTGCTCAACCATATGTTCAGTCCTGACCAGCGTGATAGTTAGGCGGCTGACATCTGCAGATGGAGAGTTCATATCACCATTCAGCACAAACATGCTGCTACCGTACACTGAAGTCAATATTAGCCAGACTTTGCTTCGGAGAAATTTTCAACACTGGTCTACAGTTTCACCTCGCCAATTAATTTTTGCTACAGTGATATAAATGTAAATGAAATATATATTAAAAAAGAATCTGAGAGAAAAATGGTGGCAGTGATTGAAAAAGGGAGCCTTTATGAACACTTTTGGTAAACTCCTTTAGAGGGAAAATAATTCTGTATCAAATATTATATTGAAGTTGTTTGTGTGATAGAAAACACTTGCCAGTGTTACACATGATGAACTTTCATGAAAGCCCACCAAAGTCTATTTGCCCTGAGAATACAATCATTTAAAACAGTCTCCTGAACTTCTTTGAAGGCCTAGTAGACTCAGGTTTTTTCTAAATAAACTATCAACCTTTCTTTCTAGGAGGATGGTGAGGCACTGGAACAGGTTGCCCAGAGAAGCTGTGGTTGCCCCATCCCTGGAAGTGTTCAAGGCCAGGCTGGATGGGGCTTTGAGCAACCTGCTCTGGTGGGAGGTGTCCCTGCCCACGGCAGGGGGGCTGGAACTCCATGATCTTTAAGGTCCCTTGCAACCTAAACCATTCTATGATTCTACGATTCTTTCAATAAGCAGTACAAGAACATAAATCTTTCTTGTGTCACTTAACGCCCTTCCAAAAGCAGTGAAAACACTCTACTTAAATGTTAGTGGGAGTGATACTGGTTATTCTAACAGAATCAGTAAGATAAAATGCATTTCCCCCGCTAACTCTTCCTTTTCCTCCCCCTTGCTCTATCTGCAGCTACTCGTGCAGTCCAAACACTTTTTTTCAGGGCTTAAACAGATTTATGGTTAGCAATTTCCACAGGGACTGTGCTCATGTTCTCTCAGGCATGCTCAGGCACCACCACTCATCTGAGGGCTGGGAATCAAAATCCGTGTCTATTCTGCCACTGGCAATGAAATTCAGTGGGTTCATCCTCGTTGTGTCCTTCGTTCAGACCTTTACTGCATAGCAGGCCCTTTCTTTGAAGGCCTATACTTAAAAGATATGCCTCCATGAATTTTCTTTTAAATGTTTTGCCGTCTCATCTAACATGCACATGTATCACTGGTTATAAAATAGGCAAGTAAATGGGCTTATTTTCCTTTATTATGTGTCTTTGGAACTGAAAAGGACATAGATGTCTAGACTGTAAATTCTTAGTAAAAATTAGTTAGATCTTCAGCCGCACAGATTTTACTCAGAACATTTCCTGCACCAAATCTAGAGCATGCCCTGAACAGCAGACAGTTCAAATCAACGGTAATTACAAATCACAACACTGACTTTGCAAATGCTGCTATATTGGGTAAATTCAGCTTCTTCATTTTTATAAATATCAGCTTCTTTTTTTTTTTTACATGAGGTACACCCTAGTTCTAATCACTAATGATTCTGTCCACCATTCCTTTCCTTTTGTTAACAGAATTGAAGAAAGAATCAAAAACCAAAAGAAAACATTATTTCCTCAACAGCAGTGCAAAAATAGGTGTTTTGAATAAGCAGGTAACCAGATTTACCCAATATCTGATGCATGACAGAAGACAGGAAACCAGAATATTTGCATCTTGAAGACTCCCTATTAATCAGACGTTTGCAAGTCTCTGACTTAATCTAGGCATGCCCATGAATTTCCTACCATAGCGCGTTACTTCTCATGCTAATATCAGTATACCTAAAGCACCACTGATGAAAGAAAAGGAAAGATGCAGATTAAACAGTCTGCTCTGTATAATTAAAGTTCAGGATTATTCTTTCATATCTACAGCAGTTAATATGCAAACTATACGAATGTTTGTAATTCTTAGTACAATTCTGGGCTCAAAACATGAATCAAGCACTATATTAACTTTCTTTATTCTTTGAGTATGTATGCTTACTTGCACTTTCTCTCTTTATATAAAAAGAACAAAGTTTTAAATTTATCAGCTGTTTACCAGAAGAGGAAGAAGAATGGAAACATAGCATTAGAATTCAAATATGCACTAAATACAGTATAATGACTATATTATTCATCAGGTTCACCAGAATTTGGGGTCCTGTCTCCCAATATCTTAGTTTACTACTGTATTCAAACTATAGCAAAGCCATAATTCACCAATATTAAGTGACCTGCCCATTTTCTCACTCCTCTGTGTATTCTGGCTGCATTAAGATAATGGGACGCAGTACTCGGATGTCTTCAGTAATAATAATGACAACAGTGTTTCTCTTCCTCTCATTATGTACACAGGCTGTGTACAGTTTGACTGATGGATACAGCCATCCAACCCAGAGCCAGCTTGCAACGTGCTATGGGATCTCTTGAGATGAACAGTACTATACAAAATGAGGGACGTGACGAATGAGAGAAAAATAAAATGGTCACTTAGTCCATCCCCTGACAGAAAAGGGACTGCCTTCTGTTGTTCTGGTGCACTTTTTTCTGTCTTGTCTGAAATTACTGTTCTGAGGTAGCTTTCATCGCTACCTCTGGGAGACTATTTTACAGGCTAGTAGTGGTAAATACAGAATCTTTAGCTGAGCCCATGCCAACCACCTGCTACAAAAGGCTTGCTGACTGCTGTGCTGCTGTTCCTTAGTTATGTTCAAGTAGGAAGACAGACACAATACAGGCACTCTCTAGGATTCATTCAGGGAACGGAGTTTCTCTGCCATACTAGATCATATCTGCTGAGAAAGAGTTAGCTGGGTCCTCTCAGTGGCAGTGAAGAAATAGGTGGTCACCACCCCAAGGCTTTGCCATATCAACTGCCTTGTTTCCAGTTCCCAATTCCTGCTTGGCTCCTGCCAAAAACAGCTTCCCTTGCAAGAGGCGTAGCACATTCCTTCTTCACAAATAATAATATAATCAAAAATCCCATTGAAGACTCAAATTGATTTTAATAACCTACAGCTCAACCTCCTAAATTGTCCTATTCTATCTAAAATGATGCTCTGCCTGCAAAGGACTAGAGACACACCACCATCAGTTTTAGTTCCTCAGCAAGGCTGATACAGATATGGAGATTACAGTTTCACACAGGTATTAGAGATGGCGAAGGGTATAAAGCTTCAAATCTATGTTAGAGGGAGAGCCAACATCTATTTTCATCTTGCCGACAACATAAATGACAACATTTTTATTCTGCTGAACAAAACACTAACAAGGACTGAATTTGCAAATGCAGTATTTTGTTTCTTATGCATCAGTTCAACGCTACATTGCATCTTCTGGGATGCTGCTGTGCTACGGGAAATTTCAATTTGCTTTCCCAAATCTTTGCTTTTCCCTTACACATCAGGCTTGATTCTTCTTAGACTACATTTTCCAAAATATACTCCAGAAAGGAGATTGTGTGTATTATGGAACATTTAGTAAAATCAAGGATGCCAGTGTAGTAGGAATTCTTGTATCGCATCTCTCCCTTTGCAAATACATTGCACCCGCTCATCTGCTTGCACTTTATAGCAGCCACTATCTCCAAATAACCTAAAAGGCTTTGCAGCACTTGCACCAACAGATGGAGTCGGCTGTGTGGACTGAATATGTACTTTATCTACATCACTTAAGCCCTGTCTGCTCTAAGAGAAATATGCTATTACTTTATTGATGAATCACACCTGGTACCCAAGCCACATATAAGGTCAGTTCTCCCTCACTAGGAAAACTCTAGATTCAAAATCCTACATCCACAACTGCCAAATCAGCATAGATCACCAAGAAGAAGCTAAAAAGGCCACGCAGGCAAGCCCTGTTCTGTGCAAATAGCCTATTACAGTGCTGTATTTTGAGTGCTACCGTCTTTAAAAGGAAATGACACAGTAATTTCCATCAAATCAAATAATTTCAAACATAACTTTTGATTGGGGGTATTCTGCTTGCATCCCGGAATTTGTTTTCCGGGGAGACATGAGGCACAGCTGTATGTCTGCTAAATACGTGTGTTTGGTTTTTACATACGGATGTGTGTGAAAGCAAATTCAATTTGATTCAATAATACTCTACTGTCATGGCAAGCTGGCTAAATGTTGCCTAAGAAAAACGAACAGACCATTGAGGCAGCTGTCACCAGCTGATGCAACGCATTTAGGATGGGGATCCATTCTGTTTCTGGGGTTTTATCCCACTTATCTGTTCACCACTACAGCCCTGTTCCCATCTCGCTCGGTCATTTTTAACAATAACCTGTCATCTGAGGATACTTCACAACATAATGTCATCATTACACTCTCCTTCTCCAGGGGTCAGGAATACTCCTTCTTCAGGCTTTTTGACAAACACATTCTGGGGGTTTTGTCTGGGTTTATTTTTTGTCTTTTTTTTTTTTTTTGGCCTGTTTCTGCTTGTAGCTTATAGATGTTCCTTCTCTGTTTAGCATATCTGTTTCAGCTCTATATATTCTATGATTCACTGAAACAGAGAAGAGTATTTAGATGACAGTATCCACCCTGGCATATTGGGTATCATGAGTTACAGAGAGAGTCATAGAATCAGAACTGTAGAATGGTTTGGGTTGGAAGAGACCTTTAAAGATCAGATAGTCCAGCACTCTGCCATGGGCAGGGACATCCTTCACTAGATCAGGTTCCTCAAAGTCCCATCCAACCTGGCCTTGAGCGCTTCCAGTGGTGGAGCATCCACAACTTCTCTGGGAAACCTGGTCCAGTCTTCCATCCTCATCATAAAAAATGTCTTCTTTATATGCAATCTAAACCCACCTTCTTCAGTTCAAAACCATTGCCTCCTGTCCTGTCACTACAGGCCTTGGTTAAAGTCTCTCTCCATCCTTCTCATAAGCCCTCTTTATGTATTGAAAGGCCACAATAAGGTGCCCCCACAGTCCTCTCTTCTCCAGGCTGAATAAGCCTAATTCTTCTCAGCCTGTATTCACAGGAGACGTCCTCCATCCCTCTGACCATCTTCACGGCCCTCCTATGGACCCGCTCCAGGTTTTTCTTGTACTGGGGACTCCAGAACTGGACACAGTAATCCAGGTGGGGTCTCGCCAGCACGGAGGAAGAGAATCACCTGCTTTGACCTTCTGGCCACAGTTCTTTTTATCATGGTGATGATTATAATGGTTTAGAAGGAACCATTATGACCAACTCAACTGGTGCTACATATAACTCAATCTTATAAATCCTCTGAATTAACTCTTGTGAGTTACTGACTGTATTAACTGTAGCAATTTCCTTCGCATCTTTGATCCCACAGAAATCAACGTATTAGAATTATGGTGCCAAGACATAATGGCATTGACGTTGCTTCCACATTGGATCCTCCTGTGCTCCTGCAGGAGTGCCTCTGGATTGTGGTGAGACGGCACGTGGGAAATATGGTCTTCAGCAAGTCCACGATGAAATTGCTCTCCTTCTCCAGAGCTTGCTCTATGGTGCAGCATACTTGTGCAATTTTTTTTCATATTAAGATTTTACAATCTGATTTGTAAACTTCAGAAACTGAAGCTTCTAAACTCCCCTATTATGAAGCTGAGCTTTATATAATTTAAGATGCATTCAGTGTTCCTATCTCTGTAATTAAATTTTAGTCTGTTTTTGTTACTTTGAGCACCTTGTGAAATTTTTTTTTTCAAAGAGCTTACTAGGCGTTACGTTGAAAGGATTCTGCTGAAATTTTATCCTTCATTTTCTCATCTTTCATATTTAATGGTCTTTGTTTTAAAAACTAATCACTTAACTCGTATTTGAATTAATGAAATAGGGTATGGAAAATCATTAAATTGGTCTGTAAAATCCAATTATTTAGGAGAAAACACACTCATTTTGTTTCCTGGTTTCGAAGTCTGCAAGGTCCGTTTGGGGTATTTGCAGAGTTTAAAATGAAAGTTCTCAAACAGCAGCCTGCAATACCATTCACAGTTTATAAATAAATGCTATTGGTCTCTAGAACCACACTAACCACCAGCATTTTATACACTCATCAGTCAAAAGGCTGACAATGACATGCCCATGGTCCTTGAGAGATTTTGAGAACTGACAGGGAGTTGTTGCTAAGACTGACAATCTCTCCCTACAGCTATGGGGATGACTAAACGACTTTTGTCTGATTTTTTTAACGTGAAAGTAGAATTTTTACAAGCATTTGACTGGAGATGGGATTTTTCAAGAAAAAATTACAAACACCATGGGACTCACGATGAAATTGTAACAACTGATCATCCACACGGACCCTTCTATTTAACATCCATAAAGAAGGAGAAAGCTTCCTGCTCTTTTTTACATTGCCATCTTTAGGATACAGACGTGGTTTTGTGGTTACTTTTTCACAAAGGAATTCAGTTTTTGTTTTCATGGGTGATTTTATTATTGGTCAGGTATTTTACTATCTTTTTAGGTCTCAGCTGCATTTGGGAGCAATGGGAGTCCTGCAGCTGGATTTGATTCAGCATATAGTGAAGATGGTAAAAAATAGTTTTCTCCTATTATGGCTAAAAGAGGAAACCTCTCCTAGCACCTGGGCCTAAGGACATTCCTCCTACCCACCCTCCCTCCCCAGTTCCTGGGCTGCCCCATTTAGCTACATGGAGGAAGGGATTCACAAGCCTTTTTCAGAGGGAAAGGCCTGGCTTCAAAATATATCAGATTAATATTTGCACATCGGGTATCCAAGACCACATTTTCACAACAGAACTACATACAAACATTTGTATTGCCTGTAACAGCCAGTCTGGCACAGCGAGGGACAAAATCTGAGCAGGACTATTTTTCAGCGATAGTTATAAGGTAACTACATACACAGGGTAAGAGAGCACTGGGGCTGAAGAAGTGTATCAAGTGCTGGGTTGTGGCAAAAGCAGAAAGCAAGGGTGAATGCCAGCAGCGACAGTGGCACAAGGTTTTATTTCCATTCCCTGCACCCCAAGCCATGTCACGACACAACCACGACATGTCACTACTTACAGCAAGTGTACGTAGCTGCTGCGCCACTGGGCAGCGCTACACCTGCCAGCAGGGTCTCATGTGGCATCACGTCATGGTAGAGTGAATTTATTTAAGAGTCTTGGGACTTGTCTCCAAAAACAAGGACTTCCCTGAGTCAAACCATCAGTTCCTGGAGGCCTGTGATGTGTATGTCCTAGACGGTCACAGTGCAAGCGTGCTGTGGGTGCCTGGGACCACCCTGATGAAATCGGTACCAGCCAAATAGAATCACAGAATCATGGAATCGTCCTTCAAGATCACCTGGTCCAACCATCACATTAACACTGCCAAAAACCATCACCATGCCACTAAGCATCGTGTCAACCCATCTTCTAAATACCTGCAGGGACAGCAATTCCACCTCTTCCCTGGGCAGCCTCTTCTAATGCTTAATAACCCTTTCAGGGAGGAAATTTTTCCTAATAGCAAATCTAAACTTCCCTGGTGCACCTTGAGGCCATTTCCTCTCGTCCTATAGCCTGTGACTTGGAAGAAGAGACCGAACCCCACTTCTCTACAACATCCTTTCAGGCAGTTGTATAAAGCAATAAGGTCTCCCCCTGCTCAGCATCCTTTCCTCCGGGCCAAACAGCCCCAGCTCCCTCAGCCTCTCCTAAATTAGAAGTCTGGTTCTCCAGACCCCTCCCCATCTTTGTTGCCCTTCTCCAGACATTTACCAGCACCTCAGTGTCTTTCCTGTGGCGAGGGACCCAAAACTGGACACAGCATTTGGGGTGAGGCCTCACCAGTGCCACAGTGCACACTGGCACCCATCCTGCATCGGGAAGCGGGTGCAGACACCCACCCGGGGCTGCCCACAAGCGGCATCCCCCACCCATCTCCGGCATCGGCATTATTCTGGGGCAGCCACTGCCGGCAATAACCACGGGGCAGCTGAAAACACACCGGAGCTACCATTTTACCTCAGGGCATCAGCTACCCGCACCTTTAACCGTCAGGGCACTGCCTAACGGCTGGCTGCGGCCCAGCCCTGCCCGGCCGCGGGGGCGCAGGCCGCGGCCCGGCGGGATGGCAGCTGCGGGCCGGCTGGGATCATCCTCCACCCCCACCCACCGCAGCAGCCTTTTCTCCCGGGGCCTGGCACAGCCTGGCAGCCGGTCCCCCCCGGGGTTGCAGTGGGGGAAGGCGGCAGTGTGTGTTGCGGGGGTGGCAATGGCCGGGGCGGCAGCCGCACAGGTGCTGCCGCAGCCCGTCGCCATGGGAACCGGGGTGGAGGGGGGGGGGGGGGGCGCTGAGGGCGCGGTGGCCGTGCCA
>VXBW01003671.1:521706-535853 GCA_013400375.1 Thinocorus orbignyianus
GGACACGACACAACAACAACAACAACAGCCTCAGCAGCACACACACACACACAACACCCCGTCCCCGCACGGCGGCTGTGTGCGGCACCATATGGCTGCAGGGGGAGGGGTGAGGGGAAATGTCTGCCGGCGGCCGGAGCGCTGCGCTCATTATGTCCGATGGAGTCAGGGTCACCGCCGAGGAGGAGGAGGAGGGGGACACACACACACACGATGGAAGGACACACAGACACGGCCTCGCCCCGCTTCAGCTCCCATCACGCACAGGGTTTAGGGTACGGTGTGCCCCGCAGCGAAACACCCCGAAAAATCTCTCGCAGGGGATGGTTGGAGCTCCAGGGGATGAAAACAGCCTGCCCTGGCAGTGCCGGTGAGGGGAAAATACAGCCCCTTCCCCAGAGTCTGGCGTTCTGTCTGTTAACATCCACACGGACCCTTTGTGTAAAGAGGACCGTAGCTCTGGTTTGAACCACAGCGCTTGAAACCCAAGAGGAAAATGCAAAATAAAGCCCACCCGTATTTGTGGTGATGTGGTTCGAGATGAAAACCTGACCCATTTCTGGGCACGGCTGTTTATTGCTGACACATATTAAGAGAGTTGGAATTGGAGTTGTGGGCATCAAACGTTACAGCGAGACCTGCAGCGATTAATGCTATTTATTTATTTCTTTTTTGGAGGCGGGCAGTCACTCATTTCAGAGTAATCCTGGCTGATGGAGGCACGCTGGGTGCAGCGCATCCTGCCTCTGGAGAGCTTCCCCGGCTCTGGGCAGGGGAAACGCTTTGAAATGGCTTATGTCTTTCCTCTCAATGATTCATAAGATAGGTGCTGAACCTCGGTATTATTAGGGAGATAAAATCCACCGGCTACAGGGTCGGATAATAGGCAACTATACCGCTACCCGTATTACCTTGTAAAATTGAAGTATTGATTTTTTTAAAGCATGGTTTGCTACTTAGCAGACCAATCCCACTACTATTGTAGCGAGTGGGATTTCGCTATTGACTTTAGTGGGAACAGCTTTTTGCCTTTAAAATGGTCTATTTCACATTATTATGGTAATGTCATTCGGCAATTCTTAAAATCGGTCTTCCTGGCCTTGGACATTTTAAAAGATTAATGTACAAATTATTTCAGCTCAACTTATTCACCTCGTTTCTTCTCATGTCATGTCCGAAGTTTTCTTTAGATAAATAAGATAGATAACTTACTGCTCCAGATGGCAGTGGGTGGATTGGACCTTATAGATTCTCCAGTTTCATGTTTGTGGTTTGTTTTTGGTGGTGTTTTTTTTTTTTTAATTTTACAGAAGCCTACATTTAGAAACCCATTTGCAGATCTCCTCTTGTGTGCAGCTTAGGCTGCGTTTGGTTGCTCACCAAAATAGCCTGCCTTCCAAAGAAAGATTAAAAATATTAAAATGCAGCCAGCACAGTGAGTAGTTCGGTTCAACTGATGTTACACAAGCAGGCTCATCCTACTGCCCATAGATAATATACATTTGAATCTTGGCACCTGCCATTGGTTTGGAATTCAAAATGTGAAACAGCAGGCCCCAAGGTCTGGAAATAAAGGCAACACAAGGGAAAAAATGGTTCTCTGCCTGTTAGTAAGTAAGAATCTGCAGCAGCAAAGACAAATGGCAAGGATCTGAAGAAAACACCTAGCACCACGGATATCAAATAGATATTGGGGCTATGACACAGTGTCGAACACATTCAAATTCAAATTGCAAGGTGCACCTATATTAATTATTTGCCTATTTGTATAACGACAAGCTTTTTAGTGTCTAGCAACATTCTACTTAGCTGCTTTCTGCTATATCATGCTGTGATACTCATTAAATTCAGCGTTGACTAATAAACTCCAATTTGAAATAAATGCTGGGGAATAGACATAGAAGTTGTTCACAGTGTTGCTGAAATCACATTTCCATTAAAAATGCCCCCCCAAAAATCGTGTTTCATCTTTCTCACATTTTCCAGGAAGTTTTAATTGTTAGGTAGATAATATCCTAAGGTTGTTTCATTCTTATACGTGGCTAACAGGTATGCTTAGCTGCTTAAATACTGGTTTGGAAGATCAATAGCAGTTTTATTACCAAATTAACAGGAAGTATCAGCCTTCTTTTACCTGGTTTACTTCATTACCTTTCTTATTATTGTTATTGCGAAATGTGTTTTCTGGGCTTATTTCACTTTCCCCAGCTCCACCTCTCCCAAAGCTGACTTCCTTGTTTTAAGATGAGCTCACAGGGAGCTATTAAGCCAAAGTTTGTTTATATTTGATTGGCTTCAACGCTTTACTCCATTTGTCCTTCCACTCTTATTAGAAGCAGGATTGCTCTAATGCAAATATAGTTCAAAGAGATGGGGAAAGGGCAAAGAGATCTGAATTCTCCTCATGGCAGATGTCCTAATGCAATATCTGTAGAAAAGGGAGAATACTTAAACAAACAAACAAACAAACTCTACACTGTAATTGAGTGTGTGTGTTGTGTATGTTTAGTTGAGAAGGGGAAAGGATGAGAGAAGCACTTTTAATCAACTTAAATATATGGAGAATTTATAGGAGTAAGATCAAGCTCGTTCTCCAGTTTGGTTTTTCTTTCCCTAAACAATCAGAATATGGGGATTTCTACAAGAGGGAACACTGCATTGTGGTAAGTGCAACTCTGGCATTGCAGAGATTAGAACCAAAGGGATGGGAGCAGGGTGCTCCTGGTATTATTTTATAATCGAATTTGGCCTTGCTGTAATTAAACCTTTCCAGATATTCTTACAGGTTTTATAAACATTTCTATATGCTTATTAAGCGCTGGTCTAGCACATTGGAATAGACTGTGGCAAAACCAGATAGCAGTTGCAGGTAAATTATTCTTTACAAATAGAAAAACTTTATCTGAATGTATCCTGTTGAGAATTCTCTCACTGCCACCCGGTCAACCGGCACCACCTGGTAGGGGTGTTGGGTGCACGCAGCAGATGCTTTGTGGGTGGACTGGCTTCCCTGGGCACCGTCCATTACAAAGCCTGAGCATCACCCAAGGCCTGCGTTATGTCTTCAAAACGGGAGTAATCTTTGTGCCAAAAAAATGATTCACAGACCTTCTGTGCTGGTCCTGTCCCAGGAGGGGATTTCATCCAGCGCAAATCAGGATGACAGATCTGGTCCTTCAAAGCCTCACAAATTTCACCAGCTTAGAATCATAGAATCATCGAATGGTCAGAGTTGGAAGGGACCTTAAAGATCATCAAGTTCCAACCCCCCTGCCATGGGCAGGGACACGTCCCTCCAGACCAGGTTGTTCAAAGCCCCATCCAGCCTGGCCTTGAACTCTTCCGGGGATGGGGCAGCCACAGCTTCTCTGGGAAGAAGCTTGACTCCTTCCAACTTCCTACAGCTACAGTTTTTCATTTCTTTTGCAAGTCTGTTAGTTTAACCTGGGGATCCATTAGGCAAAGTACTAATTCACTTTAAAATATTTTCACATAACCATCTATATTGTAATTTGTTTATTTGTCTGCTTTGAAATTACAGCAAACGTCATAATGCAAATTTGTTAAAATTTTTAAAGTCTGTATATGTGAAATTGTTCCTGACTTTACATTTATTAAGAATTATATTTCTTAAAAAAAATCTGGTAATTACTTATAAATTCATTAAAGTTCAACAATAAATAGCAGAAAAGACTTGGTTCATTAGAAATCTATTAATTAAAATGTTCTACTTATTATTAGTAATAAAATTTGACCTGCTTTCTCCTATTTAAGAATGCTTTTTCCTATGCAGTTTTTGCAAGCGGTCCTTTTGGTTCAAGTTGAAAATGTAGGGTCCAATTAGGAATACGGGTAAAACAATCTTTTTAGTTCCACAGTTTCCTCAAAGACTGGCGTATCTTGCCAAAATCGGGCTGATTTGAAGAGAATAATACTCAAATCTGCTATACAGAAGGGCAATTAAAAACGAAGTAGTTTTATTTTAACCAGCTTTATTCCGCTCTAGACCTTGCCTTATTTATATTGCTTATTATTTGCTTCAGTACAAATTAAACTCCTTGAAAGCTCACCATATGCCCAGTTCAACTCTCGGTTACACCAAAACAAAGATTACCAGGCCTTCTGTCCTGGCAGAACAGAGCAGAGGATCTGTGTAGGTTTTCTAAAAAAGCAGAGTCAAAGTGCAGTGAGTTTACACTATATGTCTTTTTGAGAAGTTCTGGGTTTTGCTGCTGCATCTATACAGAACTTACTACCACATCTCTCCTTTTGGGATAAGCCTAAATTGAGACAAGAAGGGGTAAATAGATGTAGCCTGTCTGAGCTACTGGTTTTAGACAGATGCCTGGAATTGGGATATTGCACTCATCAAAAGAAGGCTGAGCTATTTGCTCGCTACAAATTAAATACTTTAGTATTATGGTAACCACAGTCATGGGGTTTTGCTGAACTCTCAGAATATAAAAAGCTAAAGGTTATCAAAAGGTGACATTAAAAAAAATAATATTATGTCTAGATTAAGGGAGAAAAGAATGAGTTATATTGTGGGGTTTTTCCATTGCAGTTTCTTGAGAAATGCAATGGGACGGGTCATCTAATTATATATATGCCACACTTGCTGGTCAGACTGGTCAAAAGCAAAGTCTCACAGAATCACAGAATCCTCAGGGTTGGAAAGGACCTCTGAGATCACCGAGTCCAACCACACACACACAAAACCCCCCTAAAATTTCAGCCACTAGAACATGCCCTGAAATGCCACATCTACACATTTCTTAGATACCTCCAGGGATGATGACTCAACCACCTCCCTGGGCAGGCCATTCCAGTGCCTGACCACCCTTTCAGTGAACTAATTCTTCCTAAATTCTCCCAGAAATTGTCATCGTCTGAATGAGTTAATTTCCTCTCATATTTGCAATAAATTCTCTAATAATTCTGCTCTTTTTTTTTTTTTTTCCTTTTCTTCTCATCATAGTAAGAGTTAGCTAATAGTTGCAACAAATACACACAAAAAATACTAGCACAGGTAGACAAAATACAGAGGTGAAACCAGCACATTACTTGTCATCACAAGTGGAGTAAACTGGAAAACAGAGGCGGTTCACTGCAAACATTCCATATAAATCACAGTAATCTCATGCACTGATCCACATAGAATAGTGCTGGAGCTCAGAAACTTGATGGTTCCCTTCCTTCCTCCAGCCCAGTAGTATCTCCAGGCTAGTAGTATCACTACAGCAACGAGCCATAGAAACTGCTACAGTCAAACTGACCAACAAACCATCTAGACTCAGTCTCCAAGGGAGCCTGCAAAAGTTGTTTCAGAGCTCAGTAATTAGTAAATAAACAAATAAATCCCTAAACAAAATACAGTGCATCCTCTGCTAGCTTCAGCCAACCTAAGAACACATACCAAAAACTTAATCATCTGTTCATGAAACAAGAGCATGAAGGCTGAGACCACCAGGAATACTAAAACTCGGTACAAAGGGGAAGGGAAGATGCTAGGATTTCATTGCACTCCACAAGTCTTTCCTTGAGTTGTCTGTATTGGCTGGAATATGACTAACCCTGGAAAACAGGAAAACACCTGGGGAGATGCTCTAAGACCTGGTAGCAGCAAGGCAGAAGGTAGGTGCCATCACCAGTGTCGGTGCTCTCGCAGGCACAGAGCAGGAAGGGCAGGAACGTGACCTTGTTCTCACTTCTGCTCCAGCCAGCAAAGCTGAACTGATGTAAAGAGCGTACTACATCCCTAGGAGAGCCACAGAACTATCATCCTCTTCTAAAATCCTTGGAAGAAATTTTGGCTGAATCAGCCAGAGTTTCTCTAAGGGCTGCAATGCACTTTCTATGCCCAACACGACGGGTTATGAAACAATGGCCTGGGTTTTAATTTACCTTTAGAGAATGTTGTCAGAAGAGCCTTAGAAGATGGAATAGGATTTAAATGGGTGGCTGCTGAATTTTCCCTCTGCTGTTCCTCAGTATTTACACCACACCATTTCTCTCAGCTTCTATGTCTTTACATGTCCGTTTTCTACTGTGCATGTTCACTTTACGTTGATTTTTCTGGGTGACACAGCCATTAAAATCTATTTCTCGTATAAGTACCCCTTTTCTTTAATTAGCTTAGTTACCTTCCCTGGACCTTTCATCTGTCCTGACCTTTTAGAGATGAGGTAAATACACTAATCATGTTATTAAAGGCGAGGACATAGCAATTTAATTAATGAGAAGAGTAAGTTTTGAATATGATTCTCTGTAGTTTTCCTAATGCTGATTTTTGCTATCCCTGCTATGCTTATTGAAGATACGTTTATTGATTTGTTTGAAATTATTCCTAAATATTTCCCTTGAGAGGTTATACTAATTCTATACATTTTAAATGTGATTGAAAAGCTTGAATTCTTCCTTTCTTTTCAAAAAGCTAATGTCACAATAGCATAAAAGGTAAATCATCTGGCAACAGTCTGTAGGGAATTCTGCCTGCCATGATTTCTCCTTTTTTCCTTTGTTATGATATTTCAATTTTCCCTCCCAATTCTTCCCTTACTTGCTTAACCTAATTAATGTGCATTTCCATCCAGTGTTGAAACCCCTTAATTTGTCTGAGTTTTATGTGTGTACATATAAACCTACCTCTATGTATATACACACACTGGGCTGCATTTGTGTTGCTCTCGAATGCTTACTGTGACTTCCCAACTCTTCACCAGCTTTAATTTGTCATCACAGCTGAAGTTTCAGCCCTTCTTTAGTAAAGTCAGTATCAGATTGGTTTGGTTTCAGAAGGAAGCCAGAACTAAATGTTCACCTGAAAGTTGTTTAAAAGGCCTCTGAACTTAACAGGTTAGAGGAACATAATTAACCCTTGCAAAATACAAACTAGTTGCACCAACCAGGTATAGTTCATATTGACACTTAACAACTCTATTTTCAATGATTTTCTTATTGATTTTTTTTTTCCTGGTATTGAAATATGGTTCACTGGTCTGTCATTTCTATGAACTATCTATGCTACCCCTTTTTTTTTTCTCTTTCTAGTACATTTTTGGCCATCCTCCAGTGTCATTGCTATCCACAGTGGCAAATGATATATTTTAATAATATTTTAGCTACTTCATTTTTAAGTTCCTTAGTGTTCTTGGATTTGTACTAGTCCTGGTGATGCACTATAATTTAATATGTTGATTTGCCAACACCTCTTTATTATTCCTCTATTTCTGACTGTTCCTCAGTTTTGTCACCTAAAAAATATAACCCCAGGACAGGGATTTCCTCATCACCCACAGCAGAGAAGATAGACACTGAAAAATGAAGTTCTGTGAAACCTTTTTATGTTCCTTGTCTTTCCTGTCTGCTGAAACCTCTGGCCATACCTTACTGGTTCTTTTCTTATTGTATCTAAATACTTGTGGAATTACTTGCTTGTTGCTCATCATCTATCTGGTCAGCGCAGCGAGCATTCATCCATTCACAAGTTAGATTTCCCACATGCCAATGCAATGCTGCTTTACACTACAGACAGGTCATGATTCAGTGGCACTGCTTCAGCTCTGGATCTACCCTGAACAAAAGTTTTCTACAGAACCCACCTGGCAGTATTGGTAGTGGTGTGTGTGGCTCCACAGGCAACAGAGTGAGCAATCACAAGACATACACATTTAGAAACTGAACAGTGAGTTAGAGTCATAAATCACATAAGTGCAAGAGATACCACCCCCTAAATTTTCTTAAATACAGGCAAAGTGTTTTCATACCCATCTCTTGTTGTATTACAAACTTTGGGATAACGAAATTTACTGAACTCTCAAACACACTGGCAATATAATATATAACCTCTCATTTCCCAGAGGAGCTTAAGTACAAGTTCTCCAGTGAAAAAGATTGAATGAGTTTCATCCTAGGCTCAAGTAGGTCATTTGATAAAAATTTTCCTTCTGAGTCTATACAGAATATTTATATCTGAAAAAAAAAGTATTTACTTGAGGTTAGCCCTAACATAGATTGGATTTGTAGAGTAAAATGTTCCCTACAGCTAGCCCCTTGAGTTGAAAAGTACCTATATATACCGCCAAATGGTTCAAGCCCTACAATTCAATTTCAACAATTAGCTTTAGTCCCTGCAGATGTACATAATAACTGCCAGGTTTTGCAGCTTGCAGATTTATTCAATAAGCAGCTGGAAGCCTGTACAACTACCTGTGATAAAGTTGGTCATTCCTAAGAAAATCCATTTGCATTCAGAAGAATGCTCAGTGCCATAACTTGCAGCAAGTCTTTCCTGGATAATGGCAACGCCTACCTGGATATTTTATGTTTATAAACTCAGTAGTAGAAAGGTAAGGTGTTGAGGTTCATCTATTTAAATAGAACAGAAAGGTAATTTAAGAAAGCGACAGGATCACTTTCATTGCTGCTGTAGGACAATGCAAACAACTCTCATGAAGCAATTAGTATCTCCTGAGTTTTCTGAAGTCAGAGAGGTCTCTGGCAGGTTTAAAATGACATATATGAGATCAAAACATCTTTTATGTCCTGGAAAGCTCTACTCATTTTGGAGGCTTTGTTGATTAGGGTCAACCTACTCAACGAGGAACAAGAGATTCTTGTGATGCTCTGTGGTGCATAGGGAGACTGCAGAATCTGGTAGGATCCTCCTGGAGAGTGTTTCCTGCCACTCTGTCTCATGATCTTTCTCCCCATCTACCTCATTTATATCTCTCTTCAACATTTGCCCTGCTTGTTCTGTTCCTCTTTTACCAACAAACTCTTAACAGATGTATCCTGCATACGGGGAAGACCAGGAACCAAATAGCTTCCTTTGGACCAAAACCAACAGCTGCTGGTTGCCTCCTTTCAACAACAGACCAAAACTCATGGTTCAATGTCAGCCAATTTTAATTTATTTCTGTAATGGAAAATGAAATTGAAATAATTAACACCAGCATTCGTCCAGCACTAGTACTAGCCACCTTCTCAAAGGAGCCTGCGTTCATGGTAAACCCTGTCTACACGGAGTCTTTCTGTATGTATATGTGTAGTCTCTCCAGTTGTGTCTCCTTTCTGCCTAGAGCATTGAACAAGAACAGTGGTGATCATGCCAAAAGTTAGTGAAAGAAACAGTCTCCATAAAAAGATCAGAAGCAGCCCCTTTATGCTGTCCTGATGCCTATCGGCCCATTTTAGCACCAACCTGCTAGCAAATGCCTGTTTATTTCACACTGGTCACAGAGCTGTGTAGCCACAGAAACAACACACAGTACCTCCGAAGAAAATGAGGGCTGAAATGCCTGGGCTGGAGTCCCTGCCCTGTTGCGTCATGACTGAATCCAGTGCAGCTTCACTGATGAGAGGCTGAGGGTAAGACACTGAAGAACCAAGCTCCCTGTCTCCTCAGTCTTCTCGCCAAAGATTCACAGCAGCATGAAAATTAAACTGGGAGGTTTTAGTATGGATCACTGGAAAGGTTTGGGCTTTCAAGACACGAGCCTGGCTTGTACCAGGTGATGGCACTGAATCTGTCACCCTGTCTCATTGTATGCGTGGGATGGATATATCAGTAGTAGGTTTTGTGGTGGTACCGCTCCATCCTATTAAATGTTCCTAAAGTAACATTAACAGTTTCTAGTTTTGCAGAAGCTGCACTTTAAAGTGCTCCCTCTATTAAAAACTTTCTCTCCTTGGCTCAGGTTTCTTTGGAAATTTTTCACTTAACATTATTACCAAGAAGTCTCAGATCCTCCTCTCCCTTTGCCTCTCTCACACACGCACACGTGTGGAGATGGCGTCTTGCATATGCCTGCTTTAACGTTTTTAAATTTCAGGACAGAGTTATTCTCTTTTTTTCATGAACACTTCATTGAATGCCTGCATTAAGATTTGCTAACTAAACCGGTTTTGTTCCATCTGCCAGGACCATTTTCCAGCACTGTCTGTCTGATTCACCAGCATCCCTCCTCTCCGAGTCCATCGGGAGGTCTGCAAACAGCAGGGCAGAGGCTGCGGGTAACTGCAGGAGACAAAGCTCTGCAGACCTGAACAGGGGTTAAGGAAAACGTGGTGGGCAGTTAAAACGGGAGGGATACGACAAGCTTCTGAGCCCAGAAGGTGCATTTAAGGGGACTGTAAACTACCACAGAATAATAAATTCACATGTCCATCCACTATTCTTCACCACTCAAAGAACAAGATGTGGGCTGGGATATAGCCTGTTCTATAGAACTGACTGGCTTGTAATTTTAAGTCCTAAATCCTGTAATCGGGTTCAGTGGTACAGCCCTGCACTGCAGAGAGCCTCACTGGTCTGCTAGTAGCAATCCAGGAGATACCAGATCCTACTGGAGGATCTGAAGATTTAACTAAACAGAACAAAATGTGGGTTCTGAATGAAAGTTCATTCCATGCTTATAGTTGGAAAATATAAAAGACATAGGAAAATTCATACATTATCAGGCTTGTGATTTCATTAAAGTTGTTTCAAATTAATAATACATAAAAGCAGTCTGAACTTGGTCTTTGAGGTTATATTCTATTAGTTTGCTAATGCCATGTAAATTCTGTATTTGAGAGGTATCCTGCAGTCATCTTGGCCCTTATTTTTTAAAGGGAAGTTCTGCTTGGTATCCAATGATACAGCTTGGGACACTATTTTATAACATATTTTTAAATGAAGTCTGATTGTAGGAGCCGTATTTGTGTCTATGGATAACATCAAGCAATAGAAAGAAAAGTGGTAAAAAAAAAATTGTTTTCAGGTTGCCAATCGATAATTAGTTTCGGTTAAAGAGCTGTACAGAAAATAAACCAGAACAAATCCAGCATAAAAAGTCATGTATATGGTTAGAAAAGGAATTATACTAGAAATACTGGTTGCACACCTCTTTATGTGTTGTGAGTACCAGCCATTAGAAGTCAAGACTGTCAGCCATGTGGCATATTTGTTGGCCTTACACATTTACGCGGTGCGTTTAGGCTAGGCGCAATATCCCACTTTTGTAAAGTACAGCTTAATGAAAGAAAAGCTGCGGCAATAACAGCAGCAATCCGAAAAGTTGCAGGAGTGAGATACTGGCTGGGTTGTGCCTAAGAATACCTTCTGTTTGCTGTCCCGCTCTGGACCTAAAATGGCTGTTTTGCAGGGGATGTTGTTGCCTGGTGACCAAAAGTGCATCTCCTAGGCCACAGAGGGATGTGAACATGCAGAAATTGATTTGTTCCTGTTGCTCTTGAGGAGACCATACCCGTAAAATAGATCAAGCCAGCACATAATCATCTATGCATTCTCCTTGTTGGCATGCTTAAACTTGATACGGAAGGTAGGCCTGTGATTTTGAGCCACTTACCAACCAGGCAATGGAAAAACAGAATAATAACTCATGTGCTAGTGCCCACAGAATATGAAGTAGACCAAACCTCAGCTACTGTGAGACTGCAAGACACCCCTGCTTCAATTAAGTCTGTGTTGTACATCTCGCCTGTTCCGGTGCAACCTCCCAGTTGCTATCAGGCTCTCTTTCTTTCATTAGAATCAAGTAGTTAATTAGCCCCAGCCTGTCCTCTCTCCTTCTCTCTTTCCCTTTAACGCAGCAGTAATGATGTCTAATTACCAGCAGCAGTGGATTACAGCACCATCAGGAGCAAATCTCTCTGGCTGACAGCAAAGCCAAGCAGCAGATCTTAAAGCTTCAAGGAGAGAATAATTCCTAATGAAGTATTTGAATATTTGCTTTTTTTTGACTAGCTTGTGACTGTAGAGTCCAACTTGTAATTTCATCCATCCTGTTACTGTAGAGGGAATGCTCACGCTGCCAGCAGTGATTAATTTTAAATTGAAATTACTTCTACCTATGGTGAGATCAAGTGATGGGCAAGAAGAGCAAGAGGATGAGGGAGAGATTCACCATTTGGGAATCTGTTACTGTTTGTGGCTCTCTCTGCAGACTGGACAAGCTCAACTGTATGGGATAACCATGAGAGAGGAGAAAATGAAAGAGTAGGGATGTTTCTTAGTGTTCACAAATGAATAAACTCTTAGTAAGAGTTAAAGAAATAAGAGAATGGGCTTTTAAGTCTGACCAACAATTACTGTCTGATGAAAATCCCATCTCTCCCCTTATAACTTATCATTCTTGGCTGGGTGAAATCCTAGGCCTTTTGAAGCCAGTAGGAGCTTACCATTGGCTTTCTCCGGGCCAGGGGCTGCATCCCTGTTCCGTCAACCCGGCTGTTTCTGAGCCTTCAGTGCCTCACAGGCACTGCCCCTGCCCTGGCGATAGCTCATACAAACCATTGCCACCCCACGGGTCTACTTAAATACTCCTCTGCTTTTTGAGATGAGATAGTGATACCAGATTCATGGGTTTAGGATGGGGGCAGCATTTGTTTCTCAGAGCTGAATGTTGCATGAGTGCTGAGTATCACCTTTTCTCATTGACGTTGGACAACAGATTCATGTTGGCCAGCAGGAGGAAATTTTAAATTAATACAAGACCTTTTCTGTAAGGGTTTGTATGTCATTGTTCAAGTAAAGTTCAGATATTCAGGAACTGCTTACAGATAGGTCATGATAACTTTCCTTTCTTTATTTTATTTGCAGGCATCCTTATTTTATTAGGATGCCTGCTGGGTTGCTTCTGTATGAATATAAATATGTATGTAGGGACATACAGAGATGTTCACAGTTGAAGGTATGATTCCCCCAAATGAACAAAGGTAAGACCAGCAAGGTGCTCAAGCTCTGCCTGAAATTTCTGAAGGAAAGAAAAATGAAAAAAAAAAAATTAATAATTTGATCTGAGAATAGAAGAGGGGATGCAAGGTGGGACTTCAGGGTTTCATGGCCTAGCAAAGGTGAGAGAAAACAGACAAGCTAATCCTGACTGAGTGCTGCATTTCAGAGGCCCGGAACAGAATTTTTTAATCCTATTGTGTAAAATTAAAGTTAGCATTTTTATCTAGTAGTGTAGACAATGTAATTTTAAAAAACACTGAATATGCTTACAGTTTTGAATTTGCAGTGAAAAGGATAGTTTAGGAATAAAGGCTCTTGCTTATTGGCTCTCCAAGATTATTATTTCCATAAGCAGAGGAAATGTTAAAAAATACCGACCTAATTGGAGACTTCTGCTTTAGACATTTTTTTTTTATAATGGTATCTACAGTATCCTGTGGGGTCTGATTTCACAGTCATCTAATGCTAGAACAGAAAACTGTCAAGTAACTTGAATCTATAGGCAGACCTAGAACACTTTGGTGAATAAAAACCACAGAGAGGAAGCAAACTGTCCAGAGCTTCTCTTTCACTTTCAGTCTTCCTATTTGTAAACTCCTTGAAATTAGTTTCCCATCCCTGCCTCCTCACAGCCGTGACAGCGGTGATGACAAGGGGGCAAATACAAGCCAGCCCCCGGGAATGCCCAGGTTTATGACTTCAGCGAGGCAGAGAGAGGCAGATTTCCCTGGCAGCCTACGTCACAACCCAACCCAGAATACTTTCCAAGAAGCCCCCTTTGCTGCCNAGAGAATATTGCTCATCAAAGCCAAATCCCAGGCAGGAATATTTTTAATTGCCGGGTTTCCTTTCTCAGCTCCCCCTCCCCGCCCGCCCCACGCACAGACAAAAGAAGCTTAGCTTGTGTGACCCGGAGCATAAGAAGTAAGAATGATGATACATTAAGAGAGTTCAATAGGCAAAAGACCTACTTGCAGCCAACAGTCCCCATCTTCTTAAATAGGCAAATCTGTCGCTTCTGCCACCACCAAGCATAATAGCCCTCCCGCTGGCAGACCTGCGCCGAGCCCCGCAGCCTCCGCGCCTGCCGGGGGATGCCAGCCTACCCTGGCGCATCAGATCGAGTTTTCAAGCCTTGTGGGATGCGAGAATCGGTGCAACCCCCGAAAAGAGGAACGAAAAAAACACCCTTCCCCTTCGGTCATGCGGAACCCCCGCTCTCCCTTTGTTGAGCATCCTTCTCTTTCCCCGCCGCCCTTAAACCATCGCAGCCCGGCGCTGCACAGCCAGCTTTGGCACAGCCCGCCGGCTGCGGGCTAACAATATATAATAATAATTTAAAAAAAATAACGAAAAAAAAAAACACCAAAACCAACCGATACCCCGGGAGAACACCCTTCGTCCCCCC